>CM075018.1:12893216-12913308 GCA_037576675.1 Pangasius sanitwongsei
CACCCCCCCCCCCCCCCATCTATATATATATATATATATATATATATATACACACACACACACACACATATGTGTGTGTGTGTGTGTGAGTGAGAGAGAGAGAGAGAGAGAAATAGATGGGGGTGGGGGTAAAGAGGACCAAATAGAAAACGCCTGGACCATTTGTTCCAGACGCAGCATAATACTGACAGTCGTCACATGCATTTAGATCTTAATGAAAGGCTGTCAACACACACACATATACAGGCACACACAGCAGAGGATATCTTTTGAACCTAGGTTTTTTTTTTTAGCTGTCCTAACTGCTACAAGCTTGAGCATAAATGTCCCTCAAATACATACATAGGACACACACAAAGGTTAGCTGTAAACTTAAATTAAACAACGGTCAAACATACAATATACGTGAATGCATAACTGACACTGAGGCCTAGGGTAACATCTATGGCACAATATTCTACAGTGCTGACATCTTGTGGGCAAAAAGCATCACTGCACTGAATATAAAGGAAAAACAGTAATTCGTTTTTCTTACTATCCTTGTGTGGACCTTCCACTGACATAAATATTAATTCAGCTAATTAATGCTATGCCAACACCCAAATTTACCCCTAACCTTAACATCAGTAACAAAAAAGTTTTCCTTGAGAGGAAAAGCCAAAAGTCTCCACAAGGTCAAAACTGTCAGATCTTGTTGGGACATTTCACACACACACACACACACACACACACACACACACACACACATGCACAAGAGAAATTTGTAAAATGTTCTCACTGTGAAAGGAATGACAAGAGTATGCATATGTATGTGCAATATGTGTGTAGAATATGGTAGATATAATATGCATATATCTTTTCCTGTATGTTTATGCATGTAAACAGCATTTAAGTCTCATGTGTATATGTGGAGGGAGGATGTGTGACAACAAGGAGAATGAGTTTATCATGGAATGAAGCGACAGCTGCACCACAAATCAAAGCCCATTTACTACTGACAGAGTTATTACTGCTTGTGCATCTCAAAAAGCCACAGACAACCCCCCACCCCCACCTGCACATGCATGCACATACACACAAAATCTGTCAATTTCTACATGTAAATACATTTATATACCTTTTGCAAAATGACTATTGGAGTATTGGTAGAAAGCATATGTTTGCATAATAGTACAAACTATTCTGTCATTCATTAAGGATTCATTAAGGCAATTATCCACCCTGATTCATACAAAATGTCAGATAAAGATTATGTCGTTCATCAATTATTTATTGTATTTATGAAGATCTAGCATTTCTAGTCATGAATACTGATGTAACTGTTGATGTTATTATTCTTTTGTAACTTTCTCAGGCATAAAATATAATTGCTTATAACAGTAACAGTAAAAGAAGGTAATGTTATGAATACCTTAAAATTGCACATCATTCCAAACTGATTTTAGAAAATAAGTAGAAAAAACTTACTTTGTGTGGTAAAGATTGCTGTAAGATAGGTTTTTTAAAGTAGTTTTTTTAAAAAGTGAACTTCCCTGAACAGCATCTGAAAACTGCAATTTAAAATGGCACTGCTGTTGCAGAAAGAGCAAATAAAGGTACACTGCTGACATGGTTTTGTTAATACTGAAACAGTGAGGAAGAAGTTACAATGCTTTCCTTTCATAAGACTAAAGGATGGCAAAAAGGAGGCTTTAAGGCATGCTTCCTTCATAAATTTATACAATCTTCTAGTGAAAAGTCTTCTACAGTTCACTATCTCACTGTGCATTCTAAGCTTATATAAGCATATGTACACTAAAGCTAATTATTATATGTGTGCATTTAAATATACCTATCTTACTGCAAGCTTATATTTTCCAAAGCTAACATTTGTATAAAAATTTCATTCTGTTTTCATTTTGAATCAGCTACAGTCGTCAAACTCTATGAGGAAAGGTTTAGTCCTATTAAGAACACACACACACACTCACGCAAACAACAACATACAAATCAACACCATAAGACACCATTAGAACCATCAGAAGCATATTCAGCAAATTATCAACTGAAGCAAATAAAGTTTACAGCAATGAACATAGCCAAACAAGCCCTCAACAAAGTTTCAGCTGTAGATGTGATGTGATTTCTTATTCAGCAGTTAAAAAAACACAGCACATACATCAAAAGTGAAAGCTCAAAGTAACTCTAGTCAGACTAGTTTAGTGCCTGAAGCATACTCACACACACTCAGACACACACAGTCTCACACACACAGGCTCATTTCAACACTGGGAGATACATCTTGTGACTTTCTTTAAACAGCCCATGTCCCTTCATCAAACATTGCATAGTTAGAAAGAAGAATTTCAAGTTGATGAAGGGCAATCACAAGACCTGAAGCAGGTTTGTAGTTTGAAGAAAAACTGAATTCTTCTCTCTCTCTCTCTCTCTCTCTCTCTCTCTCTCACTCTCTCGTTCCCTCTCTCTCTCTCTCTCTCTCATGACTTTAAGGAGTTCCAGCATGTTTTGCTGCACCTCGATTTAGGTTCTATCAAAAACAAACAAACAAAACAAACAAACAAATAAACAAACAAACAACACTCATTATCAGTTATAGCCAGCATAACAGCATGATACAAGAGAACACATTCTCACCTTTGCCTCAACTGCTGCTTTCTTCTCGTTTTAAAAACTTCTTTTAGTGTGTAGCTCTGAGCTTAGATTGCAGTGATTTTCCTATGCAAACATGGGTGGGCATGTACCTGAAATTCAAATAAGCACAATGCTGAGTCTATTTATATAGCCTAAATCTCATTTGCCTGTATTTGAATGTCATGTATACGGTAAACCGTGGTTTGTGAGTAACTAACTACAGACTGTGCTTTCTCAGAATAATGTGTCTCTAACTCCTGTCTCTAAAACAAAATAGCATTCAACTGCACTCTTAATAATTTATACACAGAGCTACCAAATGAATGAATATCCTACTGGTTCAGGGGTAAAAATACTCATATGAATTACTAACAATTTGTTGTCAGAAAATAATCTCCATTTTCCACATTCTGAATACTGACTAATGCTCACTAATAATAATAATAATAATAATAAAGAAGAAGAAGAAGAACGCATTGAATACAGGTTCAAGTACACCACATATAGTAGGCTACAGTATTAAATTAGATACACTAGTAAGGTTAGTCATGTAGGCTATTACAAGACTCCAGATCCATTGTGACCCTGAATAGGATACCGAAGATGAATTAAAGAATGAAAATATTACACATTCACGAAATGGTGGATAACGGAAGTAGAACAACAAAACTGGGTCTATAAACACTTCACATTCTATCACTTTTTGTAGGTAGGCTGTACGAGACATGACATGTTTCACATCCTTGAAGCAGCCAAAACCCAAACTATTGTCTACATTTCATCTTCTAACCATCAAATATCGAATTTAACAGCATTTTTTTTGTCTTTTACTGCTTTACTGCTTTACCATTGCCTACAGCCTTATGGTGGCATACTCATTTACATAGGCATTCTAACAACTGACAATCCATAATTTGTTGAAAAGATTAAAGAAAATTTGAGGCATTTCTGTTGTTTCTTTCTTCCTTTGCTGTTAAAATAACATCTCTATGACAGAAGAAAAGAAAGTAAGAAACAAAGGGGGGAAAAATAGGCAGTAGGTGCCGCTGTTGGTCAACAACTGTGTTTGAGCGAAAGTGAAATTGTATTGAAACTCATGGACTATATGTATATATAAAACCTTCAATCCTCTGAAGGGCCTTAATAGTGAATAAATAAGTATTACTGTAATACTGTACTGCAGCTTAAAAAATCTTTTCATCATCGTCATCATCATCATCATCTTCTGGTGTAGTTGTGCTATATAATAAGAGCATATATATATATATATATATATATATATATATATTTAATAATAATAACTTTTGAAAATATTCTTTGAAACTCTCAGTGACTATTCCAATCAGCAAACAGCAACCATGGTGCCAAAAATAAGCTTTTCATGGCCATTAAATGGTGAGCACAATCACAAAGCTGTAATCACTATCAGCCCTGATATGTCAGAATGGGTGTTTAATTACTTATTATAACCAGACAATATTTTGTGATGAATGGAAACTGCGACTGTAGTGAGGCAACACTGCAAAAAGCTCATTACAAATGTAAAATGTGGCAGTGTGAGCAAGCTAATGGATGAAAGATTTGGTTAAAACATGCTAGCTACAACGCTATCTATCATGCAGATTAATCACAAAGGCTGTAAGTCCCAAATTAATATCCATTCAGAGAGAATTCAAGGCTGTGTCTCAACCTGCATAATGCACATAAAGGAGTATGACAAAATAGTAATGACATCAATTGTATGTATTTTGGGACATGGCCCAATTATTTCCCACTCTGATGAAATAATTATCTGCTGCCATTATTTTTGTTTCCTTAGTATTACAAAAGTGTTATGAGAATTAAAACCTTATTGTGCACATCAATGTCACTGTCAGAGTACCAGGTGAATAGGCAAAACTTTTTGCTTTCAACAAGAGCTTGTGTTTTAGCTAGCGTTAGCCAGCTAGGCCACCCTTTAACTACCGGATTCTGCCATTGCATGGCTGACCCGGTCGCCAATGCCATATTACATATTCTGTGTTATCATAAATACACATAAAGCAAACTAATGGTCTCATGTTACCTAACTACCTAAAATACAACCTCTGGTTGAAAAGGAAAGGACTGCTCTGCTGTAATCTCACAGCACACTACTAGCTCTGGATTGTGGGGTGAATTTAGGCATTTTCCCAAGCGATCTACCAAGCTGATAGACATGAATTAGTCTGCTTACTCTAGCTAGCTAGCTAAAATACAGTGTGGAGCACAAAACATATGTCTGGTTGCTTCTGATATGTGTATTTTTATTTCCCAATCTGTGTATGTTATTATCTGTGTATTTTGTACTGCAGCTGATCGAAAAAGCTTGGCACAAGCAAGGTAGTGTTAAGACACTAGCTTAAAAACAAAGCAGAGGGGATTGAATCATTGATGCCTTGAAATTTGACATGCAAAAATACAAGAAACACACCAAGGACTGTTTCTCTACCTGATCGACTCTACAAATTGCTAATTTTGGGTATTAGAAATTCCATAACAAGGATAAATCAGTTAACTTCATTAGGTTCTAACCAAATTAGAGAACACATTGCCTTACCTGTTCAGCAAGAATAAAACTAAACTGCCATCAATTCTGAATCCCATTTCCTCCTATTGCTGTATTATGTTAGCCTCTCTATCTTTGATGCCCCTCATTGGTTGCTAGTTCTCACCTATCACTGTGTAGTCAGACACCTTTTGTGCCTAAGCTAGGATGTGATGATGTTTGACATACCTGATATGACGTACATGAGGAATCCATACAAAACACAGGTCTGACTGAAATACTACTACAGGTTTGCCAAGGCAACTCACAGCAACTCAGATAGCTTGTGTTATTAGAGTATTAGACTATTATTTTCTTCCTTGATTTACACTAAAAAATAAACAAACAAACAAACAAACAAAAAAAACACACACAAAAAAAAGTATTTATAGTATACTACAAACCCCAATTCCAATGAAGTTGGGATGTTGTGTAAAACATAAATAAAAACAGAATACAATGACCTGCAAATCCATGTTGACCCATATTCAATTGAAAAACACCACAAAGACAAGATATGCAATGTTCAAACTGATCAACTTTGTCTCTTGCAAATATTCACTCACTTTGAATTTGATGCCTGCAACATGTTCCAAAAGAGCTGGGAGAGGGGTATTTTCACCACTGTGTTACATCACCTTTCCTTTTAACAACACTCAATAAGCGTTTGGGAACTGAGGACACTAATTTTTGAAGCTTTGTGGTGGAATTCTTTCCCATTCTTGCTTGATGTATGCCTTCAGTTGCTCAACAGTCCAAGGTCTGCGTTGTCGTATTTTGGCACACATTTTCAATGGGAGACAGGTCTGGACTGCAAGCAGGCCAGTCTAGTACCCGCACTCTTTTATAAAGAAGCCACGCTGTTGTAACACGTGCAGAATGTGGCTTGGCATTGTGTTGTTGAAATAAGCAGGGACGTCCCTGAAAAAGACGTCGCTTGGATAGCAGCATATTTTGCTCCAAAACCTGTATATACCTTTCAGCATCAATGGTGCCTTCACAGATGTGCAAGTTACCCATTCCATGGGCACTAACACACCCCCATACCATCACAGATGCTGGCTTTTGAACTGTGCTGATAGCAATCTGGATGGTCCTTGTCCTCTTTAGCCCAGAGGACGCGACGTCCATGATTTCCAAAAACAATTTGAAATCTCGTCAGACTCATTGAAGACTCGTCAGACCACAGCACACTTTTCCACTTTGCATCAGTCCATCTCAGATGAGCTTGGGCC
This sequence comes from Pangasius sanitwongsei, assembly GCA_037576675.1. Classification (NCBI taxonomy): domain Eukaryota; kingdom Metazoa; phylum Chordata; class Actinopteri; order Siluriformes; family Pangasiidae; genus Pangasius; species Pangasius sanitwongsei. Next base: position 12,899,649 of record CM075018.1, read on the forward strand.
CAGAGAAGCTGGCAGCGTTTCTGGGTGTTGTTGATGTACGGCTTGCACTTTGCATGGTACAGTTTTAACTTGCACTTGTAGATGTTGCGACGAACTGTGTTAACTGACAATGGTTTTCCAAAGTGTTCCTGAGCCCACGTGATAACATCCCTTACAGAATTATATCTATTTTTAATGCAGTGCCACCTGAGGGATCGAAGGTCACGGCCATTTAGTGCTGGTTTTCAGCCTTGCCGCTTACGTGCAGAGATTTCTCCGGATTCTCTGAATCTTCTGATGATATTATGGACTGTAGATGAGAGAATACCTAAATTCCTTGCAATCGTACGTTGAGGAACGTTGTTCCTAAACTGTTAGTCTTTCCAAACAGGGGTTTTTGGAGCATTCCCCAACTTTCCCAGTCTTTTGTTGCCCCTGTCCCAGCTCTTTCAGAACGTGTTGCAGGTATCAAATTCAAAATAAGTGAATATTTGCAAGAGACAATGAAGTTTATCAGTTTGAACATTGCATATCTTGTCTTTGTGATGTTTTCAATTGAATATGGGTCAACAAGGATTTACAGGTCATTGTATTCTGTTTTTATTTACGTTTTACACAACATCCCAATTTCATTGGAATTGGGGTTTGTACTATCGGATACTATTGTGTATAAGTGACTGTTGATCTTAGTTTCATACTTCTTCCAGTGTAGGCCTTGTTAAATGTTAATTTTGCATACATAAGGTGCCCCTGCATTTTAATAGAGAATGTTTTTATAATATACCCAGACATGGTTGCTAGGTCAAGAAAAAAGCTAACAAAATGAGACCACTGTTGCAGTTCATAGAGAATAATTCTGAAATGCATCAATTTCTGTCATGCATCATACTAGGATTGGCACTTTTTTTTTTTTTTTACTGAATAAGGCTATGAACCAGTCATTTTCCAAGACTATGCCTAAGAACATTAAAGCATGGAAAGCATTGAAAGCAATGAAAGTGGAACAAATTAGAAAGGAAGGCAATCAAGAAAGCAATAAAAAGTGAAGCATGAGATTGAGTCTACAGGCCTCATAACTTTGCTTTCCCATACTTATTATTTATGGTGTTATCCTCATTAAAAAGAATGTTGTTAAGTGCACAATGTTAAGTCACTGTGAAAAACAGATATAATTTATTTATGTAGGTAAGTATGAATGTATGTATGTGTTGTACTCTTTCAAGTGTGGATTAGAATGAATGTCACCTGTATTTAGCAGCTGAAAGTGATTCACAAAATAAATACATGAATAGGTAAAAAAATAATCTGTAGTAAGGATTGGATTTATTGTGTGGGATGGGGCATGATTAATAAATTCAGGTGGCTATCCTGCTTATCTTTGATCTTATACAGTACGTGTGGGTGTGCAGCTCTATTTCACACACACCGGCCTGATTTAATGAATAACACCGACTTTATACAGGCCATGTTCATTTTCCATGACTTGCCACTGACTTTACAAAGGCCATGTTCATTCTCCACGCTTGGTCATATTCCTCATTAGGCTGCAATAAGACTGATACCACAGCTGAGCAGGGCAATTGGTGAAAACTAACCATTTACTAAATGCATGGGCCCATGCTTGTCTAAATGGCCACAAAAATTCAAGCAATCTCTGGCCAGGCTTTTAACACATGAGTATCTACTACTTATCTGGTCAGAACCCAGAACTATTGGGCAATGTACCTGCAGTCATTTGTAAAGCCAGAAAATGACCATCACTAAGGGTAAACAGAAACTAGAAATGTAGTTTGCACATTCTGTGACACTAGTAAAAGGAACATCACACATGTTTTTTCCACAGCTGGTCCAAATGTGAAGCTTGTGTTGTATATGTACTGAATGCGTCTGGCTATTAATATAAAATGTGTTTCATCAGCCTGCCATTTATAAAGGGAATAAAATACAATGAATAGAGTGGACTGTTTAGGTAAGAAGTGAAGGCTGACTAACTAGAGCTGAAGCTGAGCTAATTACTTACTATACTGATTGTGTTTGTCAGTTGGGTATGATTGTGACCTTTGGGGTTGTTGATTTTTTTTTCTCTCTGCAACTTGACAGGTAGCTCTAGTGGGAGTTTGTGATGACAAGAACTAAATTTAAACTAAATATTGTAGTTCTAATACGTACACTGTAAAAAAAAAAAGTCTGTAAAAAAAAGAAGTGTAATTTATGGTGAAATACTGTTAAATAACATCAGTAAAAAACTGTAAATTTAAAAATAGGAAAAATATTTCCAAAACATCAAAACACTGTAAATAGTAATACCAACCAATCCTGTTATTTTTACTGTTACAATTTGTAAACCTAAACATATTGTGCTGCATAAAATACTGTTTACCTTCAAAAGTAATGGTGAAATACCATCATATGTTAAACAAAAACCCTTTTAATTTCAATTTTACATACCCAGACTTTATGTTACATAAGACAGACTTTACTTGCACATGAATTTTTTCATGAATAAATGAATAGATACAGTACAAAAAAACAAAAACAACTACATACCACTAATAATTTGTCCAAAAAGAGAGATTTGTTAGTTACATAATACCACATTACAATGTGGTATTACAAAAACCTTCATTTTTATGTCTTACCCATCTTAAAATGTATTGCTATGTAAACAACAAGATAATTTAATGTCATAATGGCTTTTCATTATTTGATTATTTTTCTAAGTTAGTGCAAATGTGCATCAGGACTGTGTGTGTCATCAAAACAGCTACACAAGCTGCTAATTATTTTTTGGATTTTGATGAACCTTTAATACTTAAATAAACAATGTACTGCAAAGTATTTGCTTTTTGTAAAAATGGTTGCTTTATTGTAGTTATAAAGAATAAAATGTGTAATTTTACAGTAAAAGACCATTGTTTATTTACAGAAAAAAGCACTACCATAAGTTGAATGTCAGAGTTTTGCTGTAAAATTAACAGCCAATCCTTGTTTTTGCTATAATAGTATCACCGTTAAGTTTGCAGTATTAATGTACATTAAACATAATTTTTCTGTTTATTCAGAATTTTATAAATACTTTATGTATTGTATAAAAAAGGCATTGCCGTACCCTATACATGAGTATTTTTGTGTGTATGTGTGGGTAAAAGGTGTACTTACTAAAAAGATGAACTGAAATGATTTACAGTTTATTTGGTAGTAAGAGTTCTTCCCCAATAGTTTTAGTCTGTAGTGGTAAAAAATACAGGCAGGGAACTATTTACCTATAATGTATTAAACGGTATTTTTTTTACAGTAAAATTCTGGCAACCACAGCTGCCAGTTTTGTACTGTAAATTTAAAGGAATATTTTTTAGTGTAGTTCATACTAACATACTGTAAATAGATAATGATGCAAATGCTAATAGAAACAAAACAATAATAAATTGTTAAGAAGTGATAGATAAGTTGGCTACTGGCAACTACTAATTATTATTAATTCTTTAGTAAAGCAATATAAGCATGCATGACCTCCCTGTCCAGATCAGCTATGCTTATAGCAAGTGTCACTAACAGCATCAAAATAACATGAGCATATGTGTTATATTTTGAATCATTTAAAGGTGCATTAGATAAGATTTGTCAAAAAATTGGCAAGATTTTGTCGCTAATGGTTAAATAGATAGAGTTGAATAAGTTTTGAATGTTATTATTTTTTTACTCCTTGAGCCCACCCCCCATCCCCACCATTGTACACACAGCTCCGCCCCAGAACCGATGATAATTCAATTAGGGTTATCATGCTAACTAAAGTTAGCATTAGCAAGGACTGTAAAGACATCCCTTTCAAGCACAATCAGACATTCAAATGTTCGAAAGCCAAGTTATAACACCATAAAGATGCAGGATCCGGCTCATTATGATTTATGAGGATGTTCATGAGTACAGTCATTGTATTTGTTCTTTGTAATAAACTCTTATATTCTTTAAACTGCAGTATTAGCATGTTAGCATTGGTAGTTAAAAGATAGGCCATTCGCCTGCTTGAAAGACAAGTACTCAAGGTCAAGATTCAAGCATTTACTTGTCACATGTTCATTTGTAGCAGTAGGTGCAGTGAAATGAGATGTGGCAATACAAACAATATAACAATGGGTATCAGGTAATGAGGAGTGCAATAGAACAAACAACACACAAGAAGTCAGAATAACAAAACAAAACATACTATCTACAAAGAATATACATATGAAAATGTATGTATGTACAGTCATGGGAAAAAGAAAGTACTCTCTCCTTCAATTCTCTGTTTTTATTTATCAGGCCCTAAGTAACAATTGTGTGGTCCTCACCAACTTCAAAAACAAATAAATAACCTCAGGTGACAACAAAAAAAAAAACACAACAGATTTCAATAATTAATTAAAAAAAAGCCATTTTTCCCAAAAAGTAAACCAACATTCACAGATCAGGTGGGAAAAAAAATAAGTACACCCTATAATTCAGTAACATGTAGAATCACTTTTTAGCAACAATAACTCAAAGTAAACATTTTCTGTAGTTTATCAGTCTCTCATATTGTTTTGGTGAAATTTTGGCCCAATCTTCTTTACAACATTGCTTCAGTTCACTGATGTTTGAGAGCATTTGTTTATGCACAGTTCTCTTAAGACCCCACCACAGCATCTCAGTGGAGTTGAGGTCTGGACTTTGACTCGGCCTTTTCAACACCTTGATGTTTTTCTTCTTTAGCCATTCAGAAGTTGATTTGCTGGTGTGAGCATTGTCCTGTTGCATGACCCAATTTCTGCCCAGCTTAAGCTGCTGGACAGATGGCCTCATATTTGTCTCAAGAATATCCTGGTATAACGTGGAGTTTATTATTGTCTCAATATCTGCAAGTTCCCAGGTCCTGTGGCTGCTAAACAAGCCCAAAACATTGTAGAATCTCACTGTGGAATGTTGAATTTCAAATTGTTTGGAGATGGCCTTATAACCCTTCCCAGATTGATGAGCAGGAACAGTTGCTTCTCTGAGGTCATGGCTGATGTCAATTCTTATTGGCATTTCTAACTGCCATAAATTCTGCTTTTATAGAGGTAGTCACACTTCTTGATGATTAGCTAACCTTGTGCATTTCATTAGTAAAACTTGGCTGATGTACTCTCTTAATGATTGTGGAAATAGAGAAGGTGTATTTATTTTTCCCACCTGGTTTCTGAATGTTCATATACTTTTTTGTGAAAAATGTTTGCATATTGAAATACATTGTGTTTTTTGTCACCTGAGGCTTTTTTTTTTAATTTTATAGAAATTGATATTTATGCCTTGACAGCACAATTGCTATTTATGCCCTGATAAATAAAAACATAGAATTGAAGGCTGTGTACTTTCTTTTTCCCATGATTGTATGTATGTATGTATGTATGCATAAACACTACAATGACCTGTGCTTGGTCTATGTGCTGGTACTGTGTATGTGTGTATATTTGAGTGGCAGGTGTAAGAGAGCTGAAATAATGTTTAAAGGCTTAGACAAAGCTCCTCCTTAGTCTCTCACCCTGGCCATGTGAGTGTCAAGTCAGTCAGATCTTTATTGTCATCACAACCATGAACAGGGTGTAGTACACAGTGAAATGTTTCTCCTGGACCCAAGGCACAACAGGCATGTATAACATACACTGTCATATATTACAGTGCTGACAGTTTTTTAGTAAAGTGCAACAGGAATAAGAAGCATGCAGGGAGGGATATTGGGAATCAGTGAGTTGAGTACACAAGGGGGCAGTAGATGATTAATACCCTGACCACAAAACATTTAACATTACAATAAAGATATTGACATTACATTAATCACAACAAAGTTCATAGCTGTAACTTGAAATGTAGTGGAGTTTAAAGTGGCAGTGCAGTACTGTGATTGTGAATAACTTTTGGAGTGCTGTCAACATTAGGTCAGTAAAGAGTAGCAGTAAGAAAGTGTGTGTGACAGTAACATAGACAGAACCAAACCATTAAAAGTGACTTGTATCATGAAGTGGACAACTGATTAAAGTCCATGCAGGTTTTATTTGGACCCCAGCTTGGGTAATCTGGCAGTTGAGGATGGCGGAGGGGTAGGAGGGATCATCCACAATGCCAAATAACTTGTGGATGCAGCATGTATAGAAAATGTCCTAAACAGGGAGTAAAGGCATGCCAACGATGCATTCAGTTGTCCACACTATCCTCTGTAAAGGACACGCTCTGTAGTGTCCTCTGTAGATAACACTCTCTATGTTGCAGTAGGTGGTAAGGATGGGTGGGGGATGTTTTGTTTTGTCAACATTCAGAGACAGATTGCTGTTCTTGCACCAACTTGTTAGACCTTTCACCTCCTCTTGTTATGATGTCTTGTTGCTGTCACTAATGAGGCTAACCATAATGTGATTTGAACTGGATCTGGCAGCACAGTCATGGGTCAGCAAGTTGAACAGCAATAGGCTAAGCAAGCAGCCCTGGATATTTTGCGCGAGTGCTTCTTCAGCACTGGTATGATGGTGGTAACTTTAAAGCACTGTGTTATAACTGCTCCACATGATGTTGAGATGTTGAAGATATCAATCAGGACATCAGCCAGCTGATATGCTCAGTCTCTGAGCACTTCCCCAGGTACGTTATAGGGTCCCACAAGCAGTTGTACTTGGTTGTCTGAGGGAGGTGGATTTCCTTACTGGCACAGTGTTTATTGCTTCACACCATGCATAGAAGGAGTTGAGTGTGTCTGGTCATCAGTGTCAATGTCGGTGACACATGGTGATTTCTTGTAGTCAGTGATGGCCTGAATACCTTGCCACATGCACCATGTATCTCTGGTGTTGTTGAAGTAGCTGGTGATTTTCTTTGCATGGTTGCACTTCACCAGCCTGATGCCACAGGACAAGTTGGTTCTCACTGTCCTGAGCACTGCCCCATCCCCTGCTCTAAATGCAACATCTCAGGTTTTCATCAGTTTGTAATTGCGGAGGTACTTATCAGACCACTGACCCTAAAGCAATGCCTTGCTAAATATGTTGTTTAGTGTGCAGGATTTTTAATCACTGTATAATGAATGTTAAATATATGCAACCACACTTAAATCAGTGAACACTTTGATATGTGCCCATTTTCATAATGAAAATTTCATTATGTCATGCTATGTTAGTAAAACCATTACTGAAAACCTACTATGCATAGCAAGTGACATCCACAGAGATCATTTATACATGTCTTAAGCTAATTCAAGAACCTATTCTTGCAGAATTGCTCATTAAACCTATTCATCAGGCTTTGGCTTTTGTAATAGGTCACATTATACAGTAGAGGAGAAAATCAGACAGACATGGATAAAAGATAAGATTGTTATTCTTTCCATGTCTGTCAGCTTTGGCCTTTAGTGGTTTATCTTGTGACCATCTTGTCACAGTTGTCTCAGAGGTAAAGAAAAATAGCCCATCAAAGGCTGAAACCACATTTAAAGAACCAGATTACTGTCAACCCAGTCAAATCTCAGTTGACAGCAAGAGCCAAATTACTCCTATGATCCATCCTTTTTTAATACTACTACTTTCTTTGTAGTAGCTTGTGTTTGTAAATATGTAAGTGTGTGTGAGTGAGAGAGAGAGAGGGGTGGTATTAGATCCATACTCTGCCATAAATGTACCTTAAATTCTGCCGCTGATGGTTTTATTTCTGAAGTTCTGTCTCACATCATCTCAGATTTTGCACATTCTAATATTTAGAGTTTGTACTTTTGAGGTATGCATTAGGCCTGCTAATAAACATGATTATCAGAAATGTACAGTACTTTGCATAAGTATTCACCCCTTCAAACTTTCCACATTTTGTATTGTTGCAAAGTAGTACTGAAATGGACTGAATTGGGATTTTCACCATTTTATTTACACAATATGTCTAACATTTAAACGGTACAATTATTTTTATTGCGACAGGTTAATTAAACTAAAAAAAGATTAAATTTGTTGATTGCAAATTGTTTACCCCCCTGGGTCAATACTTGGTAGAATCACATTTGGCTGCATTTACAGCTGCAAATTTTCTGGTATATGTCTGAATCACTTTAAACATCTGGATCATGATATTTTTGCCCATGCCTTTTGGCAAAATTTCTCAGTTCCTGTCAGATTGGATGGAGGCAGAAATTGGTGAACAGAAATAACATCTGGATCCTGATATTTTTGCCTATTTTTCTTGGCAAAAAAGTGTGTCAGATTGGATGGAGACCATTGATGAACAACAATTTACAAGTCTTGCCAGAGAATCTCAATTGGATTTAGGTCTGGGCTTTGACTGGGCCATTCTAACACAATCAGTTTCTTGGTTTTAAACCATATCAGTGATGCTTTGGCAGTGATTGATTAGGTTCATTGTCCTGCTGGAAAATGGACAACTGCCCTAGTCTCAAGTTTATTCCTGGAACAGGTTTTCTTCTAGAATTGCCCTGTTTTGGATCCATCCATCTTGCCATCAACCCTGACCAGTTGATACTTAGTTGATAAACCACATGATATTTGGTTTCTGCCAAACTATAGCAATTTGTGCCATGGCCAAATGCTCAAGTTTTGTCTCATCAGACCAGAGATTCCTTTTTAAGCTCAACCTCCTCTAGGCAGAATAGCAGTTTTCCCATATTCTTTCCATATTTTTAAATAAATAAAACCAACAAGGATTTTTCAACCTCCTCTACCCTTTGCTTCATGGAAACTGCCTTTCTGTCCTGACCCAGACAGTGTGCTATATTTACCTGACGTTCAGCTTTACCAATACAAATTGGTAAAACCAAGGGAGGAGGAATCTGCTCCTATGTCAATAAATGCTTGTGCAAAGATGTCATGGAATCGTTAAAATTCTCTACTTTCATTATCTGCAAGCTATTTTCAAGAGGTTTCTTCTTTTGTTTGGCTGGCATTTACATCCTGCCCCAAGCATGTGAGTGTGAGGCGATAAAACTGCTGGCTGATCAAATAATAAAAGTAGAGGGGGCAAATATGGACTCACTACTCGTCATTATGGGAGACTTTAACACTGATAATCTAATAAAGGAAATGCCGAAGTACAGACAACATGTCACTTGTGACACAAGAGTAATGAACATTCTGGACCATTGCTACACCACTATTAAAAAAGCATATTGCGCCATTACACAAGAAGCTCTTGGCCATTCTGACCACAGTCTCGTTCACTTCATCCCAATATACAGGCAGACACTTAAAACCAACAAACCTGTTTTCACGTCAGTGAAGAGTCAATTGACACATTGAAAAGCTTCAGGGCTACTTTGAATCCACAAATTGGACTGAAGGGAGGCGAGAGAAGTGGGGACAGAATTTTCTGAGACAAGCTGATAATTGCCACATTGCTGCTAACAACCCAACGTTAGTCGGGAAAGGCCTCTAGGAGATTGCCAACTACAAGGTGAGAAGAACTCCCCTTCTCCTGAATGACTGCTAGCTCACCAATGACCTGAACAAGTTTTACTGTAGATTTGAAAATGCAGTGGACACTCATACAGAGCAAACAGGTCTGCCGATGATGCGGTCAACTTGGCCCTGCACTACATCCTACAGCATCTTGACAGGCCAGGGACCTATGCTATAGTGTTGTTTGTGGATTTCAGCACTGCTTTTAACACCATAGTGCCAGAGCTGCTGCAGGTCAAACTGTCCCAGCTATCCATGCCAGATCCCATCTGCTGGTGGATCAGGGATTTCCTGACAAATAGGAGACAGAAGGTGCAGCTAGGAAAACACATCAGACACCTGGCCCCTAGTACTGGAGTACCACAAGGTTATGTGCTCTTGTCCTTTCTTTTCAGTCTCTACACCAATGACTGTGTCTCCAAAGAACCATCTGTGAAGATCCTGAAGCTGAAGATGAGTTTGTTGAGCAGCTGATGTCCTGGTTCAGTCACAACCACCTGTTGCTGAACACTCAAAAAACTATGAAGATGGTAGTGGATTTCAGACACAACCCTTAACATTAATGGGTCTCTGGTTTCCATGGTAGAGTCACTCAAGTTCCTCTGCACCACCATATCCAGAGACCTGAAATGAGAGAGGAACACAGTCTGCATAGCCAAGAGAAGATTCTTTCTGAAGCAGCATTCTTTCTCCACAGCAATCACTGAGTCCATCCTCACTTCATATATAACTCTCTGGTTTGGATCCTCCACCTCACAAGAGCGAGCCATACTCCAACGCATAATCAGCACAGCAGAGAAGATCATCGGTCTGCAAGATATTAGCTGTCCCTTTTCACCCTGGACATCACCTTCTTTCCAGCCACTTCATTCTGGAGGAAGACTCATGGCCATCAAAACCAGTACAACAAGTTATGCGAACAGATTTTTCCCCAGAGCCATGGTGCCGACTAACTGCAGTTTTTCTGCCTCTCTTCCTGTGGCTATTAGTGTAGCTCCAACTCCTCTGCAGTACAATGCATCCCTGCACAATACTATAAACAATAGTTATTTTTTTCTGTTTCCTCAGACCCTACATGTATATATTTTCACTTCATTTCACACATCTTTTGGTTACTTTCACAATTGCTTCTTTATATCTAATCTTTTATTCTATTATTCTATTTTTATTAAAAAATTTCCCTTAGTTAAATATCTTATTTTCTTGAATATTCGTTAATAGTCTGAGTATTTGTCTGGTCTGTTTAGTATGTTACATGTCATACATGTGTACATTTACCAAGACAAATTTCTTGTATATGTAATATACTTGGTAAAATAAAGAGATACTAATTTTGATTCTGAACATGCAAAACTCCACACAGACAGTAATCCGGGCTCAGGAGCAAACCAGGGACCCTGAAGCTGTGAGGCAGCAATGCTACCAACTGCATCACTGTTCCACTCTGCAGAAAAATTTTGTTTTGCAAAATGAGGAGTCATACCTTTGTCTCATAATGCAGTACATGCTATATGGATGAACATGTGTTTTGTAAATGACAGATGTGCTCTATCACAAGCCTCCACCTTCGTAATATTCCTAATATTAAAGTGTATAATTCTTGTACTGGCTTTCATGGCTGCTGAGACACAGACCTAATGTGTTTGGCCAGGAAACAGACCCTGGCACCTCTCAGAGGAGCAGCTGTGACCTTTAGAATTGTGTGAGATCTGCTCTGAGGAGATCTGATCTTAGACCCAGAATGGATATTTATTTGACCTACAACATTCACTCAGCAGACAAAGAGGATTACCTTTCACTTGCTGCTCTACCTTCTATTTATCTCTATAACAATAGGGAGCCATAAGTGGTAGGATGCAATTCAGTTTCCTTATGAAAATGCAATTTACCTTCCATGAGGTGTTGCAGTCAGGCATTCACAAAAATCAAGTTGACAAAACAATACAAGGAGATTTCATACTTTGTAATCATAAAATGGGTAGTAATGTCAGAACATGAAGACTCAATGCTGTATATCAACACAAGCAAAACTTGGTAAATACAGAAATGAAAACAAGGACGTCTGTACAGATGATCACAGTAACATGTTATGGGGCTGAAATGGAGTGTGGCATGATCAAGTACAAAGTACACCTTGAAAGAATCATTGTCCTGGAAATGATTATTTTGCTGCAAAAGCCGGTAAATAATTCCAAATTCCAAATAAAGATGAAATAACATCCCAGTCAATATGATTATAATTTTCTGTAATTAAGCATCCTCCAGAAGAGCTTATACCTAATGTATGAATGTGCATATTTCAAATCACTTCATGACTCTTCTGAACATGTTTATCATTAGAATACTGATTTGTACTCTTGCATGTAGGTCTATGAGTTTACACAAAGAACTTGTGATTATTTTTCAATCTCCTGACAGATATAGAGAAAAAGCATAAAAAATCTAAAATCATCTGAACACTAAAATAGCAATAATTTACCTTAATTAGAAATGTCTTAGGAATGTATTTTGTAATTTTTAGAATGACCTTCAACAGATCTTTGGAAGAAAGCCAGTATATTTGATAGAACCACATTTACTTTGGTTATATTTTACTTTCAGAATTATCTACAGTATATTATACCATCTTCTGCAATATTTAGGACATTCTACAGCAATCACAGGGCACGTAAATGAGTGATCCAATGGCACTGATAGGCAGACAAAAAGGATAACTGACTCAATAAGAATCTTCAACCAGTCACACAACCGGCATAACTCTTATGTGTTATTCATATTTTAATTTACCAAATGTGAAAAGTATTACAAATCAAGCAAGATTTGAAGTATATGTCAAGGTCCACATAATTAATGTCTCAGAGGAACTGTAATAAGAGAAGGGTTAATTAGCTGCAGTGGACTTGCTGTATGAGCCTAGGTGAGTCAGAGATGACAGGCTATATTACCTGCTGACCTCCTTGGTTCTATATGCCACTCTGAACCATACTTTAATTGGGCATTTGCTTTTATTGCGAAGAGTCAGGTAGAATATTTTACCTATAGCACATTTTTCTCATTAATTTGACATCACTTTAACCTCAACTGACTTCAAAAGAACTATTATTAAATGATTAACTACTATTCAGTATTTAAATATTTTAAATTTTCAAGTGGGGTTATACGTATATCTTGGAAGAATATAATATTCCTTTTAAAATCAGTCTTGCACTGTAAGTTTACATCATAGAGTGCAAATAACTCTATTTCTGATATGCTTGTTCAACAACACTTTTTTTTACCCTCTTCCTTTAACAGTTTAACTAGTCTCTGGACAGGAGAGCCCCTTTATTATGGTTCCCAAAGCAAAGGCCAGCTACAATAGGTGAATAGTTTTACTGATATACTGCAGCATCAATGTCTTTGGTAGGCATACTAGGTTCAACCACAGCATGACATGTCATTTTTCTACTCAACTGGCCATAGCAATGGCCATTAAAAACTGATCTTTAAATCCCATTTTATATATACATTGTTTCCAAATGGTGAGTTGCCCACACTGCTTTGTACCAAAACTAAATCCTTCTATGGCATTACAGTTTTGAATTAAAGCCAATCTGGAGATGGACGTCTAAGAAAAGTTTTGACTACTTTATCCAACTACTTTCAGCAGGGTAATGCACCCTGCCACACTGCAAAAATTATTCAGGAATGGGTGGAGAAACATGATAAAGAGTTCAAGGTGTTGACTTGGCCTCCAAATTCCCCAGATTTCAATCTGATCATGCATCTGTGAGATGGGCTGGACAGACAATTCCAATCCATGGAGGCCCCACCTCGCAACTTTCAGGACTTAAAGGATCTGCTGCTAACATCTTGGTACCAGATACCACAACACACCTTCATAAGAGGTCTTATGGAGCCCATGCCATGGCATGTCCTGGCAGGACAATAAGTGCTGCCCAAAGTTGAGATATGTCACCTTCAGAGCAGGCGACAAGGCGGCCCTAAGAACAGCGAGGGCCAAACTGTCCCGGGCTATCAGTGAGGCAAAGCGCACACACAATCAGAGAATCCACAGCCACTTCAAGGCCAGCAGAGACACACGGTGCATGTGGCAGGGCAACCAGGCCGTTACCAACTACAGGACAACATCACCTGCCTGTGACAGTGATGCCTCCCTCCCAGATGGGCTGAACAACTTCTACGCTCGGTTCGAGGCACAGAATGGCGTGACGGCGAGGAAGACCACCCCTCCTCCCAATGACCAG
>CM075018.1:12914406-12930113 GCA_037576675.1 Pangasius sanitwongsei
TCTAATTGTTAATTTCAAAAACTTACCTTCTGTGTTGATTGAGGTTATTCCCTGTGGGGTTTAACTGTTATTTGTTACTTCTAGCAAACTACTTCTACTTCTACTTCTTATTAATATTAAGTCGAGAGACACACAGCCAGAACCCGGTGCTCCGCTCAATTGAAGGTTGAGGGTAGGGGGCGCTACACATACAACTGTGTGTCATCAGCGTAACAGTAGAAGCTAGTACCATGTTTACGAATAATTTGGCCCAGAGGTAGCATATATAAAGAAAACAGCAGTGTGCCTAAAACAGAGCCTTGCGGGACACCAATCTTTACCTTAGTATGCGTAGAGAAGTCACTATTTACGTCTACAAACTGATAACGATCAGTCAAATAAGACCTGAGCCAGGAAAGGGCTATTCTTTTAATGCCAACTACATTTTCTAGTCTATCAAGGAGAATAGCATGACCAATGGTGTCAAAAGCTGCACTAAGGTCAAGCAGCACAAGCAAGGAGACAACCCTGATCAGAGGTCAGTAGTAAGTCATTTACCACTTTAACCAGTGCTGTCTCTGTGTTATGATGAGGCCTAAATCCTGACTTAAATAAGAATCTAGGATTATTTTTGTCATCTTCAATTAGGGTGGAGAGATACATTGATCTAGCATTACTAAGAGCTTTTCTATAGCTAACTTGAAATACTACTGACTTAGTTTGACGCCATTTATGTTCTAGATTTCGAGTGGTCTGTTTTAAAGTTTGTGTGTGATCGCTATACCAGGGTGCTAGCTTCTTCTCCCTAATTATTTTTCTTTAAACTGGAGCTACCTTATCTAGCAAGTTGCAGAACGTTGATTCTAAGCATTCAGTTGCCTGGTCAAGTTCTTTGGGATCAGACGGTGATCCAATCATGGTTGATAAATCTGGGAGTTTACTAATAAAACTCTGTGCAGTTGTTGATGTGAAAGTATGTTTGACACGGTGACGTGGCAGGGTGCATATATTATGATTAAGACATTTTAAATGAGATGAGGTAATGATGTGAGATAGCTTCAGACTGTGGGAAATGAGACTACATTTTCTATATTTAATCTGCATGTTAGCATTAGATCAAGAGTGTAACCACCACTATGGCTGGGTCCTATTACATTCTGTTTAGCCCCCACTGAGTCAAGAATGGACACAACTGCTTTCTTAGAGGGTCTTCTAGATTATCAAAATGAATATTAAAGTCTCCAACAATTAATGCTTTGTTTAAGGAAACAACCAGGTTAGAGATGAAATTCACAAAGGTATTCAGAATATGGCCCTGGGAGTCTGTAAATAATAATTAGTGGAATCACCTGGGTAGACTTATTTTTAGTGGCTACGTAAGTTATGTTAGTATAAAGAACTTCAAATGCGTTGAATTTATTACTAGATTTTTGTGTGACGCCTAGATTATCATTATAAATGACTGCGATGCCTCCTCCTCTGCCAGTTAAACGGGGCTGATGTATGAAACTGTACCCGGAAGGACAAGCTTCATTTAATGCTACAAACTCGTTTGGTTTAATCCACGTTTCTGTTAAACACAGTACATCAAATTCCTGATCAGTAATAGTTTCATTAACAATAAGCGCTTTCGACGTAAGAGATCTACTATTCAACAGTCCTAGCTTCAGATCAACGGTGCTGGCTACACATTCAGTTTGATTTAATATTATGTTAATTAGGTTACTAAAACAAACTGTTTGAGTATTTCTACATTTTTGTTTAGCTTGGGAAACAGACACAGTCTCAATACGGTGGAACCCAAGTGACGACTCAGTGCAGCTAGCAGACGGTCAGTTTAGCCAGCTCGTCTGCTCCCTGGCCTTGGCTCTGGATTGTCACCAATTAACTAGACCTGTTCTGCGACTCTAAGCTATGCTGGAAGAAATGAGAGCAGCACCTTCCCGAGTGGGATGGACACCGTCCCACCCTAAAAGGCCAGCCTTGCCCTCAAAACTAGTCCAATTATCTATAAAGGCCACATTGTTTTCGGAGCATCACCTGGACATCCAGCAGTTCAGCGACCATAACGTGCTGTAAGCTACATCGCCACACCGCATTGGGATGGGGCCAGAGCATACTACAGCATCGGACATCGCCTTGGCTAATTTACACACCTCTACAATGTTACTCTTAGTAACCTCTGACTGACGAAGGCGTATATCATTAGCTCCTACATGAATAACTATCTTTGAGAACCTGTGCTTGCTTAAGACCCTAAGATTACCTGCTATGTCCGGCACCCTGTGTCCTGGTATACACCTAACTAAAGCTGCTGGTGCCCCTAAAGGCCTAGCTAATTTCACGTGCTGCAAGATAGAGTCACCTATAACCAGAGCTCTTTCAGGTTTCTCAGCGGGTGCTTCACTGAGGAGAGCAAACCTGTTGGACACGTGAAGCGGAGAGGAGAGGTGCTCCCGTGGGCGAGCCTTAGCGTTAGCTTTGGCTTTGCAATTATGCCACCGAGTCGTCATCCCCCGCTGTGAGGGCTCTAATGCCGGAGTTGGGGGATTGCTATCTCCACCTATGGCCTTCTTCTTAGGGAATTTGGCTTGGGCACATGATGAGCATGATTTGATAGAGCACCAAATATTACAGAGAATGGATTTCCACCATTATTTAGTGGCAAGCAGCTGGAGGGTTTTGATGACCCTCAGGTGACCAGTATCTTTTGAAGTATGTGCCCAGGTGATAACAAATGAGGTTGGAGGGAACAAAACTTTTGTCTAGGGAGCACTCCATCAGATAAAACATCTGTCATAGCATGTCAAGGTCCAGCTGATGGTGGCCACAAAAAAGGAATTGGGTAGGATCATCTCAGGTTTGGGGCTTAATGGGTAAATTCAGTATAAAGCAACAGCTTTGACATTTTTGGACCCAGGATGAGAGTAAACTGGAAGTAAATTCTTTAAAAGAAGAGAGGTACATCTACTATATGTCATCATTTTATGAGGCATTTGACCATTTTTAAGTATTTAAAGTTTGTATAATCAATTTCTCTGCACCCTCTTGCCAATGGCACTCTTGCCAATGCAGTTGAGCAGGAGAGCCCTGATGTTGGGAGAGAGAGGTGTCCACCCCCTTTTGGAGGCATCAAACTTGATAATAAACAGCAGGCTTGGATCTGGGTGTTTGTAGTGCCGCTGGAGTGAATATCTATTTCAGGGAGGAGAATGCCATCTCAGCTTGTTCGAGTGTGTTTCAGATATTATTTTTCTTCCCTCCTTTTAATGGGGATGAAAGGTGTAAGTGACTAAGTGTAGCCTAATAAGCCTAGACTGTGACTCCTGTAAACTGTGTCAAACTTAGAAGTTGGCAAAGTTGACAATGCCTAGAAAGTTCTGAATATCTTTGATGTTTTGGGGAACAGGCCAGTTCGTGACTGCTTGGACCCCATGAACCCCCTCCTATAATGCTTAAGATGTAGGGAACTCACATTTTGTGCTTTGATGAAGTCTCTTTGATGAGTCTCTTTAGGATTCTCTTTTCATAGTGGATGTGCTTCTCAAGGGAATCAGAATATATCAAAATGCAAGTGATAAATTTGCCAAGCGTGTCTCTGAGGTAGTGCTGGGTAATTCTCGTGATTAGTTTTTTAAACTGGAATTAATATTTTAATGCAATTTTCAAAAGGTTCAAGATTTTTGCTTACATATATGTTTATATTTATATAGACATACAGTGAGGTCCGGAAGTATTTGATTTTGCCTTTATACACTGATGTATAATCTGATGTTTTAAACACAGAATGTGGAAATGAAGTTAGCCAAATTTGGCATAATAATGCAAATAATAATGTTATGTAATTACACTATTTAAGGTATTCTTTAACTACTAATACTTAAATTACTAATTTAGGGAGTATATGTTACTACAATAAGCTACTCATCAACATATCCCTGTTAAAATTGCAGGTTTTTGTGATGTAAAAATTTAAATCATGATAATTCAGGTCAGATCATTTCCCACTTTTCATGTGATATAGCATTCAACAAAATTAAAGTGAATAAACAAATAGAAATGTTTTGAGGAAAAAATAAAAATAAAAACCGTCAGTTACCTGGTTGAATATATATGCACAACCCCTTGAATAATGCTTTGTTAAAGCACCTTTTGCTTGTAATACAGCACTCAGTCTTTTACGGTAAGGGTTAGCATCAGCTTAGCATCTTGATTTGGCCATTTTGCACTCTTCCTTGCAAATATGCTCCAGGTCTATCAAATTGCAAGGGGATCTCCTGTGCACAGCCCTCTTCAATTCAATCCACAGGCTTTCAATAGGATTTAGATCTGAGCTCTCACTGGACCATTCCAAAATGTTGATCATCTTCTTTTTTTGTTGACTTGGATTTGTGCTTCGCATTGTTATCATGCTGGAAGGTAAAATGTTTCTTAATTTTCTGCTGTCTAAAAAAGGCCTGCAGGTTTTGTGCCAAAATAGATATTAGGTATTTGGTGCCATGATTCCCTCTATTTTGACTCTATCATTACTACCTGCTGGGGTGCCCACCTGTTCTGATCACAGCCCACTCCAATGGCTCCACTGCATGAAAGATGCCAATGTGCAGATCCCTCTTTGGTATCTGGCACTTCAGCTGTTCAAATTCGAGGTGGTCCACAGGCCAGGGACACTGATGGTGGTGGCAGATTTCTTCTTCGGCCAGGGTTGGGGTGGGATGCTGATAGGTTAGGTGTTGTGATGGGTGCAGTCAGCTCCCTGGCCTGAGACTGGTGGTGGGGGTATGTGGCAGCGGGGCGTAGTTGAGCATCAGCTGCGGACGGAGAGGAGGTGGGTCGAACCGGCAGGTAATGCGTGATGATTCTCACCTCTCACCTGTGTCTTGTTACTGTCAGTCTACTTATTTGTGTTTCTTTGTGCTTTAAGTGACGGCCTTAACAAGAGACAGTGAGTGATCAAACTGGCAGAGCACGCAACACACAGACACACATACACACCCACATGCCAAGGAGCGTGAACTTGAACTTGAATGAAGTGAAAGCCGCAATTTCACGATGGACTCATTTTCAGTTGGTTGGTTTTCTTTGAGTTTTTGAAATTGCACTGAAAAGCCTGGGGGGAACAATTGCAAGCCCAGAGCTTGCCTCCCAAGTCTTCCTCCGCACCCTCACACACCGGGTTCTACACAATTTTATGCCAATGACACTCAAACCTTTGCAACACATTGAACCTTCTTCATTGAACCAGACAATCCCACTCACTCTCCTTATTTATATCTCAGCTCAAAGCCCACCTGTTCTTCCAAGCTTTCAATATTTCTGAAACTTAGCTCATTCTGGTTGTGTGTTTATTGTTTTCTGTTTTCCTCTCCTGTATTTTTTGATGGTATTTTTTGCTGTGTTTAACTTTTGTAAGTGTCTTTGGGTCATTGAAAAGGATGTTATTAGTGTTGGGTCTGAGTCTGCCTTTGTCGAGTTCGAGTCAAGACCAAGTCCTTAACCAATTAAGTCCAAGTCTGAGTCCAAAGGGGGCCGAGTTGGACTTGAGACCGAGTCCTTAACAGCTCTGAGTCTGAGTCAAGTCCAGCCGAGCCCAGAAAGTGAATCAGATATAAATATGACTTGAAATTGCAGCTGCAAACTCAACACTGAGCCATTAAATAAAAATTTTAACCTCCACAAAAAATGTTCTAAATGATATTTTCAAAAATAATTCAATGAATACTTTTTGTTTATCAATTAACTTAATACAAAGTGCAGTCAGTGTACATTAAAATTGTGAACAGTTCTTTATGGTAGTTCGCATGTAAGTTGTTCAGAGTGTCTTGGAGAACTTGCAGCAGTTCTTCTCTAGATTCAGGCTGTCTTTACAGATTCTTTCTATTCATGTAACACCAGACTTATGCCTACTCTGTGATATTGAGATCAGGCCTCTGTGGGAGCCATATGATCTATTTTCTGTCTTTAACAGCATGCAATCTCACTGATTATTACACTATTCAAAAAAGGATTTGGAAATTTAAAATTGATTTAAACCTGAAGGTAAATGTAAAACAAAGGTATTTGTGAAACAGCTAATTTGCCTAAGACTTTTGCAGTTTTGCATAAGCTACCTAGTCATCGCAGTTGAGCACATTACATTAATTGAATGTAATGTGCTCAACTGCGATGACTAGGTAGCAGTTGAGCACATTACATTAATTGAATGAAAATCATTACATTACATTAAATCACATTACGTTTTCAATTTAAAAGGACTACATTTACAGTCACTGCATTTTTTTCTCTATCAGCAGAGTTTACTAAATATGGTGATATTTACTACATTAAGAAGTACATTTCACATTAAATTCATTAGAATGGAATTGCCAAATTCTAACATTATTGGGATTTAATTTAGTAAAGAAGGTTATAATAAGCAACATACCTGTCATTATGTTTTCTTTCAACATAGAAGAAATTATAGAAAATGATAGATAAATGATAGAAATTTTAAGCCAGTCACATCAGTAATCATTGTTTTACAAAACTTGCAGTCCGCAGAATGCTTCTTTTTACTGTATGTCTTCAGACAGATTCTTTATGATTTTCGTAAACAAAACAAATTATTGCTGACTTTGAAGACATTCTTCCTAGCCATGCAGTGTGAGTGTGTGCATGTGCTCAAAATGGAGGAACTATATTTCAGCTACAAGCTATCAGGAGCATCATGCTACTACTGGGATTTGGCAGGCAGGGAGATGTTAATTACTTTCTTGCTATCTTAATTTTATGATGTTATTTATTTTTATTATTTCTATTTATTTCTTGTTTCACATGCTGTGGACTCCACTGTACTTGGAAAGATTTTCTGAGTCCAAAATGCACAAGTCCGTATCAAGTCCGAGTACAAATTTACCCAAGTGCATGACAAGACTGAATTAATTCATAATTGGACTTGAGTCCGAGCTTGAGTACCCCAACTTGACATGTTATAAAGAAAATGTATTTGTAGTATTTATAAGTGAACAGACAGCAAGAAAAACATAAAACAATGAATCCTTGCTCACAGACAAGCCGAGCTAAGAAGCCGAGTGAATTACCGTTTACCTAATTTCAGCTATCTTGTGAACAAAAGAGCAAACATTAGAACATCCCTGACCAGAGGATGAACCATCTCAGCCAAGAGGAAGGCTGTCAAAGCTTTGATTTAGGCCATTGGCCCAAGGACTCTAAGCCATAAATCTGATAACCTAAGGCAAAAAGGGGGTGACTCACCCAGTAAGGCCTCAAGAAAGAATCAACACAGGCTGGCCTTCTAGACCGAGACCCTTTGTGCTTTCCCCCAGGAACACAGTCATCACCCTGGTCTCACCACCAGTTACACATTCCACAGAACCCAGCTTTAATAAATTGCATCAGATTACTTTACATATCCTAAAAGGGCACTGACTCTTAAAATGATGCACCATGGTTTGAAAATATGTTGTTTTTTTAATGTCATGCCTTATTTGTATCATGCTTATAGCCACAAGGTTGCCAGTATAATTTGATTGCTTAGCACACATTATCGTAGTTGAGTATTAGTATGATTATTGTGGCTGATTATTAGCAGTCTAGGAACCACAGCTTATAAATGTCTTGTTTGGTATGTGTGATCATTGTGTAATTTCCTAAGAGTTGGGATAAAGTAAATGTGAGTACAGTGTTATTATATCTATGTTACAAAATTCATAGCCAAAGTCTATGTTTGACTTGTGGAAATTTTGCAAAGCACATAACTCAGAGACCAGTATGTTAATTAGTGTCAGAGGAGAATGCAGATTGCCCCTCTTCCATCAACATCTGCAGGAGTCTCTTCCAACAAGTCACCAGGAATTCTCGTCAACCAAGAGCTTCAGAAGTTCTCGGCACTCAAGATCAGAAGGAGATCACATTCACTCCAAGGCTCCACATCCAGACTAGTTCCTGCAAAGCCTCCAGCTCCTGCCTTTGCACCGCTGTGAACCACTCAACATTTTGCAACCCACCTAAGAGACTCCACCGGGTTCGTGCCTCACTGTGTTTATCATCCTCATTGGTCACCACTCAAAAGCAACCAGAGCTTCAGAAATTCTTGGCGCTCGAGATCACAAGGAGATCACACTCACTCCGAGGCTCCACATCCAGACTAGTTCCTGCAAAGCCTCCAACTCCTACCTTTGCACTGCTGTGAACCACTCAACGTTTTGCAAGCCGCCTAAGAGACTTCACCGGGTTCGCGCCTCACTATGTTTATCATCCTCAAAAGCAACCAGAACACTGACGAACTCACATCGCTGGGAAAGCCTTAAGACATGACGCAGCGAGGGAAACTTAAATGCAAGTAGAGTAGCTTCAGATTCTAGCTGATCTGGTGCATTTTATACAAAGTTTAAAGCCCTTATAAATGAAGCGAAAGTTAAATTATTAAGTTGATGGTTCGTTTAGGTCATGGTCTGAGAAACAGCATACAGTCCTAGAAACTCAGGACTTCATTCATTCTCTGATCAAAACCCTTCCCTGTTAACCTTTTTGCATGTGTTAATGTGTTAGAATAGTTGTGTCTTAGAATAGTAATAAGGTCTTGTCTGATATTAAAGGTACGTGTCTTGTGTCTGTGCTTATAATGTACTGCCTTAAACTGCTGATCTTGTTACTGTGCTCTCAATATAATGTTTTCACTATATTGAGGATATTATTGCCGGTGGCCATGGAGGTAATATCCCATGCACAATCAATAAATACATTAATTTCAATTTATCACTGGATGAAAAGTTGATCAGCTATTAAAATATAAAGTATGCAAAATTTCCCCGTTTGAGCTGATCTGCTAATCTCCTACATATTTTGGTGGAGAGTGTGGGTGGCTCAACCAAAACAGCTAATTTCCTACATATTTTGGTGGAGAATGCAGGCAGCTTAAACTAAACAGCTAATTACATATTATTATTTTTCCATCTATTCTCTGTACTGCTTATCCTACACAGGGTCGTCGGGTAACATATCCTAGGGGACTCAGACCACAAGGCGGGGGACAACCTGGAAGGGGTGCCAGTCCATTGCAGGGTACAATCAAACACACATTCACACACTACAGACAAGTTGGAAGTGCCAATCAGCCTACAATGCATGTCTTTGGACTGGGGGAGGAAACTGGAGTACCCAGAGGAAACCCCTGAAGAACATGAAAGAACATGCAAACAGCCTCACAAAAGTTATTAAAAAACTTTGAATATTCCAAACGATTTGCCCGTAATGGGCCAACGAATCTGACAGAGAAGCCGCCAAACAGGAAGTGAGGCAATATCTCAGCAACGACTTTGCACACTGACACAAAACAGGCATCTTCAGGACCATGCCCCGAGTCTATGCAACAAATTTCATGACAGTGCCACGTACTGATCAAAAGTTACAATAACATGCTAAAAATGCTTACATCTAACCGCCATTTTTGCTACTCCTCCAAATTTTGTTCATCTTTGTTCAATCTTTGCCAAGTTTGGCTCACATCATCTTGACACCTATCTGAACGAAAGTTATCGTAGGAATTTTGCTATTCAAAGCTGTTCTCCTGTAACAAGTTGGAAAATAAAAAAACAGGATGTGAGGGTGTATCTCAGCAATGCATCAACATATCATCACAAAACTTGATAAGTATCTTCAGGACCACACACTGAATGTACCCCAGATGTTTCATGACTGCATATACTTGTGGTCAGGAACTGTAACAACTTTCATTTTTTTTCCGTATATCATTTGAGGAATTTGTGATAAATTCACAGATCATATTATCTATAATTCACTGGATTATGCTGAAGTGAACACCAACATCTGAAATTCAAGTGTACATCTTTTTTTTGTCAAAAACTGTTGTAGTGCTACTACCGTCCTGTAGCACTCACTTATATAGTGATGAAGTGCTTTGAAAAGCTGGTTAGAAACCACATTGCTCCCTCCTCCCCATCTGCCTAGACCCATTACAGTTTGCATACCGGTCCAACAGGTCCACAGATGACGCCATCAACTACACCCTACACACTGCCCTCTCCCACCTGGACCAGAAGAAAGGGAACTATGTGCGAATGCTGTTTGTGGATTACAGCTCCGCCTTTAGCACCATCGTCCCCTCACACCTCCAGGATCTTGGACTAAACTACTCCATCTGCCACTGGATCCTGGACTTCCTGACCCAATGCACCCAGGTGGTCAGGATGGGAAACCACACCTCCTCCACACTCACCCTCAGCACTGGAACTCCTCAGGGCTGTGTCTTCAGCCCCCTTCTGTACTCCCTCTACACCAGTGACTGCACGGCCACACACAGCTCCAACAGGCTGGTGAAGTTCGCCGACAACTCAGTGGTTGTAGGCCTCATCACCAACAATGACGAGAAGGCCTACTTAGAGGAAGTGAATATGCTCTCCACATGGTGTCAGAATAAAAATCTCTCCCTGAATGTCACCAAGACTAAGGAGATGATTATTGACTATGGGAAGAAGCAAAAGAGGAAGTACAGCCCGTGTTGATCAATGGGACCACGGTTGAGAGGGTGAGGAGCTTCAAATACCTTGGGGTCCATCTCACAGAAGACTTGTCATGGACTACACACACATACAGCTTGGCAACAAGAGCGCACCAGCCTCTCTACCATCTCCGACGTCTGGCCAGGTTTATGGTCTCTCATAGGGTGCTGAAGGCTTTCTACACTGAGGCTGTGGAGAGTCTTCTCACTGTAAACATCACCACCTGGTTTGGAGGCACCACGGCCAAGAACCAGAATGTACTGTCCAGAGTGGTGAGGGTAGCGGAGAAGACCATCAGGACTTTTCTCCCCTGCATCACTTAAATCTACAAACAGCGATTCAGGACCAGGGCCAAGAGGATCGTAAAAGACTCTCACCACCCCGGGAACAGTCTCTTCTCATTGCTCCAATCAGGGAAGTGCTACCGGATCCGGAGGACCAGCACAGAGAGATTCAGGACACCAGAAGACACACACACACACGCAATTGGTTACACTACAGACAAACAAAAACTCTTGCATCTTTTGCACAATATGTCTTCAAAAAGTTGCTAAGATTCCTCTTTTCAAGCTGCTAAACACTTTCTACATATTTTTACATATAACATATTACTATAACTATATTTTGTTTAATAGAGTCTATTCTATTCTATTTTATTTTTCTATTTTATTCATTATATTCTTTTATCATATTTGGCTTTTATTATATTTTGTTTTATTATATTCTGTTTTATGTATCACAATTGCACTGTGGGACATTTCACTACATTAATACGTCACATGTATATAATGTACGTGACAAATAAAGAACCTTGAACCTTTTTGCTACTCCTCCTCCAAATTTTGTCCAATCTTCACCAAACTTGGCTCGCATCATACTGTGAGCCAGGTTTGAGACCTGTCTGAACAAAAGTTTTCAAGGAACTATGATATTCAAAACCGTTCTACCATAATTGACTGGTAAATGTGTGAAACTACAACTCATTCTTGAGTCCCTTTACCTATAGTTAAAAAAGCATCCAAATTACCACCCCATCATCCCTATGTAATCCAGTTTTTGAGCAATTTAGAGATGTAAAATTCTACACAAAATAAAGTTCACATAACTTCATCTGTATTTGAGAGGGGAAGGAATAGAAGACTGCTTTTAGCACTACTAGTGGGCACTATGAATATTTATTAATGCAGTATGGACTCAATTAAAGCCCCCTCTGTCTTCCCAGTATTTCGTGAATGAGATTTTACAGGATATTCTGAACTGGTGTGTAATTGTTTATATTGATGATATTCTAATTTACTCTGCCCCCTTCCCTGAACATGTAACACATGTGAGAGCAGTCCTGAAAAGACCTAAGAAGCATAACCCCTTTGTGAAAGCAGAAAAATGTGCATTTCCCAAAATTGTGGATTTGATGGAGTCAAGATGGAGGAAAATAAGGTGAAGGCAGTTCTTTCCTGGCCAAAATCCCAAACCGTGAAGCAGATGCAGTATTTGCTAATTTTTCATCCACAGTTTATTAGAATGTTCAGCACAATGGTGGCTAGTCTCACAGCTCTCATTAAAGGTACCCTCCAATGATTGACTTGGACCCCAAATTCACAATGGCTCTCATTCTTAAACACTTAATTCTCAACTGTCCTTTGTAGATGAAGTAGATACCTCAGCAGTGAGCAACAATGGCATGGTTCTCCTCCTAAGCTGATCTCTTGTGCTTTTTTCTCTAGATGTATCTCCACTCGTGCACAGAGGTATGACACTGGCAACCATGAACTACTAGCAATGAAAATGGGATTTGAAGAATGGCAACACTGACTAGAGAAGGCAATTCACACATTTCTGATATTAATGGTTCAAAAGAACTTTGAATACAAGCAAAAAGGTTAAATGTCAGACAAGCATATTGTGTTTTATTTATACCCATTTAAGATTCTCCATCT
Source organism: Pangasius sanitwongsei (assembly GCA_037576675.1). Taxonomy (NCBI): domain Eukaryota; kingdom Metazoa; phylum Chordata; class Actinopteri; order Siluriformes; family Pangasiidae; genus Pangasius; species Pangasius sanitwongsei. The sequence goes on from CM075018.1 coordinate 12,926,843, forward strand.
CTTACCAGTGTTGCTAAAAAAACACTAAAGCAGATGTGCTCTCTTGACTTTTTAAAGCAGAACAATCCAGTTTAGAGCCAGAACTGATCATCCGCTCATTGCTTGTTGCCCCAATCCATGGGGATATTATGAGGGAACTTATAAGAAGAGAGTATAAATGATTCCAGACTCAACAATGCACCCAATGATAAAAACCTATGGAGTAACCTAAAGTTATCCTGGAGTACAACACACCTGCACCCACCAGTAAAACATACAGAGTATGTTGTATCTGTGCCCAAGCTAAAACCAAAAGACTCCCATCTGGTCACCTGCAACCTCTTCCCATCCCAGTGTGCCCATGGTCACACACAGCTGTAGATTTCCTGACTTATCTTCCTAGGATTTTGGATAGAACACAATTTTTGTTATTGTCAACAGATTCGACAAGATGTACTGCCTTATTCTACAAAGTACCCTTAGTCCTCCAAATAACAGAAAGTTTATTTCAAAATATTTTTTGATTACTTGGTCTTCCAAAGTATATATTCATCTTCGGCGGCCATATTTTGTAGTCTGCTCTGTGTTCTGGAAGTTGTAGTCAGCGGCCATGTTTGTAGTCCGCTCTGAGTGAAGCAACGCTGATTCTGGTGTTGATGTGAAAGCTCACAGAAGAGCTCACTGCAGGGGCAAGTTTCTTGCTGGGTCTAACTCTGGGGCGTGGACCTGGTATGATACTCTTGGCAGAGCTGTGGGTCAAGAATGTCCCAGGCCGGGACCCAGCACCTGTCTTCTGGTCCATAACCCTCCCAGGCTATGAGGTATTGTAGTTGGGCCTCTCTATATTGTGAGTCCAAGATCCCCTTGACTATGTTTTCTGGTTGTTCCTCAATGTCTAGGGTAACTAGGGGTGTGGAGGGGTAATGTGCTCACCTAGGAGTCCTGGTGTGACTGGCTTGAGAATAGATACATGGAATGTGGGTGCAAGACGGCAGTGCTGTGGTAGGTCTAGTTTGTAAGTGACTTTGAAGGGACCTATGTAGCAGTTGGTAGATTGTCTGCAAACTCCTTGTTTTTCTGGGTTGCTTGTTCCAGATGTTGGTGTGCAACCTCCCACACCTGTTCACTTCTCCTGTACCAGTCATTGAGAGTAGGGGAGTTCGAGGCGTTCCAAGGAAAGAGGGGAGGTTAGTGACTTGGAACACACTGGAATGGGGTTAGTTGCACAACTGAATGACGTAGATAGTTCTGGGTGTATTCTGCCCAGGAACCAGGCCCATTTCTCCTGGTTGTTGGCACAGTATGCTCACAGGAACTGGATTATTTTTTGATCGGCCCTCTGGACCTGGCTATTGGCTTGGGGATGGTAACCAGATGTGAGACTGACTGATACTCCTAACTTCTCCATAAATCTGCTCCATACCTGGGAGGTGAACTGAGCTCTCCGATCACTCACTATGTCTTCTGGAATCCTGTAATGTCAGAATACATGAGTGAATATTAGCTCTGCCATTTCCATGGCTGAGGGGAGACCGGGGAGGGGAGTCAGATGTAGGGACTTGTAGAATCTGTTGATGAACACTGTGCTGACTGTGTTACCTTGGAGTGGAAGGAGTTTACCAGTGGGTAGTGTTCTGGGAATCTTGGACTGTACACAGGCAGTACATGAATAGATGAACCTTGTGAGTTTTGTTAGTACCCTTGTGTCCAGTAGCAGGCGAGGTGTGTGCCCAGGTGATGAGTTTGCTCCTTAACTGTGGGGGAACAAACTTCTTTCCTGCAGGACACTGACTGGAGATTCTCTGTCCTGGGTTTTGTGAGTACCCTCTCCCAGGTTAGAGCCTCCATGAAACAGGCTGGTGGCAAGATGTTCTCTTCATCGTTTTCCTTGGGAGGGGCTGGGTATAGGCGTGAGAGGGAGTCAGCTTTTGTATTCTTAGACCCTGGGTGGTAGGAGAGAGTGAACTTGAACCTTGCAAAAAACAGGGCCCACCTTGCTTGTCATGAGTTGAGTCTTTTGGCCACCTTGATGTTTTCTAAGCTTTTGCGGTCAGTGTAGATCACAAATAGATAGTGGGTCCCCTCCAATCAGTGACACCACTCTTTCAAGGCAGGTTTTACTGCCAGGAGCTCTCGGTTGCCAATATCATAGTTGTGCTCAGCCGGGGACAGTTTCTTTGACAAGAATGCCACTGGGCGAAGCTTAGGTTTCTCTCCAAACCTCTGTGACAACACTACCCCCATGCCAGTCTCTGAAGCATGCACTTCCATGATGAATGGCTTGGAAGGGTCTGAGTGTTTAGGGGCTGATATTAAAGCTTCCTTGAGCCATTGAAATGCTTGATCTGCTGAGGAGTTCCATTGTAGCTTTTTGGTCCCAGTAGAAGTTGGCAAACGCCAGGAACCTCTGTAGCTCCTTCACTCTGGTAGGGGTCGGCTAGTTGGTGATGGCAGAGACTTTATCCCCATGTCCATGAGAACACCCTCTTGATTGAAGAGAAATGATGCTGTAGTACAAATAGCTGGTTCTCCAAAAGCTGTGAAAGAACCCTCCTGACATGAGTGACATGTACCTCTTTGGAAAGGGAGTAGATGAGGATGTCGTCTTTTAAATTTATCCATTGTCTAAAGTTAAAGATTCATGTCTGCAGACAAGCTCAGTAAGTATGCTTTCATTCAGTCCTTGTCAATAGGCAGAGAGTAGGACTTGTTTGTTCCACCACACCCAGTAAGGCTCTAAAGCATGTGTAAAACTATAAGACATAATTAAGGCCGGCCCTAGCATTTTGGAGGCCCTAAGCACATTTTCAAAATGGGGCCCCCTATATTTATGGTTTCACCTATCCACCCCCTATTCCCCAACATACAGAACATACACATCCTACACTGACAGATTACAACAGATTGCTGTAATATTAGGAACAATATGTCAAATTAACTATAAATTGTTTACTATAAATTGTTTATACAATGTTTCACAGCACCGCAAATGAACAAGATATTGAGTAAAATTAGTTATGTTCCATTGAGGATCTGAGGTTAGTTTTTAATAGCTTGAGCTTTGAGAATGTCAGTGCGAGAGTACATGTAATGTAAAGAGCTACCCAAAGGTTTGGGTACAACTCATATATCCCTTTATCCTGTAGGAATGTAAGTAGTTCCAGTGCTGTCATTTTGTCTGTAGGGAGAGTTGGGAGGCTTTCCAATTCCATGACAAGGTACACTATATTACCAAAAGTATTCGGTCACCCATCCAAATGATCAGAATCAGGTGTCCTAATCACTTGGCCTG
>CM075018.1:12930213-12941252 GCA_037576675.1 Pangasius sanitwongsei
ACTGCTGGGCCCTTGAGTAAGGCCCTTAACCCTCAACTGCTCAGTTGTATAAATGAGATAATTGTAAGTCGCTCTGGCAAAGGGTGTCTGCCAAATGCCATAAATGTAAATGGATGACACTTCTGTTGTCTTTAGGGCAGTGAGCTCTGGCTCATCAACTGAAGTGTCTCTTTGTAGCTAAGCCGCTTCTCCTTAAGCACTGCTTGGACATTCATTTCCTCACACTTTTCTATTGCTGTCTTGACTGCATCCTTGAAGCAACTATCTCTGTAGCTCATCAGAGAAGTTTTTGTCTGATGGATGAGATCTACAGCAACATCCAGCTGCATGGTAGCAGATTGAAGGAGTTTGCTGCTGCCATTAATTTTTCTCAAAAATATTGTACCAGACACAAGACAGATTTGAAATCTGAAGGATCCAATTTCTTCAGAGAGTGACTTCTGAGTGACAGAGAGGGCTTCAATCCTAACTGTCGGATATTTAGTATTCTCTTTCACCTGTAGCAGAGCCTCAAGGAACCTATAGTGCGCATGGATTCTTTACAGGGAGTCTGGCCTACACTCCTTTATTTTTGCCCTTCATGTTGGCTCCATTGTCTTTTGACTGGCCTCAGCAATTACTAAATGGTATGCCGAGCTCCTCCAGTCTTTTCAAGATGAGAGAAGACAAGAGCCGGTGGTAGCTAGTAGCTCCAGAGCCGGTGGATTCAGGAGCTACTAGGAACCCCAGAAAGTATTCCTTTATCTCTTGGCCTTTTTGTAGACTGACCATTCTAACCACCACAGACATCTGCTCATTGTGGGTGACATCTGGTGTGTGGTTTAAGATGATTGAAAAATACTTTGATTCTTTAATGCCAGCCACCATCCTTTTGACCAGTTGATCACCGATGCAGGAGATCAATTCATTTTGTATTCGTTTGCTGAGATTTGCAGAGGTTGTGAGGTTTTCTCCCTTTTCAACTCATTTGACATGCTCTCTTAAAACAGGGTCAAACTTAGCCATGAGCTCAATGTCTTATAAAGAACTTCCATTGTTGGGCAGCATTGATTTGTCTTCAGTGCCCCGGAAAGTGACATTTTGTAATATGATTGCAACCAGTCGCAGGAGAACCTCGTGCCAATGCCTCTTCTCGGCCTCTATAAGGGGTAATTGTGTGTGGTCAAATGTTTGTTGCTTTTTCAAACATAGTTCCAGCTCTTTCCATGACACAACAGTTCTTCATGTGTGCTGGGCTGTTTTAGGATTGCCCCAATATTACTCCAGTCACATTGTCCCTCTGCGATTTGCTTTGAAGACCCCATTGAAAACAATTTGCCACACCAGCAAAAAACAGCATCAATTTTCATGCAGTACACAAGCCCCAAGTACGTCTGATTTTTTTCCCCATTAATGAGAACCTGATGTAATGAGAATGCAAGCTTCTTCCATCTTGTCTTTTTGGAAATTTAAAGCTAGGATTCATATTACTTGGTCCCCTAATAACTAAATCAGCCCTCTCCTAGTCTGTGAAGACTGCAGGCCAGTCATCAGGATCTGTTTAAGGAGCTGAAAGGTTTGCAGAGCAGAAAGCGCCCTCTGTGACTGCATTGGAGGCTGAGGTAGTGGCATCAGCACTGGAGGCTGAGGTGGTGACAACAAATAAGCTGGAAGTAGAGGTGGAGGAAGCAAGATCAATGGAGCCTGAAGCAGTGGCAACACTGTCATGCGAGGTAGTGGCAGCTGCTACACAGGATATATGGGGAAACAGCAGTACATTTGATAGCCAATTATGATGATTTACAATTACCATGGTATAATATTTTGTTTGATTTTGTTAAACTTGTGTACCTGATGTAGTAGTATTACTATAAAAGCCTAAATATTTTAGTTCTATTTTAAGTGAGTGATTGACATATAATCATAAAAATGATTTAACTGACTTGAATTTTCATCAGATGCTTGTTCTTCAGAAAATACTTCAAAAGTGCTCCTAAAGTGCATGTACAGTACATAGGCAAGGCATGTAGTTCATTCTTCTCAACCCACAGAGCATCACATGACAATCATGAAGAAATGATTTGCTTCATGCTGATATTTTCAAATCTGAGACTCAGAGAAGGTGCACTACAAAAAGAATTTTTGGTAACACTTTACAATAAAATTCCATTTGCTAACATTAGTTAACTACTTTAGTTAACATAAATTAACAATGGGAAAAACTTCTGAAGCATTTATTAATCGTAGTAAATGTTAATTTCAACAGTTACTAATATATTATTAAAATCAAAAGTTGTATTTGTTAATATTATTCAGTGGAACTGTGCTAACATGAACTAACAATGAACAGTTGTATTTTTATTAACTAACATTAACAGAACTTAAGAAAGTATTATGCATTTTATTACAATATATAGAGAAGCAGCCAGGCACAGAACAGTTTAAACAATTAATCTTTCTCACTTCCTCCTCCCACTGGCTCCCTGCCTTCCCCAAAAACAGCTCCTCATCCAAACATCACACCACTCACACACACACACACACACAGCCACTGTCTGTCCAGAATTACAAAGTATTTTTAAAAGGTGACACTGACAGTGACACTGTTGTTATATTGGCACAGCATCTTCAAATCACAGCGCTCGCGTGATGTGAAATGCTGAATTAAACTGATAAGATATGATGCAGCAACAGCCATTTCAACAAATCTATAGCTTGTCAAAATTCAACACTTACCCTTATCTTGCTCCTTTCTTTCCTCATCTTCTTTCCTCTTCTCTGCACCAGCTTGATAGTGCCGCCTCTTCATTTTCAAACAGTAACGCACATGACTAACACGAGCACTTAACTTTATCAAAGTTATTATTACCAAAAGTTACTGTCTGAGCCCACAGCATGTGGCTCCTGGTGGTAGGGCCAGCCCTGGGCGTTATCTGCAGCAATTTGTTTACCTTGTTTTAACTGCAACATTAGCTTGCCTTTCTCGCAGCCCCCTCAGGCGATCAAAAACACTTCATTAAAAAAATTTCTAAACATTGAGTTTCCTCATCACTGTGACACCAGGACAACAAGGCTCTAAACTTGGGAGGGGAGCGGTGCCAGGCAGGCATCAGTGCAGATGTTGAAACTGCTTTGGAAAATGTGTAATTAGGGCCAGTGAGGTGAACCTTGCTTTTATTGACATTTATTTTGCGGAAGCTGTTAGTAAGGGCAGTAGGAGGGAGGCTGATGAAACCAAGATCAACCAATGAAACCATTCAGTGGAAAGTTAGAGCTGGGTGTTGTCCATGTAATAGTGGTACATTGTACACCATGGTGATAAAGGATGTTGCCCAAAGGAAGGAGTGATAAATAGCAATGTACCCAGAACTGACCCTTGGGGGACACCATGTGTAACTGCAGAACACTCAGACCTGCACAAATTGCTATCTATTACTGAGGTAGGAGTTAAACCACAGATAAGCAACACCAGTAACTCAAATGTCAGCCAAAGATTCCAATAACAATGGATGAGAGATGGTAATCGAATGCTGCAGTGAAGTCGAGGAGGATGAGGATAGACAGAAGGCCTAAGTCCGCAGCATGAAGCATGCCATTAGTGCTCTTCACTAAGGCAGGTTCACTGCTGTCTTTGGGTTGAAAACCTGACTGAAAATGATCAAAGAGTTTATTGCAGTAGAGATGCAACTGGAGCCGTGCAGCTAATACTTGTCCCAGAATTTTGGAGATGAATGGCAGATTAGAAAATTATCCTGAATATTTTGAAATCATTGGGACAGTTGAAAGTTTTTTAAGAACATGTGTAACTGCTGCACTTTTTAATGAGGGGGTACAGTACCAAAGTGAGGGAAGAGTTAATTATTGTTATAATTAGGTGGAAATGGATGGCAGACAGCTTTGATTAGACTTATGGGAAATGGATCAAATGGGCAGGTGGAGGACTTAGATTTCTGAATTAGCTGAGAAACATGGTTATCAAATGCAGGTTTGTGTCAGGAATTGGAGTGGGAGACAGATGCAAGCACAGATTTCTATATGAAACACATGAAACACAGACAAAACAAAGACTATGATCAAGAAACCACACAACAAACTAGAACTAGACATGCATGCTAATAACATTCTACAATGAAAAAAGCTAGACCATGGGAGCTACATAGGACAGGACTTAAATACTAGTGCTCATTAAACATAAACGTGAATCAGTTGCGACGTGGTGAGTGTCATGATCAGGTGAAAGTTTGAAGATAGAGAGGAACATAATATGTGGCAAACCTAGGGTGTCCATCCACTGTAGGTCACCAGCAACAGGACAGCGAGGTAAGCTGTTGATGGACGGTATCGATTTCAGAATTAAATTGATACCATCAAAAAGGCTTTGTTCACTAGATTGGTGGAGAATATGGGTGTTGGGTGGCTTAAGTATATTATTGACTAGAGAGAAGAGAGTTCTTATGGTGCCTTCTTGAGAACTGATAATAGATGCACAATAGGAGGATTTAGCAGTAGCGAAATAATTATTATAATATAACAGGTGCTTGGTGTACTTATGTTTATGGATGGCAAAACCAGCCTTAGTAGTCAAGATAAGTCCAAGTAAATATTTTATACACCTAAAACAGAAATAAAATAAGAACATGATGAGATGCTAATATATATCCCAATATATTCACCTAACTCCATATTTAATCATACACAAAGAATGGTCACTATACACACCTCACCATAACCACTCACTCATTACCTCTGATCTCATTGAAAATACGTAACCAACATTCACTCCATCTCACTCTCTCTAGCATTAGCAATAAAGACCATTGTCTGGATGGGGATTAAAGAACAGCCCCTGTCTATTATCTTATTCTGTATTCTGGCTCTCTTGAGTTGTAATTATTGAACGCCAGTTAGACGATCTATAAAGACTGCACCAGACACAATAAGTGTGAATGGGTTCTGTATAGGAGAAATAGAGTTTAATCTGCTGTGTGTGTGTGTGTTTGTGTGTGTGTGTGTGTGTGTGTGTGTTGGGGGTTAGGGGCGTGGGGTTCACATGGCCACAGCTCAGTGCTCTTGTTCCAGCACTCCTATTTTTCACACACAGGCAAGCCTTAGTATATTTATTTAATTTTACTTATTCTTTTTATTGTTTTATTCCATTTTTAAAAATTATTCTATCAAATTAGAGATAAGCAGGATAGGTTTGATCTCTGCCAAAAGCACATAAATGGCGACAAAGTATTTCTGCTTGGTACAAGATGAAACACTTAAGAACCATGTTTTGCAAATAGGCAAAATAGATCCCAGCATGCTTGTTTTGCTCTCTTTCAAAAGTCAGAGACATTAACCTGAAAGCAGAATTTGTGAAGGAGGCTGAGATGTCTAACTGGTAGCTAGAAAATTACAGTAATAAGCCTGAGAGTCAGAAGAATGGAGTTTCATAGAGCAGTCATAAGCCAGCACACTAATAAAGCACACTGTAGTGGCACATTTAGAACTAGCTTTGGGCTCCCAGTCAGAACCTCTGAAATAGCCTTCTGGGAATATAATGACATATAGCCCCAGCCTATTAATGTTTCTGTTTTTCTCAGCCCCTTACAATGTAACTGTTGAGAACAAAATGAAGAATCACAATAAGCTATTTATATTTAAAAACCTAACATAATAAAAGCAAAACAGGATCAAATGTCTAAATAGACATGGAAAGGGTCAATTATTTTTTACAATTATTTTTGCCATTTATAATTGGCGGCAATTAAAAGCATATCACCTATTAGTACAAAGTATCTTTAATTAATAGATAAGTGATCAATGCAAACTATGTTGTTTTAAAGTGTCTGTTAGTTTATACTAATTAGTTGTCTCAGGTTGTAATCTAGTGTAGTTCCAGGCACCCTTAATATGTGCATTGTGGGCAGCGCTTACTGAAATGTATTTGAAGGTGTATCCTTCAAGTGTCTGTAGCAGTTAGAAATGAATGTTAGTTGGCTAATGTTAGTTACCCATCCATTTTCAGCCCTAGTCACACTCTCCTGACCTCACTCCAGATGGGACTGCCTGGCTAAGCATAATCTCCACTCTTCATCTGGCTAAGTGTAACCACCCTCTAGTGGTGCTGAATAACCTAAATAGTATACACATATATAAACAGGATCCTGAGTCCTCGGCAGTTGATGGTGATTTGACTGGAACTATTATTTACCTTTCTCCTGAGTTACTGACTAGTTGTCTAAAGTATTAATCCTTTCCACACATATAATCTGACATGAACCCAAATAGAATGTGCAAAACCACAATGTCTAGAAAAGGGGAAAAAATCTCCTAATTACCTAATATGAACAGGGAAAGAAGAAAGGGCAAAACATAAAGAAAAATGTCATACCAGTTTCAGTTCAACACACACAGTCCACAAGACTGCAGGCAATAAAAACAAGTGTCTGAAAGACAAGTGTCTTTTTTGTGTTGTAACCTCTTTATTATCTGTTGTTGAGGAGGAAGGAAAAAAACTTTGGTAGTACTCACATAACCAATCATGAAATCACAAAATGTGCAGCAGAAGAAACAAAGAAGAAACAAACAGTTCTGGCAACTGATTAGCTTGGCAGCCACTTTCCTTCCAGGCACTGCAGCTCTCACTAGTCTTGTTGGAGTTCCTTTTCCCATTAAGCACCCTGCAGGCTGTTGAGAAAAAAAAGCCCACTTGAGGCTTGACTGAAATAAACTCAACTACAGTGTATTTATATATAACAAAAAAAGAACTTTTAGATATCAAGCCAAAAGATTATTGATGAACTCTCTCAGACCACCCGCTCACTAAGGATTATTTTTCTAATTTTTTCTCTCGCCTGTCAAATGTGTACTGGTTGGTGCATCACACCTAAATCACACTGAAACACAATCTGAATTATTTCAAGTAGGAAAACTAACACTTAAAAAGAAATAAAGCATGCTGTTTAATGAAGTGATTATATACATGGCATATGTACAGATTACACCAAGGTTTTTTTTTTTTCTGTGACTCTACATAAGTACTACCATTACTTACCATGGTTCGTGTTGCTTTCCTGCTAGCATGAGCCTCAAACCAATCTCTGCATCTTGGCTGTAGCTTCCCTTCACTCTCAGACTTTCTGGCACTGACTGAGACTTGGATCACTCCTCAGAACTTGGCTACATCAGCTGCTCTGTCCTCTGCCTATGCTTTCTCTCACACTCCATGGTAAACTGGCAGGGGTGGTGGTACAGGTTTCCTTATATCTCTGAAATGGTGATTCATACTTCTTGCACTGTCTCATTTCAACATCTCATCCTTTGAATTCCATGCTGTTACTGTTACTGCTCCAGTCAATCTTCATATTATTGCCATCTATCGCCCTCCAGGTCCCCTAAGACACTTTCTTGAAGAACTGGACAAGAACTGGGCTCTTTAGTCATTTTTCTATTGAAAGCACCCCTCTCACTCTCCATGGAGGCTTCAGTTTCCCCTCCAACCAGCTCCAGTCCTCTTGTCTTCTCTCTCATCTGCACTCCTTTTCCCTCACATTCAACAGCTACCCCTAATACACAAGGGAGGAACTGTTCTGAACCTGATCAGAACATACATACAGAACCTGATGGAGTGGGGTAACATCAACAAAGACAATGTCATATGTCTCTCATCATGTTCTCATTCAATGTGACAGATGCTAAGACCTCCTTCTATAAAGTAAGGCTGGAACCCCCTCCGGACATGATGCTCACAAGCTTCACAACTTATTTTCTTCACTTCTTAACTCCCTTCCTTCTTCCCCACCCTCCAAGTTAAGTCAAGTCAAGCCACTTTTTTATTGTCATTTCAACCATATACAGCTAGCACAGTACACAGTGAAACAAAACAATGTTCCTTCAGGACCATGGTGCTAGATAAAACAACACAGAACTACAAGAGACTACACATTACCACATAAAATGCCCATGCAAACGTGTGCAAGCAGCACAAGACAGTACAGTGACTACTAAAACAGGACAATAGGCACAGTAAGAGACATTGCAGCGCTGACCAGTAGACAGTTCTAGTATGAAAGTGTCAGATATAACATGTAGTGCAAAAGAATTGCTGTGAATGTAAATGAAACAACTATGACATAGTATACAGCAGATAAGTTCATAACATATATTGACATAGCAATTATTGGGTTAGCAGCCAATTAGGGAGTATAGTAATGACAAGAATTATATATTTTTATCAGTACCAGCAAAGAATGCAGGTAGTAAATACAGAAATGTACAAAAATTACAAAGGGGGTGGTGTTCAGTTGAGTTCATGTGTGTGTTTTCAGTCCAGTCTCTGAGTATTGAGGAGTCTGATGGCTTGGGGGAAAAAACTGTTGCACAGTCTGGTTGTGAGGGCCCGAATGCTTCGGTACCTTTTGCCAGATCGCAGGAGGGTGAAGAGTTTGTGTGAGGGGTGTGTGGGGTCATCCACAATGCTGGTGGCTTTGCAGATGCAGCCTGTGGTGTAAACATCTATGATGGAGGCAGAGAGACTCTGATAATCTTCTCAGCTGTCCTCACTATCCGCTGCAGGGTCTTGTGATCTGAGACGGTTCAATTTCCAAACCAAGCAGTGATGCAGCTACTCAGGATGCTCTCAAAAGTAGCTCTGTAGAATATGGTGAGAATGGGGGGTCAGAGATGGGCTTTCCTCAGCCTTTGCACAAAGGGCTTTCCGGGTTATGGAGTTGATGTTGAGGGACCAGATGAGGTTCTCCACCAGGTGAACTTGAAGGAGCTTTTTTGGTAATCTTGACAATCTCCACAGAGGAGCCGTCGATATTCAGCAGAGAGTGATTGCTCTGTACTATGCTGAAGTCAACAACCATCTCTTTAGTTTTGTCCACATTCAGAGACAGGTTGTTGGCTCTGCACCAGTCCATTAGCCCCTGCACCTCTTCTCTGTATGCTGACTCGTCAACACAGTCATGTCACTGGCGAACTTGATGATGTGATACTGCTACACAGTTGTGAGTCAGCAGAGTGAACAACAGTGGACTGACCACTAGCCCTGGGGGGCCCCAGTGCTCAGTGTTGTGGTGTTGGAGATGCTGTTCCCGATCTGGACTGACTGAGGTCTCCCAGTCAGGAAATCCAGGATCCAGTTGTAGAGGGAGGTGTTAAGGCCCAGCAGGTTCAGCTTTCCAATCAGGTGCTGAGGAATGATTGTGTTGAATGCTGAACTGAAGTCTATGAACAGCATTCAAATGTATGTGTCCTTTTTGTCCAGGTGGGTGAGGGCCAGATGGAGGGTGGTGGTGATGGCGTCATCCGTTGAAACGGTATGTGAATTGCACGGGGTCCAGTGAGTGGGGGGCAGCAGGGTCTTGATGTGCCTCATGACGAGCCTCTCAAAGCACTTCATGATGATTGGTGTGAGTGCAACGAGATGATAGTCATTGAGGCAGGACAGTGAAGATTTCTTCGATGGTGAACATCATCTACCAGGTGGTCTGCACATCCTCTGAGCACTCTGCCAGGAATGTTGTCTGGTCCAACAACCTTCCATGGGTTAACACTGTGTAGCGTTTTCCCCACATCAGCTGTGGTTAGACACAGCATCTGATCGTTGGGGGGGTGGTCTTCCTTGCTGTCACGTCATTCTAAGCCTCAAACCAAGCATAGTTGTTCAGGGCATCTGGAAGGGAGGCATCAGAGGCAGATGATGTTGTCCTGTAGTTGGTGATGACCTGGATGCCTTCCCATATGTCGCCGCATGTTCTCTGGGCATGTGCTTGCTTTGTCTCTTTGATGGCCCTCAGCAGCGCATGCACCTCTGTGGTCATCCATGGCTTCTGGTTGGAGCATGTGGTGATGGTCTTGGAGACACTGACGTCATCAATGCAGCTGCTGATATAGCTGGTCACTGATCCCATGTATTCCTCCAAGTTGGTGAAGTCACCATCGGTTGCAGCTTCCCTGAACATGTGCCAGTCAGTGTGCTCAAAACAGTCCTGAAGAGCAGAGATGGCTCCTGATGGCTGGGTTTTCACCTGCTTCAGAACTGGTTTGGAGCGTCTCATGAGCGGTCTGTATGCTGGGATTAGAGATGTGGTCTGAATAGCCAATGTGTGGGTGGGCACAGGTGGTGAAAGCAGGTGGGTGTTTGAGATTAAGGCTTTGTTTTAAGCCCTCTGCTGTACACTGTACACATACAACTGTGTAGCCAGATATGAATCCAACACCATTATAAAGTTTGCAGATGACACTGTGGTGGTAGGTCTGGTCACCAAAAATGATGACAAGGCCTGTGTGTATGAATTGGATAGGATGTCCTAGTGGTGACAACAACCTGTTCCTAAACTTCAACAAGACTAAGGATCTGGTTGTGGACTTCAGAAGGAAACAAAAGAGTAATACACAGCTCTTGTGATTAACGGGACCCTGATGGAGACAGTGAAGTGCTTCAGGTACTTCAGTGTACACATCAGCGAGGACCTGTCATGGACCTGTCATGCCCACTTTGACTATAACACAGAAGGTGAGACAGTGTTTCTACCATCTATATCAGCTGAGCAAGTTCAATATATCCTCAGCTATCCAGAGGTCCTTCTACAACTCCACTACAGAGAGCATACTCACTGGGAACATTACCGCCTGGTACAGGAACTGCAGTGCTGTGGACTGCAAAGCCCTGCAGGGGGTGGTGAGGTCTGCTGAAAGGATCTAGCCTGCAAGTCATCTATACTAGGTGGTACAGGAAATATCTTAAAGGATACTACACACCACAACTATGGATTGTTCCAGTGGCTGCAGTCTGGACTGGACTGCCAGGACTGAGCGGCTATGAGAAACTTTCTTCCTCAAGCCATCAGAACACTGAACACCCTCCAGCTTCTCTGCACATGACATTAATGCATACACCTGATCATACATGTCACATACTGAACACATGGAACATTTGCACATGCACAGGACACTTGTGCATGTGACACTAATGCATACAATAGATAAACAGTCATGTGAAAAAATTAGGACACCCCATGAAAGCCTGTGTTTTTTTAACATAGTTAAACATATGGACATTTGAT
>CM075018.1:12941352-12962250 GCA_037576675.1 Pangasius sanitwongsei
GAGAGGTATCACCATGGTGAGATCCAAAGAGCTCTCTGAGGCCTTCAGGAAGAAGATTGTTGATGCTTATGAGTCTGGTAAGGGATATAAAAAGATCTCAAAAGAATTGAGGATGGATCAGGCAAGTCTGGAGAGCAGAAGGGATCAGGATCACTGGTATCTCAGGAGTAGCATGTGTAGCTCCACAGAGAGACAAAGAAAGAGACAGAGGGAGAGATTGTTAGGTATGCTTTTTGTCCTGTAATGGTTAAGGACAGTGTACTTTGCGTGCGGAGTGAGGGACTCCGGCAAGACTAGCCATGACAACATAACTAAAAGGGAGAGCCAGAAGGTAACACAGACATGAGGGCAACCTAGGACATAATGCAGCCAGCCACTCCACCGTCTTTGCCTCTCTATTCCTCCATCTGTGGTGTGGTTGTATGTAGCAGTCTCTCTGAACATATTCCAGTCTATCACAGATTGCACCCCAGCCATAGACTGCTCACTCTTCTCCCATCCAGGAAGCACTACAGGAGCCTCCTCTATCATACTGGCAGGCTAAGGAAAAGATTCTTCCCCTTGGCAATCAACATAATAAACCATGGCACAGTTTGTACATATTGCACACACAAACTCCTATGTCTGCACATGGACTAACCTTAACAGCTTGCACAGGCCTCCCCAGTGACTACATCTATAGCACACCTCACTGGCACTATTAATGCATGCTCAGTGCCACTGGTTGATATATGGATTTCTCATGCCACACAAACATGTCAACCTAACACAACCAGAACGATGTGTGTATTATACCCAACTGATGTTGGCACGGCACAATGATTAATTGCAGCAAGAAGGTGAATTTTACATGCAGTGGCTTCACTATGATGAAGCAGGGTTGTCCGGTGCAGAGATAATTTCTGAATGATGCACCAGTGTCATATTAAGCAGTGGGCTAGAACAAGCACAGCAGCATTGCCATCAGTATCAGAATATAACACCAGCATCACATCAAGGAGAAGGAGCATACATAGAGCAGAACAGACCAAAATAAAAAGTAGTTATGTATGGTGATTAATGATTACTGATTTTAGTAGATACACTCAAGATTATTAACATATCCTTTTTTTCTTTCCCTTTTTTGATGGTCCTGTTTAAGGTTGTTTTCACTGTTGAAGTATGTTAGTGTGTAACAGAATTGAGCTGGACAATTCTTTTCTTTACTGTAGTATTACCATGAAATGAGGATGGTTGCCTCTTCAAATTATGCAAAACTGAGAGGTTCAGAGAAAGATGAAGAGAGGCACTTTTATTTCAGCAAACATCACTGAGCATTTTGTCTCACTCATGATATTCCAATGACAGTAGATACAGCACTCCTTGGATCATGCTTTAAAATCTGCAGTTATAAAAGTAATATAATAGACCTGACATTCATGAGCTGGCATTCATGCTGACTCATGTATATACACAGTGCCATGTTAATTTAGAGGTGACAAGAAAGAACTTCAAGGACAACTATAGAGAGAGAGAAAAAGCAAAATAGTTGCTAGAAACTAGAGGAGTGGTGAGTGGAGAGTGGTGGAGAAAGCACTATATATTAGTTTTTGGAGGACTGGTGCTTGTTAAAGCTTTAATGTTTTCAAACAAAGAAGAAGACAAAGAAAGCCAATCTACTGAATAGGTGAATAGGTCAGAGAAATGGAGAGTTGGGAGGGGGATAAATTTTATTTTAAAACACACCCACACATACATCTTACACAGTTAAAGAAGATGCATCCAGGTGGCTGTTGATTGGACTTGACAGGCCACGCTTCCACTCTGCCTGGAGAAAAGGTGAATAGGAAACGTAAAGATCACAGACTGCATGAGCGCTTGTTGCTCTCCCTTGTAAAAATGCCAGCTGCCATCTCCATCATTGAAAGTGTGTGTGTGTGTGTGTGTGTGTGTGAAGGGGTTTACACAGCTGTTCCTGTTGTAGTTCAAGCCTCTAATGCAGTCTGTTGTTTGATAAAGAGGAGCCAAAGACAGCTAATGCATTAACGTTTCACTCTGCCCTTTGGATGATCACAAAAACACAAAAGGCAAGAGGAATGGAAGAAAAGGAGAAATTTAATGGTGTGTGTTTTCAAACAAAGGGTTTTTTGCTCCAACGGGGCACTCATTCTCTCTAGCAGAATACCCACTATCCAACATAGACTTTAACAATAAGTTTCACAATCAAAATAACAGTAAAATAAATAACATTATGTCAATAAAATCCAGTATTTGACTGTGAGTTTACATAGACAGACAACAAAAGCAGTGGCATTTAAAATCACAGTGCAGATGCTAGATTTAAACACACACACACAATGTGGAGCACCAGATCTTGCTGGATCTGCTGCTCTGAGCACACACTGATTTGCAGTGTCCAAACACGCTTTCAGCCTCTTTTATTTTACTCTATGGGAATGTTTCTGCTACTGACATTGTCATCATCTGTGGTAGAAAAGTGACTGTGTAGCTGGTGTTTTTAAAAATGGCACGTCTTCAAATTGTCTCCATTTTTCTGATGGAGAAAACTGCATCAAAAATGTAAATGACATTGGCTTGGTAAAAAAAAAAACTACTCTTGGTTAAATGTGATGCTTATGTGGTATACTACCCTCTTGAATCCTGTAGACTGGGAGCTTATTTGGTCTACTACCCTCCTGTAGGCTCCTTTCACGTTTATGTGAGGTGAAATGTCTGAATGTAGACAAAAACTTTAGCAAAATGTCCTCCTTCCTTTCAAAAACAAACACACTGGTATTCCCTTGCTCCATTTAAATTGAGAATGCGAATATTTCATGACTACGGTTGTACTGTTTAAAAACACTGCTTGTTTTGAAGGTAGATCGATATGAGGGAGCATATTATTCACTATTTAGCATCATAAAGTTATGATTCAATTTGAAATAATAGAATGCTATGTGAACTAGGCATAGTGACTCTAGTAGTTTTTCTACTAAAGAAGGAAAGTGATGGCATGAAAGGACTGAGAAGCTTTTCTCAACCCTGCCCCTGGTCCGGGTGTGCTCCGGGTGTGTGTTCACGGGTGTGTGTGTTCACTACTGTGTGTGTGCACTTGGATGGGTTAAATGCAGAGCACAAATTCCGAGTATGGGTCACCATACTTGGCCACAAGTCACTTCACTGGCAGAGTGCCACACAGAATGATCTTGATCTATAATTAATTGAACTACTCCCTGCTCTTACTTACCTAGTGTTTATAATCTAGGGCACAAATTTCAATTGGGTGTGATAAAGCAGCGAAAAATGGTGCAGTCCTGTGGTATAGTGGGGTACAGTGCTGAAATGTTTTTGTTTTAAAAAGTGCAGTGCTGAAACACTTTTCTGTGCAGAAACCATTTCTGATTGTTATGCAAGATGAATTTTAAAATGCTATCCTTTCTCTATCTTTGTGGAGACAACAGAAGTTGTGACCTGGGTGAAAAATGTCATGTATTTATGGCCTTCATGAAAAGTTTTTGAAATATGAAAGTTCATATTCCTATTGAAATACTGAAATTTCATACACGGGCCCAATTTTTTTTATGAATAAACTTGCCAGTAGGAACCATAACCTTCACTATATTGGATCTTCTACAGTTCTGGACATATTGCTGTTTGAATCTCTCTTCCTCTGTCTCGTGTGTGTTTTTCACACATGTATGTTTTTCACACACAAAAAAAATCACTTGCTGAAGCATGGGGTAAAAATTACCTCAAGCAACTGTAATGTCAGATTTACAAACCGAAGAATATAACAATAGACTGGAATATAAAGTGGTGGGCTCAATGGTTAAGGGTCTGGGTTACTGCTGGGATATATGAAGAAAAGAATTTCACTGTACTGTAATGTATATGTGACAAATAAAGACTGCTTCTTATTAAAAGGAAAAACAGGTAACAATTATCTTACTGTTTTCCACTGATATGTTTTCAGATAGGTATTCATCTTTTTCACATGTCAAACATTACCCAAATATTACTCCATAAGGTATTACCTTGAGTCACTGTTAGGAAATTGAGCCATGGAATAAAAAAGCAATAAGCCACTCAAAGTGGGTGTTAGCCACAACACAGAGAAGACTAAAAACATTCTAGTTTAGGCATGTCAGCTGAGTCCCATGCTGGGCCTCAGCTCTGCAGAGATTAATGTTTCCATCTTCCAACACTCTGAATTCAGCTCATGAAGACCTTGGTAATTGGCGGATGAGTTGACACTGATGAGTTGCTTTTGAGCTTGGTATTTTTTTTTATAAGAAAATCCATGATCTGACCTGCATCATGGCCAAAAAACAAGGACTGAATTGAACCATTAATAGGTTGAACCATTACACTCCTAATTAATATGTTTGTTTATCATTTCTAATACATAAGAGGCTGTAGAAAGCTGAGCTCAATTGAGAGTGAGGATGAGCAGACTGTAAGAAGAGTAAGGGTAAACAGAGAGACAGGAGTTAAGTATAGAACTGAGCAAGCAAGTTTACCTACAGCAACTCTTTTGCCACCACTTCCAGAAACTCTGTCCTCTCCAGCTGCCCCTACCAGAGGAGTTTGTACCTTCCCAAAAGATCACAACAAAACAAAAAAATCTAAAAATGCCGTAACTGATAATGTCAATTGTCCTCTCCAGCAATTACAGATTTCATTTCTCTCTGATGTGTCTTTGCACATTTTGATTCCATTTTCTATCATTCTTCGATGCAAATTTTCTCGAACTCTGTCAAATTAGATGGATAATGTTGGTGGACAACAATCTTCAGGTCATGCCACGGATTGTATTTAAGTCTGGGATTTGACTCGGCCTTTCTGAAAGCCTATTTTGACCCTGAATGCGGATATCCGGCTGACTTCAACAGGTTCTCTTCAACAATATGCTCATATTTTGCTTCTGATGGCAACAAGCTTTCCAGTTCCTCCTGTTGAAAAGCAATTTCTGCTACCACCAACGTGCATGATCATTGGAACGGTGTTACCTAATTTTTGGGCTATATTTGGTATTAGAGCAAATGGCTCACCTTTAGTCTCATCAGACCACAAAATAGTTTTTCCAAAAGCTCTCAGATTATCTAACATGGCCTTTTGTCTTCTTCCTGGCCACGCTGTCATAGAGGCTGGATTTGTGAAGAACTGATGATATTGTTGAGGAATGCACAGATTAAACTATTTTTAGCCATTGAGCTCTGCAACCCCTTAATTGTTGTAGCTGGACTCTTGGACACTTCTCTGACAATTGCCCTTCTTGCCTGAGCACTCATTTTTGCCTGATCTTGGTACTATCTAGGTTGTGCCATATTTTTTCTGCCTGGTTTTAATGGATTTTTTTCCTGTTAACAACTTTATCTCAAAGCTTCAAGGGCAGTTTCTTGGTCTTCATGACGGCAGGACAGATTTGATCTGCCATTTAAGCTATAAGCAAGCATACAAATGGACACAGATGATTTAAAATTAACATAGGCATACCTTGTTTAACATATTAATGTGAGCTCTAAAAAATTACAAGCTAAAAGAAAGTGGGTGAATTCTTCTCAATTAAGCAGTCTTTAGATTTTATATTTTTAATTAATTCTGAGGACATTTAAGTACTTTTATTTAATTTTATTTCTGTAGAGACACTTTAAAAACATTCTAATATACTTACATTTGATTTTGCAATATAGCAAAAAAGAGAAATAATCCCTGGAGTCACACTTTGTAGCATCCATTGTAACGATTAGTCAATTAATACAAAATATTAGTGTTTATAAAAGTTAGTGTGAAGCATTAATATTCATATATTTTTTATAATCATGAAGAAGATGCTGACCAGACTAGAAACTATAAAGGAACAACAGAGGTTGATCTTAATGCAGCTACAGAAAGTCTCAAACATCTGCCTGATGTCATAAGTATTGGGTTTCCTCTTTCCACTCTGGATTAATTGAGAAATGTGGAAAACTTGTTAGAAAACCCAGAACAGAAAAGAAAATTGGTGAGTGAAATATATGCTATGTGTTAGATGCTGTCAAAAATAACTCCACGGTAAAATGCTCCACCGACAAAGATAAAGATAAAAAAAATCATTACGAAATGGTTCCAACTGACATTTTATCAAGATGTTGGAAGGAGAGAGTGAGCAAAAAGCTGTATATAGTAGATATAAAAAGTCTACACACTCCTGTTAAAATGGAAGGTTTTTGTGATGAAAAAATGAAACCAAGATAAATCAAGGAAACATTTTAGGGAAAAATCTGAAAAATAAAAAAGGTACAATAACCTGGTTGCATAAGTGTGCACACCCTTTTATAGTCGGGTATGTGGCTGTCTTCGGAATGAACCAGTTACATTCAATCTCATGTTCAAATGTAATTATCATACAGCCATCATCAATGAAATTATTCTGATTAACCCCAAATAAAGATCAGCTGTTTCTGTAGGATTTTCTTCACATCTTTTTGGTTTCATCTGACTACTGAAGCCATGGACCGAAAAAAAGCATGCAAAGCATGCATGGTATATCACTTGTTGAAAGGTATCGGAAGAAGGGTGTAAAAGATTTTCCATAACATTAGATGTACCATGGAACACTGTGCCATCATCAACAAGTAGAGAAAATGGAGCACCATGATAACATCACCAAGAATAGGATGTCCCTACAAAATTTACAAAAGGACAAGACAAATACTTACCAGGGAGGCTGCCAAGAGACCTACAGCAACATTAAAGGAGCTGCAGGAATATCTGACATGTACTGATTACTCTCTGCATGTGACAACAATCTCTCGTATTCTTCACATCTGGTGTTTTGTATAGGGTGGTTAGACCCTTTCTTGCAAAAAAACATCCAAGCCCAAGTAAATCACCCCAAACCATGTGCAAAAAAGTATAATAATTTCATTATTCCAAAAGATTTGTTTGGTACAAAAAAGCACGTCACCAAAAGAACGCCATACCCATGATGAAGCATGGTGGTGGCAGCATCATGCTTTAAGGCTGCTTTTCTTCAACCAGAACTGGGGCTTTTTTCAAGATGGAGAGAATCAGAAATAGTTACAAATACCATTCAACTTTAGTTCAAAACATTCAGGCATCTGCTAGTAAGGAAGATGAAAAGGAATTTCACTTTTCAGCACAACAATGACCCAAAGCATACATCCAAATTAACAAAGGAATGTTTTAACCAAAAGAAGATCAATGTTTTTGAATGACCTAGACAGAGCCCATACTGAAGTTTGGGCTGTGCACAGGAAAAGCCCTCACAGTTTGAGAGATATAGAATGTTTTTGCAAGGGAGAGTGGGAAAATATTGCTAAGTTAAGATATGCCATGCTGATAGACTCTTACCCCCCCAAAAAAATAATAAGTTGTGTAATAAAATCAAAAGGTGCTTCAACAAAGTATTAGTTTAGGGGTGTACACACTTATGCAACTAGGTTATTGTAAGTTTTTTTTCTCTAAAAAGTTTCTGATAGTTTTTAACTTTATTTGTATACTTTTTAATTTCACATTAAAGGTGGAAAAAGATCTTGCATGATTTATTTCAGTGTCATTCTTTTACTTCACAAAAACCTGCCATTTTTACAGGGGTGTGTAGAGTTTTAACATCCAGTGTTTAGAGCAGTCACATTTCCAGTAGGATACAACTACAGCTCTCAGTAGTGTCATGCACACTGCCATTAAACTTTTACCTCCTCATAGTAGAATTTATTCTCTATCATAAAAAGAAACCTAGGCCATGGAGGAATATGTTCAGGATGCACTATGATTAGGGTAAAATTGTCTGTCAACCTGTCTTGTCACAGGAGCGTTCTTTGTGGAAAAAATTGGAGGACTGAGTCCTTGTATTGATTATAGATGTCTGAATTCTATCACAGTGAAGTATTGATATCCACTGGCACTAGTACCATCAGCTCTGGGAAGGGTACATGGAGTTATTTTCACTAAATCTGACTTACTTTACATAGTTACTAAGGTAAATCTCATTAGGATATGTGAAGGGGATGAGTGGAAGACTGATGTTGCTACTGCCTCTGGACACTACAAATACTTGTTAACAACATATGATTAACACCTCTTCTCCCTTCCAGGCCTTCATTAACAAGGTACTTTGAGAGATGTGTAAAAGAATAGTTGTAGTTTGTAGTTGTATATTTTGATTACTTTCCTTTATATTCCTCATTACAGACTAAGCATGTGGATCATGTTTGTTAACGAGACTCATGGACAATCACCTGTATGTGAAACTTCAAAAATGTGAATTTCATCAACCCTCCGTTTTCTTCTTGAGATCTGTTCTAAATGCACAAGGGGTCAATATGGATAAGAAGAAAGTAGAGGCAGTCATTTCTTGGCCACAACTCAAAATGGTACATTTTTGCTGTGGTTTTTAGGGTTTGCAGAGGTTCATTCTTGGATTACCAGAGGTTTCAATCATGGATCTCCATCACTGCCCCTCACTCCTTAAAAGGGAACCTAGAACTCTGAAATGAACAGAAGCAGCTGTACAAGCCCTTGACAACTGTCAGAGCTGATTCACCGATGGCCCCATTCCATGACACCCTGATCCCTCTCTGCCCTATGATGTGGAGGTAAAGGTGGGAGAATTCACCCTAGATGGGACACCAGACCATCACAGGGCACCATGCACACACACACACACACACATGCATTCACACACTCATTCACACTTAGGGGCAAACTAGTGTAGCCAATCTGCCTACCTGCATATGTTTGATCAGTATGAGAGAACTGGAGAACCTGGAGAAAACCCATAAGAAAATGAAGAGAACACGTTAAACCTCAGTACAGACAGTAAAATTGAACCCGGGACTTTGGAGCTGTGAGGCAACCATGCTTCCCCAAAAGATATTTGGACATAAAAAAATGATCTATATTCTAGTACCAAAGCTTTTGCAAATGTTCATGAAAATGTTTTATGATCTATAAAAGTATTATAAACAAAGGGTATACATATGTAAGCCTTGATGTTTAAGAAGTTTGTCTCATAATTGTTTAAAAGAAATTGGGCCTCATTTATCAAGCTGGATATGCATGAATTTAATCATAAATTGTTTGTAGGACCATTTACCCAAGAAATTTTGTAAAAACGTTCATATCCTACTCATGCTCCTTAGTGGGTAAATTTATCCATAAGAAGACTACCTGATGTAAACCTTGATTGATCGGCTTCAAATAATATAAATCGATGTGTTACTGCACTTTTATATACGAATCACACTGTCAAGTTTAAATAGCTTGTGTGTTTTTAGTTACACACAAATTTGATAAAACATTTGAGACCTAGTCCTAGTCATATTAATGGCATTAACTAAATAAATATTAAATATGAAAAATAAAGAAAGCAAGCCAACATAAATCCATAAATGAAGACAACTAAAACCAATGATTAAAATGCTTCTGTATAAAAGGAGGACAGGCTGTATACTCCCTAGTGTGCCGTGTACAATTTGGTTACTTCTTTTCTAACATGGCAGGGAAGGTGTGAGGGATTTCTGTCTGAGAGCAGCCAAGACATTTACGCATAGCAGTTTCCCAGCGTGATGTGCTTGGTGTCCATGATTACCTGGGTTCATTAAATTTATATTCTTTTTATCCATTTTCATGTCAAGCCATTTTTTTTCACTTCATTTAATTCACATCTAAATCAACTTTGGCTCCAAATTTTGGCCTTTCAGGTGCAGTTATACTGTTAAATAATATTGTTTATTGGCATAGATGTGAATCAAAAATAACTTTCACTTCTACTTCTGAGAAACTATTTCATCTTTGCCTTTTGTGGAGTTTTGTGGATGCAAAAGAGTTGTGACGTTTTACACACCAGGTAATTTACAGGTGATTAGCATTCATCAACATACATACAGTACACAAATACTCAGAAACCTTTGTAAATCTGGATTTTCCAGCTAGTTTCCTACTTTCTGACAGGATGTTTTCAGTGATTTGTGTTTTGTGAAATATCCACCAGAAATATGGTCAGCACAGTGATCCATGACATTAATGTGTTCCTTTACAGTATTAAGAGACACTTTGGGTTGGTAGATAATTTGTCTTCAAATTTTACCTGAGACATTAGGGGACTCCCATTAGAATATGCTATGGACATTTGTATTATTAAAAAAACTGTTTTCCTTTTAGTACTTTTTCTTAAGGCTATTTTACAACAAAAGTTAATTAAAGAACTTGGTAGATGATTAGTTGCATGTAATTCCCTGTCTAAGAAAGAAATAATAGACACACAACACTGGAAAATGCTAGCTAAAATGAGAATATTTCAAGATCAGAGAATACTTGCCTTCACAAAGGTGTGGCAGGAATATCTAAACAACCATAATGATAATAATTATTATTATTACAATAATTATCAACCTTATTGTGAAATCAATCTTGGACTTTGGATTAACATCGACTACTGGATTAATCAAGCTGTTTTTGAGTGGGGCATTAGTAAATGCTTACTGTTTGACATTGGTATTGACTTTCAAATGAAAAAGCAGGGTCACCACCCAGTGTGAGTCATACTCTGTACCCTGTTTCATGGATTCAGTGGTGGCAGTGCTCTTACAACAAGGACCTCTGAATAACTGAAACCACTTAGGCTTCTGCTTTAGTTATTCTTTCCCTGCCTCCCTGATATAACGAGTGTTAAAATCATAAAACACAAAAAAGGAAAGGAGTGAAAACAGAGTGAGATAACAGATGAAGAAGAGATTTTGCCACACAGTTTTCATATTGCTATTTCACATGTATTTTTAAGATTCATATTATATATAAAGGGAATTAAATTAGGGACTTCAAAAACTTGAGGGATATATCAGTTAAAGATGAAAGTGCCTGATCATAACCCCTGAGTTCAAACAAAAGCATTTAAATTGTTCTGACATGACTCTCAGAGAAGCTGTTGAAGCATTACTGCGAGCTGGATTCTCTATTAATTCTTTAATTTCCCATCTATTTATCTATTTTATTCTTTTGCCTGCTGGTGCTCATACTTTATATAAGCCTAACCCCTAATATCTATTTATAGTTTTCCTAGTAAAACAACTATACTTGGAGTATATTATTTTGCATGGTATTTTGCATGATATATATAGGGAGTTCAAGTATAATTACCTGGAAAATGATTTCTTGATAAATTCGTGAATTGTTCTTGATCCTTCTTGCCTATAATTAAAAACTATAAGAAAAGAAAGGAGACATCTTAACATTTATTTATGGAATGTCTTTATATGGTGTAGTCCTTTTTGTGAGAATCTTGTTGGTATAGTGATTTGCCCATATGAGCCCACAGGGTTATGCACTGTGTCTAATTGTCCTAATTATCTCATATTGTTTCCCTCTATCTTTCCTTCAGTTACATCATAATGAAGTAAATTACATTTGCTGGGATTTTGCTGATGGGTTTCAACATAGTGTGATTAGATTAGATACCCTTAGATACCATTTCTTTCAAATTAAATTTTCCCTTTCACACTGGTGATATGAACTTGTTCTAACTTGGATGGCTTTCATATTATGCTAGTGTAGGGCTACGTGCCAAGGTGGCCCTTCTCTGATGTATAGTTCAGAAATATAATTTAAATTAAAGATAGCATAACAGTCTTTAGTGTCATTAGTACCAAATATTGCTTTTTAAGGCTTTAGTCAGAACAAGCTAATTGTTAGCAGTTTCAGAATGGGTAAATTGATTAATAACTCTCTGCTGTGTTTTCTGAAACCAAGAGCTGAACAGTCACAGCCATGTCTCAGTAGATAATTTAATAGTACCCTGCTGATTACTGAAATTTGAGGGCTAAGGAGGGAGTGTGAAAATTCTAGCTAGATCTAGCTAGACAGTTCACAGTTAGCAAGAGGACCTTGGTTCCCTTTCGATACTATACTCGTAATGCGTCGCTAGACGCTATGGGGAAAACTCCTTTTTCTCCAATGACTGAAGCCTTTATGGTCACGCAGTGAAACTGCATGGCCATTGGTTTGTGCAGTGCAATAAAAGCGAACCAATGGCTCGGCAGTGGAACTGCACGAGCCTATGGCAAGGAAGCCAACCAGAATGGGCGGAGCCATCTGACTATATAAGTGGGCATTGCGCCATAGGATCTCAGATCAATTCTCCTTTAGCGATGGAGATCTTCGCTCCGCTGAGCTATGAGACTTGAAGCCGCTCGCCGTTGACATGCCTCGCTGTGGACAATAGCTACTCACCTGCGCCGGCCTGCTGTTCCTGCCGAGCTTCGACCCACCTTCAGCGTCCGGCGCACATACCAGCTCGTCCCCTGCTGCCATCCAGTCGAGCTAAAAGAGCTAAAAGAGCCTTTTTTCTCTAAAAAATGCCGCGCCGTCATTGCAGCTCGTGCAGAACCGCCCTGCATGCTGACGATGGCCACTCAGAGTGCGTTTCCTGCCTGGGCAGACCCCATGCAGAAGCTGCTCTGACGGAGATGGAATGTTCACACTGAAAGCGACTCTGCCCCTCGCGCCCCCCCCCCCCCTTTTCTTCCTCCCAGGGACCTGTGAGGAAAAAACAGCAGGGCAGAGAGGCTCAGCGCCCGGCTGCGAGCGAGCTCATGCCGGCTCAGACCCCGTCCGGCTGATGCGAGCGACATGATTTTGTTTGGAGCAATTGAGGACGAACTGCTATATGACAGCATAAGCCGGAGGTCCACGACGAGCTCATGAAGTCGTGGCGCGCTCCCTACTTGGCTCGCCTTCGCAGGTCCGTTTCATCCGCGTTCTCCATGGTCGTCGGCGCGGACGAAAAGGGCTATGAGAGGCTGCCTCCGCTGTATGAGTCAGTGGCCGCATACCTCTGCCCGCCCACTGCCATCGGATGGAGAGTGAAGGTCGTGCACCCCTCGAAACCGTGCAGGACGTCTTCCCTTGCTTCCCTTACTCCTATGCCGGGCAGGCGGCCTCAGCTCTGCACTCCATGGCCGTGCTCCAGCTCTTTCAGGCCAAACTTCTCCAAGTTATGGACGAGTCGGGGCCCGAAGGGTGCCATAGAAATGGTCCCGCCAGTGCAGAGCGAGTCAGGATTCTACAGCCGATACTTCCTCGTCCCTAAAAAAGGTGGTGGCCTTCGGCCCATCCTCGATCTCAGACACCTGAACCGCACGCTCAAGAAGCAGCCGTTCAGGATGACTACTTTGAAACACATCCTCTCGCAAATACGTCCAGGGGACTGGTTCTTTTCTCTGGATCTGAAAGACGCATACTTTCACATCCAGGTAGCCCCCCCCGCACAGACGATTCTTGAGATTTGCCTTCGAGGGAGTGGCTTATCAATATACGGTCCTGCCCTTCGGACTGTCCCTGGCTCCTCGCACTTTTACGAAGTGCATAGATGTGGCTCTTTCCCCTCTGAGACAGAAAGGAATCCGCATTCTGAATTACCTTGACGACTGGCTCATCTTAGGCCAGTCAAAGGCCGAGCTAGTGTCCAACAGATCCCTCCTCCTCAGCCACTTGGAGTGCCTAGGACTCAGGGTCAAGAGCTCACTGTCCCCCAGCTAACGAACTTCGTTCCTGGGGGCAGTTTTTGACTCAGCCCGCATGAGGGTGGCAGTCGTGCCAGAATGTGCGCTAGCCATATGGCAGCTCGCGGCCTCCTTTAAAATTGGAGCCTTTCACCCCCTCAAAATGTTTCAAAGGATGCTAGGCCTCATGGCCTCCGCATCACCGGTGCTACAGTTGGGACTACTTCGCATGAGACCCCTTCAGTACTGGCTGAAACCACAAGTGCCGCCCTGTGCATGGCGTCATGGTTGCCTTCGTGTCAGGGTGACCCACTGGTTGGGGAGCTCTGTGCAAGGGCAAACCAGCCTTCGGCTCCTGGTCGGTCGCAGAAGGTCGGCTACACATCAACTGCCTCGAGATGATGGCAGTATGTCGAGCCCTTCAGACCTTCTTGCCAGACCTGAAGAGGCACCACATGCTAGTCTGCTCGGACAGCATGACAGTGGTCGCTTTTTTCAAGATGGTAAAATGCCTCTTGGAGTGGGCACATCTCAACCTGCAGTCATTGAGGGCAGCACATGTCACTGGCGTGCTGAACCAAGGAGCAGACATGCTATCTCGGATCAACGTCCCCTCAGAGGAGTGGATGCTCCACCCGCAGACGGTTCAGAAAATCTGGGAGGTCTTTGTCAAGGCAGAGGTTGACCTCTTCACCTCAAAAGACAACTCTCACTGCCTGATTTATTTTTCTAAGAGCGAGGATGCGTTGGCCCATGATTGGCCCAACCTCCTCCTGTATGCTTCCCCCCGATCGCTCTGATCCCTCAGGTAATCAGATGAATCAGGGACCGCAAACACAGAGTCCTTCTAGTGGCCCTGCTCTGGAGAAACCAACTTTGGTTCTCGGAGCTATCTCAGCTGCTTGCAGCAGCCCCGTGGCCCATTCCCCTGAGGCAGGACCTCCTCTCTCAGGCGAGCAGGACAATTTGGCACTGCCAACCCACAGGCTAGAGCCCCATCCACAAGACGCCTCTATGCCCTTAAATGGTCGGTCTTCTCTTCCTGGTGCGCAACCCGCGGCGAAGACTCTATTTCCTGAGACATATCAGTGATATTGTCTTTTCTCTCCCCATTGTCCTTGCTCCCCTTCCACGCTCAAGGTCTATGTGGCTGCTATAGCAGCTTCTCATGCTCCTATAGCAGGACAGTCTGGGGGCCGGAACAACCTAGTTGTTCGTTTCCTGAGGGGTTCCAGGAGGCTTAATCTGCCCTGGCCTCCTACCATCCCTGTGTGAGACCTGCCCAAGCTGAGGTTACGTTCCTAAGGTGCTCTACACCCGGTTTAGAGCACAGGTTATCACTCTCTCAGCACTTCCTCCATCGGAGGAAGACCCGGAGTTGAACCTTCTCTGCCCTGTCAGGGCGCTGAGAATTTACATCGAGTGTTCCGCTCCATTCAGGCAGTCGGAACAACTTTTTGTTTTGCTTTGGCGGCCGCACCAAAGGGTCTCCAGTCACAAAGCAGAGAATCTCTCGAAGGCTAGTTGACGCTATTGCGCTGGCATACTCCTCCCTGGGCCTCCAAAGCCCCATAGGAGTTAGAGCCCATTCCACTTGGGGCGTGGCCTTGTCTTGGGCATGGTCTAGCGGGGTGTCCATGGCAGACATTTGTGCGGCGGCCGGCTGGGCCTCGCCGTCCACGTTCGCCAGGTTCTATAGCCTGGACGTTCCGGCCTTGCGGGCTTGGATCCTGTCTGCCTAAGGGGCACACGCCTGTTTAGGACAGCCGTATTCTTTGTGTGTTCTTGGCCCTTTCTAAAAAGTGCTGAGATGGCACAGGATTATTTTGGAACGATTATCCTAGGCTGGGCTGACCTCGTGAGTTCAGCCCTCCTGCCCCCTGCGGGTTTCACCCTTCTTAGACTGGTCCCTCTGAGCCTTATTGCTCAAGGCAGGTTCTTACCAGTCATTCCACTTTCATGGCACGGCATGATTGTTTTGGTTCCTCATAGCGTCTAGCGACACAGTATGAATGTAGTATCGAAAGGGAACGTACTCGGTTACTAACGTAACCTCGGTTCCCTGATATGGGAACGAGTACGAGAACCAATGGCCATGCAGTTTCACTTCGTTATTGTAAAGGCTTCAGTCATTG
This sequence comes from Pangasius sanitwongsei, assembly GCA_037576675.1. Classification (NCBI taxonomy): domain Eukaryota; kingdom Metazoa; phylum Chordata; class Actinopteri; order Siluriformes; family Pangasiidae; genus Pangasius; species Pangasius sanitwongsei. The sequence continues at coordinate 12,956,969 of CM075018.1, forward strand.
GAGAAAAAGTAGTTTTCCTCATAGCGTCTAGCGACGCAGTACTCGTTCCCGTATCTCAGGAAACCGAGGTTACGTTAGTAACCGAGTACGTTTTTCAACTTTAATAAAACGACACTATGTGGGGGAACAATTTGTCATGAAAAACACTTCACATTATTGATCTAACAAGTCGAATAGAAATGAAGTACATAGAGCTTGGTCAATATACAGAATAAAGAAAGTTGTTCTATACATGACCAGAAAAATATGCATATCTATGTCATGTGGCAGAAACAGACACAAACACAGGTAAAAGACGTTTTATTTAAAATGCAGGCAGACAAATCCAAAGAGTTAAACAAAATCATAATCAAAAACAGGCAATAGTAGGGCGATCAGCAAACAACATGAACTAGGCAAGACTGGCAAAAACCAGAAACACGATCAGCACCCGAGATACATGGTTGCAAGCTACAAAAGACTTAGTAACAACAAGTACAGGACACCAAGCATATACTTGACCATGAACCAGTGCTGTGAGAGTCCTTATATACTGTGTGTAATTAAATCCAGGTGTGTGGAATCAGAATGATGGTGAACATTTGTGATGGACGGGTGTTGTAGTCCTCGGTGACCAATGTTTGTGACAATAAAAGACACTAATTAAAAGGGAAGTTTGATTCAGCATTAGGGGCTAACAGTGAAAATTCTTTCTTTAATTTACATATGTACAAAACCTGATTCCTTCTTCTGTTAGAAAAATTGATACAATGATACCTCTACTGCTTGAATTATTATATTTACATTAAAAAAATGTTTTTATGGATTTTTATTACTTGAATTAGTTCAAGAAATAGAAAAATGTAAAATAAATTTGAAAAAAAAATTTTAGTGGGTAGTTTGTAAATTGTTGTCATATGTCAACAATATGCAATGGTGGAAAGTATCATAATGTCTTGTTTTCTTTAGAAAACACACCTTTTACAGACAAAATATTATGTATATCTTCATATTATTTATCACTCCTCCCATGCTCTTATTGTACAGAGGTACAATGTTGGGGCATGGGACTTGTATGAATTATTTTCTTTTTTTGTCCCACCTCTGTACATGTGTCAAAGAGTTTGCTTCGACAAAGGTGCTCAAGAGTGTGACAGGGCAGCTGTTGAACCATTTGACAGCCCTCAGGTTCACACCATCATGAGTGGTAATCTTCTCCTGATGTGTGCCTTGTCCCTTCTTCTTCATGGTTTGGTCGTCTATGAATGTACATCGTGCAAGTGGTTTTGTCTGACTATTCCTATGCTGTGGATCTTCTTTTTTTCAAGGAGCACATGAAAATCCACCCTGCAGAACAAGCTGTCATAGAAGATCTTGTATGACATGTTGCGGGGTACAATAGACACCAGCTTCAATACAGTGTTACCACTTGCACCAATGTCAGGGCATCCATTAAGTGGAGGAATCGTTTGATGGACTCCCACTGATTCACTGCCATGCTTGCAACATTCTCTACTCTTGTTTTCAGATTCCAGTATAGCTGGGTCTGTGGCAGGCTATGGACAGACATGTAGAAACATTCAGTGGTTTGGTGACATCACACTGCAGGGCATACACGTTAGTATGCCTGAAAATTTCATCGATTACATATTAATTAAGAAAGCGGTGGAAGTATTCCATGGGTTCTGATAGCCCAATGGATTCAGGGAGTGCGCCTTTCCATTTCGGAATTGGTGGAATCCTTCTGTTGGTGTGCCACTTCAGGTCTTTTGCTTTTTGGAATTATCCTGGTCCATCCTCCCTCACTATTCCATTTGGTGAAATTTATAATAAGGATTCCCATCATAAATATTTATGATGGAATGATATTATAAATAAATAATGCAAAAACAATGCATTAAATACCATGTTATACCAGCAAGGAAGTTCAAACCCACTGTCATTGATACTGTACACCCTCTTTTTTGGGTTTGGTTTAGCAATTTCTGATGTTAACCTATAACATGGAGTGGTATTGCAACCATTCTTCAATAAACTTATTCTCTTACATAAATGCACCTACATATGCACTGGGCTGAACCCACAGCTTTGAATCACACTTTTTTGTTCAAGCTGTACCTCCACTCCCGCACAGATCCGACCACCCCAAGTTGGTACCTGTACCTGCTGTACATACACACACACACCCTACGGGGTAAAATTCTGTACCTGTCTCCTCTGACTCTGGTTCTGGTTCTGTGTCTGAATCTGACTCTGAACTGTCACTGCTCTAATCCAGCATCCAGTTAGTGTCATTCTCCTCATTGCTGCTCACTAGCTCATACTCACTCTCCTCTGGTGGAAGAACTAACTCAAAGCAGCATGAAAAATGCAAGAGGAACTCAGTGACAGTTTCACTAGCTGCAGTTTATCCCTGTTTGATTCTATTTTACTCCATGTAGACTCCATATAGAGGGCTGTCAATCTCAAATTCTGCCAGACTAGAATAGCATTTTTGTGAGGCTTTGAAGGGCCATTTGTAATCTATTACTATCTATTCTATTAACACCAATAACCTAGGCCCTGAAAGTAGAATAGGATGATTCTAGAAAAAAATAATGGCTTACAAAAACTATTCAGTTGTCCATCCCATCTATCCATCCATTTTCTGTACCACTTATCCTACACAGGGTCGTGGGGGACCCAGAGCCCAGGGGACTTGGGGCACAAGGCAAGGGACACCCTGGATAGGATGCCAACCCATCGCAGGGCACAAGCTCACAAACACCCATTCACTTACTACAGACAATTTAGAAATGCCAATCAGCCTACAACGTATGTCTTTGGACTGGGGGGGGCACAGGGAGAACATGCAAACTCCAGGCAAACATGCTAAACACTAAGCCACCATGCCCCCTACTATTCAGTTGAAATGGTGACTCATGACCTTTACTCTGTCTGTATCCTCCTTACACCTTCATGTATTTATTTCTGTCTTGTTCCCCAAACTCTCTTTCCTTTTTTGTATGTAAACACATACACACATACACAAACTCTCACACAGTTTTCAAATTTTCAATCCCTGTCTTTCAAATTGGGGGAGGGACATAAGATATCCCTCCACTCATGTATGGCATCTCACCACAATCATTTAATATGGCAAAAATAATCTCCATTCAGCTATCTGTAGAAAACATTTTAGAATAATGTGAATCAAATGCAGAAGGAGTTCCCCTTTTGGAAGATGAAGAACTTTCTGAATATGAGGATCTTGTCTCGATCAATTCAGTTTCTGGCAGTGAATTTGAAGATCAGATTCTGAATCATGTTTATTGGCCAAGTACGCTTATCCATACAAGGAATTTAATACCAGTTTACGGTAATACCCACAATGCTTAGAAAAAAGTAGACATACATAAACTTTGGACATAAGTGGACATAAATGACATCAGACATAAGTGGCCAAAAATGTCCACTATACATAAACCTTCCCAGCGCCAGCTTATCAGCACCCTACTAGAGAAGAAAGGTTGATGTCCAAAAATGGTCTCCTCATGAGCCACCAAGAATGGCTGCCAAGATGATGAGGATGAAACTGAGACCAACATGAATGGCTATTACACAAGTGCAGGATATAAGGTCTTCTACTGTGAGGACACAGTGCACGTGCAAGTTGTACATGTGCAACACACACACACACACACATTGTAAATCTGTCACTCATGTGGTGTATATAATGCATGTACCTGGGCTTATTTATCATTCACATACAGTGCATTCAGAAAATATTCAGAACCTTTCATTTTTTTTCACATTTTTTTATGTTGCAGACTTATGCTAAAATGCTTTAAATTGTTATTATTTTTACATCAAGCTACAGACCATAACCCATAATGACAAAGCAAAAAACAGATTTCTCATAACTTTGCAAATTTATTAAAAAGAAAAAAATAAAACTGAAATATAACATTGACATAAGTATTCAGACCCCTAACTCAGTACTTAGTTGAAGCATCTTTGGCAGCAATTACAGTCTCAATTCTTTTTGGGTATAATGCAACAAACTTTGCACACCTGGATTTGTGGATTCGCTGCTATTCTTCTCTGCAGTTCCTCTCAAGCTTTGTCAGGTTGGATAGCGACCCTTGATGGACAGCCATTTGCCAGTCTCTCCAGAGATGTTCAAGTGATGTTCTAGATGTTCTAGCTAGGCCACTCAAGGACATTCACAGAGTTGTCTTGGCTGTGTGCTTAGGGTCATTGTCCAGTTGGAAGGTGAACCTTTGGCCCAGTCTGAGGTCCTGAGCACTCTGGAACAGGTTTTCATTAAGTATATCTCTGTATTTTTCTGCATTCAGGTTTCCTTCTACTCTGACCAGTGCCCCAGTCCCTGCCACTGAAAAACACCCCCACAGCATGATAGTACCACCACCATGATTCACCGTTGGGATGGTATTGTGCAGGTAACGTGCAGTGCCTGGTTTGCTCCAGACATTGAATTCTTCTTTGTTTCATAAAACCAGAGAATCTTGTTTCTCACCGTCTGAGTGTCCTTTAGGTGCTTTTTTTTCAAATTCCAAGTGGAATTTGCCACTCGCCACTCTGCCATAATGCCCAGATCGGTAGAGTGTTGCAGTGATGGTTGACCTTCTGCAAGTTTCTCCCAACTCCACATACTGTATGATCTCTGAAGCTCAGAGTGACCATCGGGTTCTTGGTCACCTCTCTTACCAAGGCCCTTCTCCCCCGATTGCTTAGTTTGAGTCCTGGATGTTCCAGTCTTCTTCCATTTAAGAATTATGGAGGTGACTGTGCTCTTGTGAACCTTGGTAGCCTTCTCCAGATAGGTGCCAAGACACAATCCTGTCTCTGAGCTCTGCAGGCAGTTCCTTTGAGCTCATGGCTTGGTTTTTGCTCTGACATGCATTTTCAGCTGGTGTGTGCCTCTCCAAATCACGTCCAATCAATTGAATTTGCCACAGGTGTACTCCAATCAAAGTGTCCTGCCTCAAATCAAAGTGTCCAGTGTCCTGCCTCAACAACTACCGTCCCATTGCACTTACACCCATCATCATGAAGTGCTTCTAGAAGCTCGTCATGAGGCACATCTAGACCCTGCTGCCCCCTCACTGGACCCCCTGCAATTCGGTTACCTTCCCAACCACTCAACAGATGATGCCATCACCACCACCCTCCATCTGGCCCTCACCCACCTGGACAATGAAGACACATATGTTCGAATGCTGGTCATAGACTTCAGTTCAGCATTCAACACAATCATTCCTCAGCACCTGATTGGAAAGCTGAACCTGCTGGGCCTGAAC
>CM075018.1:12979709-13005096 GCA_037576675.1 Pangasius sanitwongsei
AGTGCTAACTTAAGTACTTAATGAAGAGGTAAGTCTTTAGACGTCGTTTGAAGACTGCCAGTGACTCAGCTGTTCGGTTTAATGATGGCCTCCTTCACTTGCACTGACACAGCTTTGGACTGCATATTAAGAGTTCCCATGAACAGCTACCAAATGCAAATTCAATGGTTGGAATCAACTCCAGACCTTTTATCTCCTTAATGTGTCATGAAATAACAAGAAACAGGCGACACCTGGCCATGAAACTGCTCATCAGTCAATTGTCCAATTACTGTTGAGCCTGAGAAAATGAAGGGAAAATAGAGTAAGAAATGGCTGTAATTCCTAAATGGTTAATGCAATATTTTTGCTAAGCCCCTTGAATTAAAGCTGAAAGTCTACACTTCAATCACATCTTGGTTTCTTCATTTCAAATCCATGGTGGTGGTGTGCATTAGGCTGCCGACGTTCCCTCTGGTGGAACCCTTATACTGTCGCGTCTATGATGTAAGCACACCTGCAGACAGCGGGAGATGACAGAGCTGGACTGTGGGGCTGTTCCCCTTCAACAGTGCTGAAGCTGAAATAACACACTTGATTTAAAACTTTCATTAGTTATTTATGAATCTTATTATGTCATCACCTCAAGGTTTAGAACAAAAACTTAGTAAAAAAAAGTAAAAAAAGTAAAATATTGCTATTGCTGCCTGGGAATGCTATCACCTCTGACCTCGATGTGTTCAGTAACAGTGACATAAAAAACACAAGAAATGAGAAATATGGCATCTTTAAAAAGAGCCTAGGCATAAATAGTCAAGCATAATATGAAATAGAATACATGCATGAACATAAACTTCAAATGATCATAGAATCAAATGCAATAATTAGAAGCAAATAATTAAAGGCATATCTTTCCTTCAATTCTCCTTCTTATACACCTTAAGGGAGTATCATGAAGCAAGATTAATCAACCTAAACTAAGCCAGGTTAATGGCCAGTCACACCTACCCTTGCACATAAAGCTATCTAGTCAACATTCTGGATGGTCAAACCTTAATTCAGTGTACCATATTTAGATAATTTTGCTGTGAATACAAACTCAAGACAAACAAGACATCATCTGTTTAAGTAACAGACATACAATAATGATTAGGACAATGATGGAGATAATAAATACACCAATCTCAACAACATTGTCAGACAGATCTAGTGACTCCTTTTAGCCATCCCAGAGCTTGATCCAGCAAGGTAACCTGTAATGAAGAGAAATCCAGTCCTCAAGAATGCCAACACTCTATTCTATACTCTATAGACATGATCACCTGTTAGTGATCATGTTCTACTCGACTATTCTATGATCTATGAGCTGGTGAAAAAATGGCAAGTACATATAGCATCAGCAGGCAAGAGTTGGTCAGTATTCATACAGCTCGTTGAGACAATGATGATTTGTGTCTTCATGTCGCATGTGATTGCAGTCCCATGATGTAACAATGCAACCAACATGCACATGGAACAGGTCCCGAAGGTTGGCATGATCCATACCATGCTAAATGGTTATCAGAAATTAAATATCCTCAACTTGATGTCCTTCTTGGTCTCATCTCAAAGACAATGTTAGATTGTAATCAAAGTAACCAAATATAAGATTATTATGCCTATTTTTAGACATTTTTTGTACTAATTTCAAGTTTTAAATTTTCTTATTCTATTGGCAGATAATTTTGCTTATTTCTATAAATAAGTTTTTTAAATGAGCAAAATTATCTGCCAATAGAACAATATTATTTCAAGCATGAAATTAGTAAATATGTCTAGAAATAGGTTTATTATTTGGATTATTATAATCTTATAATAGGAATTTGACTATATTCAAGATATTTTCTCTTGCTAATATGTCATCTTTTGCAGTGCAGGCAACATCAGATTGTCTTATTTTTCAGCTCCAAATGACAAGAAAGAAGAGAGAGTGTTTTGTGATTCACCCCAGAGTGTTGCTCTTGGTAATTAGTTGTGTCTTGTCTCAGTTTTTATGCTTGTCTCTGTTCACTGTTGGTTTTCCAGGATTTTATCCACTATTTGTCATCTTTCACTCATAATAGTTAAAGAGATTCAAGAAAAAACTTGAAAAATTATCATTTTATGACTTCATTTATCAATCTTTTAGTAGGGTTTTTTTTGTAAATGTGTTTGTGTAAGCCAGACTGAACTAAACAATTTCTGCCAGATTTACAAAAATTTTGGAGACGTTGATTTTCTTTGTACTCATGTGCATAGATTGATGAACAGCAATCGCCTCTCATAAGCAGACGCATACATGGCATAACTGATTTGCATTTGGTGACACCTACAAAACTCCATAAAAGGCAAAGCTTACAGTGCTAAAATGACGAGTAAATGGAAAAAAAGACTTTCTCTGAGGTAGAAGTTGAAATTCTTTTGACTCATGTCTATGCCTATATATATATATATACTGTATATATATATATATTATTTAACAGCATAACAATCCTTTGAAAAGGGCAAAATCTTTAGCTGAATTACAGAAGAAGTGAATTAGATGTGAATTAAGTGAGGTGAAGAAAAAAAATTATTTGACATGAAAACAGAGAAAAACACGTACCCAGGTGATCATGCTCCAGGCTCCCCGCGACCCTGTAAAGCGGGACAGAAGAGGGATGGATGATGCGTATCTGTACTTGTATTCATTTAAAACACATTATCTGTTCAATGTATTTGTATTCAGTTACATAACCGGTGAAGGCCACTGTAGGTTTTTTGGAATCATCTTACTAACATGTTACTACATGTAAAACTCTGCACAAACAGTAACCTGAGCTTATTTTTAACAGATGTGAGAATGACAATGACCAGATACCTGTTGCAAAGAGAGCCGAGACAAACAAGCAGGCAAGCTACAGGCAGTCCACTCGGTCATGGAAAATAGAGACTGATGCTGACAAGGTTCCACAGACTCTGAGATTCCTACCTTCACGGGAACCTGGACCACAGCTGAGGTCTACTGACTCACACTCTCCCGTGAGTCTCTTCAAACAGTTTTTCTCTGAGAGCACTGTGTCAATGCTCAGGCTGCCAGGGGAATTGAAAAGGGTCGCAAATACAACTGGACAGAAGTCAGCATCAACGAGCTGTACCGCTATACTGGACTGATATTCTACATGGCCATGGTGAAGATGAGCTCCATCACTGACTACTGGCGGCAGGGCAGTCTTTTCTCCTTGCCTTTTCCTGCCACAGTTGTGTCAAGGGACAGATACTACACTATTTCATGGAATGTGCACATGAGTCACCCAGATGCAGACAAGGAGAATGACAGAAATAGGGGCATAGCTGAACATGACTGTCTTTTCAGGGTCAAACACCTCATGGATCTGTCGTGCATGCAAAGACATCTATCATCCTAGAAGGAATTTAGCTGTGGATGAAAGGATGGTGGCAAGCAAAGCAAGCACAGGAATGACACAGTACATAAAAACCAAGCCAACCAAGTGGGGCTTCAATTTGTTTGTCCTTGCAGACTCATCAAATGGATACACTGTGGACTTTTCTGTGTACACAGGAAAGAACAGCATTCCCACAGGCCATGGAATATCATATGATTCTATGACATCTCTTTTGGACAGTAAAGTTTTGGGCCCTGGGTACCATGTGTACATGGACAATTTCTACCAAAACTACTAACAGACTTGTTTGGTATGAAGTTTGGTGCTTGTGGGACTTATAGAGACTGTAGGAAGGACTGCCTATGGAATGTAGTTAATTCACTGACCAAAAAGTCCTCCGGGGGATCCAGATTCGAGATTCGAGATGGATCTTTTGTGTTTGTGAAGTGGATGGACACATGAGAGGTGTCTGTCTGTTCCACTATCCACGCTGCCTATACAGGAGACACTATGCAGAGGAGGGTGAAAGCACAAGATACATGGAAAACAAAGACATTTCCATGTCCTGCACCTGTTACTGCATACAACCAACAGGTGGGGTGTGTTGCCCTGTCCGATCAGCTGTTGCAGAACTACACTGCACAGCATAAAACCATGAAGTAGTACAGATCTTTCTGCACTTCTTGGACATTGCTGCCACCAATGCTTTCATAGAGCACAAAGAGCTATACAATAAAATGAGCCACAAAGAGTTTATGGAACAGCTTATTGCAGAGCTCTGTGGTGTGTCACAGAAAGTAACACTATGTGCACCATGTGCTGGTTCCAGAAGCTGAGCTGTGCTCAGATGTCAGGAATATTGCCACTGCTGGTCGTCAGATCTGTGTGAATTGCAAAGAAGCGCATGGCAACATGCAGCAAACACCTTGGAAATACCAGGCATGTGATGTTCACTACTGTCTTCAGTTAACCAGGTACTGTTTCCAGGAATGGCACAAAGGTGTGTGACTGTGTGTTCAAATCTATGTGCTCAAAAATGTGCCTTTGACCCTCATATTTTATATTTTGATTATATTGAGCATTATTTTGTAAATAAACTACAAACAAAAACATTCATTCTTTTAGTCTCCTCAAATTCTTTATTTAGTTTCCACAGTGGCATTCCACCTTGATGGACCCATTAGAGGGTCGTTATCTCCCCAGGTGTGAAAGACATCAGTATTCATGACCAGTGATGCTCCCTCACATACAGCCTTTCTAAAACAAAAAGTGTCACACAAAAGTTAAATCAATACATTGTTTTATGTGAATGAATGAACAGGGTGGTTTTTCACAACATGTTGTAACAAAGACTCTGGTCTACATAATCTAGCACTCGAAAGTCTTGTGAAAATATATTTAGTATATAAATACTATAAAATATATAAATATATTTTAGTAACAAAATATATTTGTTTTATGGCCCTATGTTAGTGTCCTTAATTTTATTTTATTTTTTTTACTAACCAAGTGTAAACTTGATTTTCTCAAAAATACATGTATGTACATGTTGCCCACATATTATTTTAGCACAATTTGTGCTGAATATACTGTAAGGAGACTACTGCCATTAATATACTGTGACGGCGGGCTCGCAGCCCACGCACATAATTCTTCCTTCGCGCCTCACACAACTGTCGGCGGGGTGCTGAAAGACAGCGCCGCTTCAGCACCCCCATTGTTTTGGATAGCCGGAGTGCGCATGGCTGCGAGGCGGAGCAAACTAATGCAGTGCATCTGGCATCCAATAAGTGGCAGAAATCTACCCTCACAGAGAAGACAGAGGGATATAAAAGGAGCTCACGGCCACTCTCCAGCTCAGGTAGGTGAGGCTTACAAGCCCACTAACGGTGCTCTCTTCTCTTCCCACAGAAGGAGACGTAAACGGAGAAGATGAGCCTCGCCGTGCATCCTCTGTCCCGCTGCCGCTGCCGCTGCCTGCTTGCCAGGCTCCACGCCAGGACAACTTCTCACTGCCACCTACACGCCACCTTCCATCACTCCCCTCTTCACCTTCCCCAAAGTCCACCCCAAAAATAAAGAGCACGTTCCGCACATTCCTGCCTCTGGTTGCCTGTGTTCGACCCCTCTGTGATCTCGCATGTCACAATGCTATAAGTAACTGAAATTAGAACAATTGTCAGGGCATCTCCAGGATCCAACAAACACCTGAGACTCCTATGCGTTAACTTGTTGGCACGACCCTTTTCCCCTCAACAGTTCCTCCTGAATTTTTCATGCCAGTAATGCTCGTCACTCCCTCCCACACCTCTCTCAGATTGTTCTGTGCCAGCTCCCCTCAATCATGTTCTTATAGCAGTCTTTAGCCCTCCTCAGCTCCTTCTGTTTTCCCTTCTTGGCATCTTCAGTGTCCCCTGCCATGAAGGCTCTCTTCTTCCTGTTCGTCAAGGTTTTGATGTCCCTGTTGATCCAAGGCTTGTTGTTGGGGAAGCAGCAAACCTTCTTGGTGGGGACAACACTCTCCTCACAGAACCTGATGTATTCAGTTACACACTGAGTGAGACCCTCACTGTCATCCCTATGGTGTTCCTGAAACAGCTCCCAGTCAGTTGCCCTTTAACACTCCATCAGGGCCTTCTCTGCCTCCACAGACCACAGCTGCACAGTGGTGATAGTGCTGTCTCCTAACAACAAGCTTGTATGTAGGAGTGAGCTGTATCAAACAGTGGTCTGATTTGCAGAGGGGGGAAGGGCAGTGGCGCTGTACACCTCCTTAACATTAGCATACAGCAAGTCCAAGATCTTATTCCCTTATTCCTTATTCCCTTATTTGACATTTTAACATTAAAATTTCCATTTATTATGAGGAGTGCACTAGGATGCCGTGTATGCAGGTTTGCGACAGTGGAATGAATGATGTCACAAGAGCGTGTCGGAATGTAAACAATAACAACAATGGCAGCTGAAAACTCCTGGGGCAGATAGTATTGTCTCAACCTGAAGGCCAGCCGCTCAACTTCGCTCAGGCAAGAAAATTGTTGCTTTTGCAGTAACATGCCCTGGGTTACATCATTTGGAGTTAACAAAGTCAGCAAGTCCTCCACCTAACTTCTTACCACTTTTTCTCCCTGTCCACCCAAACTAGTGAGAGGCTGGCTAGTTCCATTGAACAGTCAGGTATTTTCCCATTCAGCCATGTCTCCATCAGACATAAGACACAGCACTCCCGGTACTCGCGCTGTCTGCTAACCGGGCCGAGAGTTTGTCCATCTTATTAGTCATCAAACTTACATTCCCCATGACAACAGAGGGAAGACAAGGTAAATATCTCCATCTTTTTGTTCTTTACCATCGCCCCGGCTTGAGTTCCTTGCCTCCTTATCTTCCGTAAATTGATTTCTTTAGGACATGTGACTGGTCGATTCCAGTACTGGAGGAGCTCTTCACGTGAGTAGACTATGGTGCATTGTTTTTTGGTGGCCATGGTGCCCTTTGTCTTTGTTGTAGTGTCCCTGTCTTGTACATTATTTAAAAAATAATAAATAAACCGGTAATCCTCCTTACACAATAAATACAACAAGCTACAATCTATTGTAGTGGTGCTCAAGCAATAAAACATAGGAAAAAAGTAAAGAAAAAGAGTGAAATTAGGGAGAGAGAGCTGCTGTGCAGTGCTGCCACTTGTTGCAGCACTGGACCAGCATCCAACATATCGACTACAAGAACCAACTGTTTGCTCACTGTTTAATATATCCAAGACCATTGTTATAAGATAATAAGGGTTATTCGCTTCATCTCTGAGTGGTCACAATGTTTTGGCTTATCTGTGTACACTCCTTTATTTTGCATTCATATTGTATTTTGAATAGTTTTTCAATGTATCTCACCATCTTTAATCTGTTTTATACTGGGCACACAATTACTGGTGTTGCTCTTCTTAGACAACAAATAGCCCATGCAAAAACCAAATTTACATATTGCTTCCTCCCCTATTTGTTTCTGACATAATTCATACAATTATTTATAAATCATGGCCAGTATTTGCTTGCATAATTTAGCCTATTGTACATGCAAAATAGAGCTTTTATGTGGGATCATTGTAAGGCCTCAAAGTATATTTTTGTTGCATTGTGAAAGTAGTAATTCAATAATTCAGTGTAATTTAATCCAGTCAACTGCTATATAATTGTACATGACACTTAAATGAAAGAATGAAAGAAACACACATATACCACATTGCTAATGGCAACATTTTGCTCTGAAAATTTACTGCGTGATACTAACAAGAATAAATAATTCATCTTTGTTAATATAAAATTCTTATTAAAATATTCAGTCTTAAAATTTTAAATCTTTTTATTAAAACAACACAAATATGTGAAAGTATTTCATGAAAACAATCTTTAATTGATCTTAACTTAAAGTGTACCTTTTGTGTTCTCACTTGTTCATGACCAAGACTTATTATGGAGTGTTAAAGCAATGCATCTCCAGGATGTGGTCCCTTGTTACCTTGACGACTCAGCTAGCAGAGCATTTGAGCGTGGTTGCTGCGGAAACACCTGGATAGCTTCCCGCCTGCCTTGTCCACCAATATACTGCACTTTTGTGCTACTCTGTGCCACCTGCCTTTATAGCACTGTCCAGATATTTACAAGAAAACCAGCAATACCACCAGAAGAGAGGAATGAAATTATTTATAAGGACTCATAATAGTTACAAGGGAAATTGAAGTATTATCCAATGTGTTATCTCATTTACTGATAATGAGAAAATATTCTTCTTGCATTTTGTTTTTTTATGGTACTCTGCTTTCATAATGAGTCCTTGGGATTAATTTTAACTCTGAAACATGACCAAGAGGTTGACTACAAAATGTGAAGATTATAAGAGGCTAATTATTTTGACATTTGTCCATGAAAGCCAGGAGTAGATCAAAGAGTAGTCTTTATGTGTGTGTGTGAATATCTATGTGATGCATATGTGTATATCCAGCATTCATGTAGAACACCCTACATGAAAATGTGAACTACTTAATAATGTCTTTCTTGTAGTTTTGAAAAATAACTAAAATAACTAAAAATGAACAATAATACTGCTTAATAGAAGAAAAGTAGTAGATATTTATTAATTGTGATGAGTTAATAAGTGCTGGGTAAAGAAGGATATTACTGATGTTGCATCATTAAGAATTAAATATTAAGAAATTTTATGAAATGACAATGCCCCATAACTGACACATTCTTGAAAAAATAGTAGTAGTTTCAACATAAGTGCCTACCTTTCCTGATAAGAAGGTAATATTAAACTTGCATTATCTGCTGAACACAGATGAGCAAACTTGGGCCAGGCACACTATCAGTATTAATAAATAGGTGGAGATGAAAGGATGGTTCCCTTCATCTCATTCATCTGTGTGTGCAGGTTTGAGTTTGTGAATAAGAAATTACTCTGATGTGGAAGCGCAAAGATACCTGCCTTCTAGAACAGATATCCGGCCGGCTTGATAAAGCATTAACTCACTCTGTCAAAAATATATGTAGCTATTACTCATGGAGTAAAAACATTTTTTCCAAGTTTTAAGTCTTTTTTTTATAAGGCATTACAAGTGCTAGAAAGCAAACCTTACATGCTAGCACACCAAGACACGCACCTGAAATAACTAAAACAGAGTTCTGCTTCAGTTATTTGAGGTGTATGTCTTGGCGTGCTAGCATGTTAACAGAATCTGCTGGCTTAATTGCTTGCTTGACTGACAGTGACTCTTCAGAGAGATGACCCTGCTGCTCTTTTCATGGCTGGCAGGCACAGGCACACTCTTGCAGGCACACCCCTCGATCTCAGAGCATGGACAGGAATAGATTCTGAATGCCAAGCAATTACCATCAGTGAATGGCACTCTGGGACAGGCAAGCCTTGCCCTGTGCCTGCCTACGCCTAATCACTCACATTTTCCATTTCTCACCCACCTCCACTCTTGAATTTCATTCCCCACCTTTTTTGAAGTATGCTATTTTGGCTGTCTTTTTTTCTTTGGACAAGTATGATTACTATCTGTGATTTCACATATGATTACTTATATTTCCATGAAACAATAATAGCTATCCTACCACAATTGCTTGTGTTCACAGCAAATTAGCCCAAATGTCTGATGGCCTTGTATGATCAGGAAAATTTGAAATAATGGCTTACAATGTGCTATATAAGTTGTATGGTTTCAATTACAATGTTCAAAGTGGAAATCTGAAGCTCATATTTATTTTGAGACATGAAATTATCATGACATGAAGTTATCTTAAATTAATGAGATCATTATCATCGTACACCAATATTAGCTAGTAAAATTTTATCCTGAAACAAAACTGGCTTTCTAATCTCAAAGAAAATACTCAAATAAAATTTAACAGTTAACTTTTAAATCTATGTAAATCTAATATTTAGCTATAGCTAACTTTAGACAGTAGCCCTCAACAAAGCTATCTGTCTAATACTGGAATATATGCAATGTTCAGATTTGATCCACTATCTGATTAAAATATCTGAAAATTTTCAGAACTGTTTAAATCCATATAGCTGAGGACTCTAGTCTGGATCTATTTTATCTACACCAAATCTGCATAACAGTCAGTTATTTAATGCCTTTGTCTGACTTTAGGGAGGGCCTGATGAGGGATGTAAGTTAACCTGCAGCCTAGTGTCATTAGTGAACTGGTCTGGTGCCATGACGAGATATGAAACAGACCCACAGACCAGTGAGACTTTAAGTCTATGTGCACTTAACAATGCATGTTTGATGTTTTAAAGGATTTTAATTCACCTAATCTTATGTTGGGTAATGATTTTTAATAACTTGTATTTGATCATTTATACACCCTAAATCTTAAAAGATGTTAAGTATCTATCTAAGATAACAAATTTACATAGTATGCTAAAATTACCTACTGGCTATTTATTTATTCATTTATTGATTGACTGATTGCTAATAAACTTGCCTATACATGGGCATTTGGTCTACATGTGGCTGTTATGTAGAACATCTGGCCAAAGTATGACATGGCTGAATGGAATTTGGCCAAATATGAACATACACTGATCAGCCATAACATTAAAACCACCTACATAGTCAATTTAGGGAAAAGTTTTTAATATCCATTCACTGATTTCATTTCTGAAAACGAATTATTTATAATAGCATGTCTACAAATTTCTGATAAATCGCTATAATATGTTTTTTTTTTTTATTTTGGCAAATTACTTGGCTATATTTTATCAGGGTCCCTGGAGGACTAGTTGTTAGGAGACAGCACTCTCACTGCTGCAGCCGGGGTTCAATTCCTGGCCAGGTGCGCTCTCAGTGCCAGGCCAAAGCCTGGATAAAACTGGGGAGGATTGCATCAGGAAGGGCATCCGGCATAAAAACTGTTCCAAATCAAATATGCAGACCAATGATCTGCTGTGGCGACCCCTAGGAGGAGCAGCTGAAAGAGGAACAACAACAACAACAACAACAACAACTTGTTGTCTTGCTATATTTTATCAGACAACTTTAGCTATTATGACTGAACTGTTAGTTTTCTTGTACTGAGACAGTAATTGTGCAAAGATTTTATGGCTACAAACCCACTCCTGTCAAGATAGCTTATTTTAGCCAGGAGGTTAGCAATATGTACCATTGAAGACTGCACTGCAGTGACTGGAGTTTGCTGAGGTAAAATATAACAGTCTGTTCTGTTCATTTTTTAAACTGCAATTCATACTTTCATTACTTTTATTCTAACAATTTTTACGTGTTTTCATTGCTGTTTGGTGCTTCTTTGCAAAATTTGTTGAATTTCAAAAGTACTTCTGTCAGATTGACATCATTTATATATTTATTTATTTGGCTATTGATATAGAGAGCTCATATAATGTTAGTAGGCTTTCATCTCTCAGTGAAATGTGTGAAGTACCAGTGGCTACTTTGTTCTATGCTAGTATACAGTATATTTAATGTAGAAATGTTAATATGGGAAAATCAGCCAGATTTATAAGGTATTTTAGGAAGCGCATTTTCAGTAAAATGATGCAATATGAAGTAATTCCAAAAATATTTGACAGAGTGTAATTTATAAAAATTGCATTTTGCAATTGCAATTGAAACTATTTACTGCTCATTTGTTGGAGAACACAGCTGACTGCTGAGAAAGTCTGGATCACAGAGAATGCTGAAGACCAGGTGGGCATATACAAAGAGGTAAAAGACTCCTTAGATGGGCTCTGTGGTGATTATTAATAGGTGGTTGGGGACATGTGTTGCAAATAAATTGTGTGTATGTTGATTAATTTATTGTAGTATCTTGAGAAATGCTTATACCAATTTTCTTTTTATTTGTTTTATATATTTGTGCCTCAGTATATTTTCTTCTTATCCCAAATTAGACACAGTAGCACTGAAGCCACTTAAATTATGTAAATTATTGTTTCCAGGCTGCCATCAGTCAGTGACCAGTTTGTTTTACGAGTTTAAATCCAACAGCAAACTAGTTGCTGAGTGAAAAAGCTGAAAAGCGTTTAGTGCAAACTGAGCTCCGACTGTTTGTCAAGATTTTCAGCCTGAGTTGATTAGTGGCATCATTGCTATTTAACTTTTCTGCAATTTGAGGCATCATAAAGTGTGAGTACCTTTGTGATATGATGAAGTGAGATGGACGAATGCAGGTTTTGGCTGCTATTAAAAGCAACCAGGGCAAACAAACCAAAATGTCTAGGAAATACTCACGATAGTAAACAGGCAAATGGTCAGGCAATAGTATTTACTAGATAAGGAAAACAAATGAACAATAAACAAAGCTTAGCTCAGGTCAGGTCAGGTCACCAAGACAAACCGGGCAATAATCCAAAGGCTTGGGAACATCACAATGATGGAGTGAGACCTCATAATGAGTGTGTGAGATTCTGGGTTGTTTAAAGGAATGTGCTTGATTGGGAACAAGTGACTGTAATCATAAGTCAGGAGATCTAGAACCGGTATACATGTTTTCTTAGTCCTGTGACATGGTCTCTGGCTGGGCTCAGATTGCCCTGCATGCTTTTCAGCTTATGAAAAAGGGTGATTCATAATTAATTCAATAAATAGGACATTTGTGTGATTTTATGAAAGGTTATTATATGTGTAGCAGTTTGAAGCTTTCTGTATTTTGCAGAGGAGGAAAGTGTATGCACTATACAAACCAAAACTAATAGCTGCATGTAATACAATAACAATGCATGACCTAATAGTGGTGTCTGACTTTCATTCAGGTTAGTGACACCAAAAGTGAGGCCACACCTCATATTAAGTCCTGCCGATTGTAATACCCAAGAATACTCCAGTAAACAGATGAAAAAGTAATTAAATTCAACTCTGACTTCTGTTAGTAATTTAAATTTTAAGTTAAATTTTATCACAATGAATATGTTAATATTATTTTAAATAAAAATTAAATTTGATTGTTGGCTGGTGGTTTTAATGTTAATAATACCATGCTAGATTAGATTAGTTGTAATGTAATGTTGTGCAGGTAAATAAAATATGTTAATACTGAGTTGGTGGTGAAAAGTGGTACCCAACATTTTTCAATAATTTTAAAAGATTTTTTTATGTATAAATGTTCATGTATTTTTAAACTTGCTTAGAAATTTTGTTTAAAATGTAATAAGTATTAAAATGCAAATTGGTTCCTGGATCAGCAAAACGATCCACAAGTGTGGCTCTGGTGCTCATTTGAACCACAGAAGCACTGAAAAATGAAGGGCCAGTGTTACTTGGAATCTTGAATACAGATCAGTTCTGGTTTTGCATCTGGATTTGCGCATTTGGACACTAGACAATATCCATCCTACATAACCGGCCCAAGTATTACGATACATCCATTCTGAATTGAGGCAAAAGAGTCAGAAGACAATAACTGTAATGATATTTAGTATTCAAGCCTATGTTTATTTTCCACTTTGTGTTGCTAACCTTACCTATTTCTATGTATTTACACTGTATGATCATCATTGATGATTAAACTTTTTTTTCAGGCATTTCCATTTAATTGAATAATGGAATAATATCAAAGCCTGGCTGTGTCCACTATTAAAACATCAGGTCTAATTTAACAGTACAGAGGTCATGAATATTTGCTGAGGTCTTGAACTGAAGCACATCATTGTTGAACATGAATAAACAAGAAGATTACTGTATGTAAATAGGAAACTGTTAGGAGTAGTGGCTTTTAGCAGGACAGATAGAGCTGTACATGATGTAAGAGCTTACAGAGAACAGAGAGTGTCCTCCAGTGCCCTTCATTCCTATCCCTTTCATTATCATTATTATTAATGCCTTTCTTGAGGATCTCATGTAGCAGACACAACCATGTGCACACAAGGAAACATATACAAATGTATGCTTATATTAAAATGCTTATATTTATATTAAAAACCATCACATTCTGTTAGTCAAACCTTTCACAGTGGATATAAAAACCCTACACACCCCTGTTAAAATTGCAGATGTTTGTGATATAAAAAATTAAACCAAGATCAATCATGTCAGATCTTTTTACATCTTTAATGTAATATAATGTGGTGCAACCAACAAAAATTCAAGTGAAAAAAATTAGAAAGGATTTAGGAAAAGGAAAATTAAAAATAATTCTTTGTTTTTTCAAAGCACTTTTTGTTTATAATACAGCACCCAGTCTTTTCGACAAAAGTCTACTATTTTAGTACATCTTGATTTAGACATTTTATTCTACTTTTCCTTGGAAAAATTCCCCAGATCTATCAAATCTCCTGTGCACAGCACACTTCAAGTCATTTTACAGGTTTTGATAGGATTAAAATCTTGGTTATGACTGGGCCATTCCAAAATGCTGATCATCTTTTTTTGTAGCCATCCATACATTCCTGCCATCACCATGCTTCACCCTGAGGAAGGTGTTCTTTGGATGATAAGCTGTCTTGTTCTTTCACCAAAATTATACCCAAGAGTTCTACCTTGGTCTCGTCAGACCATAGCACATTTAGCCACATGTTTTGGAAAAAATAGGTGGCTTGGATGTTTTTTATTTTTATCAGAAAGGACTTCTGTCTAGCCACCCTACTCTCATAATCCAGACATGTGAATAACGAGAGATTGTTGTCACATGCAGAGAGTGACTGGTTCTTGCCAGATATGCCTGCAGCTTCTTTAATGTTGCCATAGGTCTCTTGGCAGCCTCTCTAATATGTTTTCACCTCGTACATTCATCAATTTTGGAGGGATGCCCCATTTTCTCCACTTGTTGATGAAGATCTTCATGCTGTTCCATGGTAAATGTAATGTTTTAGAAATTCTTTAGTCTCCCTCTCCTAATTGATACCTTGCAGTGAAATCCTGTACATGCTTTACAAGCTCTTTGTGGACCATAGCTTTTATAAAACCCTCCATGTAATGTATAATAATTACTTTTGAAGATGAGTTGAATGGTTCATTCTGAGCACAGTCACATGGCCCATTATAAAAGTGTGTACACACTTGTGCAACCAGGTTATTGTAAGTTTTTTCTTCTTTTTTTCTCTAAAATATTTATATTAATTTTCAATTGAAATTTGTTGGTTGATATTAAAAGGTCACACTAAAAGGTAGAAAAAGATCTAACGTTATCCATCTTGGTTTAATTGTTTTTACATCACAAAACCCTGCAATTTTAACAGGGGTGTGTAGACCTTTTATATACACTGTAGCACATGAAAGAACAGAATTATGGGATTGTGAATAACATACATGTCATTGAAAGCAGGGGGCAATTAGTGGAAGTGTTGCTGGTGCTTTAGAAAATATATAGCTACTACTTTTCGACAGTCATATGTTCATCACTAGAAAAACATCTGTAGCTGTAGCACAATCCTGTTAATCTCAAGATTCACTATATGGCACTATATGCTATGTGGACACCTGACTATCACACACACATGTGCCCATTCCAAAACACTGAGGTGGTCCTCCTTTGCTGTTATAACAGCCTCCACTCTTCTGGGAAGGTTTTCCATTAGATTTTGGAGCATGGCTATGGGAATTTGTTACATATAACCACAAGACCATCAGTGAGCTCAGGCACTGATGTCAAGTGAGAAGGCCTGGTGTGCAGCCTGTGTTCCAGTTCATCCCAAAGGTGTTCAGTGGGGTTGAAGTCAAGGCTTAGAACACTCAAGTTCTTCCCATCAGCCTTGGCAAACCATGTCTTTATGGACCTCGCTTTGTGCACAGGGGCACTGTCATGCTGGAACAAGTTTGGGCCACTTAGTTCTAGTGAAGTCTTAATGCTACAGCATACAAAGCCATTCTCGACATTCTGCTTTCCAACTGTGTGGCAACAGTTTGGGGAAGGTCCAAATATGGCTGTGATGATCAGGTGTCCAAAAAACTTTGGGCAATATAGTGTAGGTTCATCAAAACTGGAGGGAACACACCTATGTGCCTTCTACACCAGTTAGAAGGGTTGAAATTGAATATTAATGGATATAGTAATTTGCACATATGGCCAAGATGATTGGAGGAGCTGTTGTTTGTGCCTATCAGAGGGTGCAACTCCTCTTCATATATGACACTTGATTGTAGATGTGCACTATAAATGCATCAATGCCATTTATACTTATCATTTTAGCTGGATGGGCTGTTATTTCGGTTGCCTGATAGTCTGTGGTCACACTTTGGTTGCAGGACATTGCACGAAGTGTATGGTTGCTGCATTTTTTTCATAGTTGTCTTGTACAGCTATGCACAAGCTATTTAGAGATAGAATTAATCTGTTGCATCTGACCAGTTTTTCCCACCTTTAGTTTTTGGCTATTATAGAAGTTAATTGACTATCTCACTCTTGCCCCTTAGTGGTAAGACTAGTTGCTAAGACTAGTAGTGTGTATATGCTGTGTACTGGTGCTTTGTATACTATAACTATACTGATCCAGCTGTAGTTTGATCTCTGTTATATATTTGATTTATGTGATCTTTTTCTTCTTTTATATGTTTTCTTTGGGTGGGGCCCCTATAGCTAGCTGAATTCCCAGCCCAGTTGTGAATGATTATGGCCAGCCTAGAATAAAAAGAACATTCTTTATGTATGGCAATCATGCCTCAGTAGTATTCATTAATTTGAATAGCCACGTGGGACACCCCCATATAACCCATGATAAAATTGGAGTGGCGTAGTCTATGGTTGTTTAATTGCGCCTTTACCCATCACACACAGTCCAATGTATTTGAACTATTTATGTTAAAAGTGAAATGTTGGTGTAGAATTTTGTTGCACTACACTGCTACTTAGTGAAAAAAGTAGATAATTACTGGACAAACTACATTATATTGAAATTATCAAACTATTGTCATGCTACTTAAAATGTTATGATAGTAGCTTCACTATTTGTAGATAGCTAATTCCTCAAAGCTGACAAAGAGTGGCACTTACCTAGACACTAAGATAATTTGCAAGGACATTGCAAACTACCAGAGAGCACTGACACAGATGAAGGACTGGATTTTGAAGCTAGGATAAATAAAGTTAAAGTTAAAGGTGAGTAAAAATGTGTTTTCAAAATGTATAATAGGCTAAGTGGTCTTGATTTATAAGTACTATATATATCATGATCAATATCACTGAAAATAGTGTGTGTGGCAGCGGTCGAGCATCAGCTGCAAACATAAAGGAGGCAGTTTGAACCGGCAGGTAAAAGGTAATTATTCTCACCTGTGTCTTTACCACCAGCCCAATTATGTGTGTTTGTGTGCTTTCAGAGACTGCCATGAGCCAGAGAGACACACACACACATACCCAGAGCATGAGCTTAACCTTGAACCATGCAAAACCTGTGAGCTTTGGGTTGCATTTCTTTTAGGTTTAGTTTCTGAAAGTGCTCTGAAAAGCTGCAGAGAAATAAGTGAGCCACATCAGGTTCCACTCCTGTCAGCCAAGAACAAGAATCTGAGGCTATAATGCGCACAGACTTACAGGTACCCACTGTGGTCTTCTGCCGTTTTAGCCCGTCCACTTCAACATGATTTGTGCATGCTGAGATGCTTTTCTGCTCACCACAGTTATAAAGAGTGATTATTTGAGTATGTGGTAAGACAGTGTTTTTGATTACAAAATTGAAGGCAAAAAAATGTAGACTATTTTAAAGCCAGGCAGTTTGATAATTGAACATGTAGATGACAATATAGGGTACCTGAGCAAACTTTTGGTCTTTTATGATCCACCACCTCTGCAATCAAAAGGTGCAGGCCCATTGGTACTTGAATAATGAAGGTGTCATCAGGGGGCAGAGCTTTCTCTTACAAACCCCCCTAGTTATGGAACAACCTTCCAATTAGTGTTCAGGACACAGTCTCAGTTTTTAAGTCTAGGCTGAAAACCTAATTGTTTAGTCAAGCCTTTATGTCATTTTTTTTCTTAGGCACATCTGGAGGGTACCCCCCAGCATTCTCACATATTCAATCAGGCTTTTTGACGGTGGAGTGGCTGGCCGCTTTATGACCTAGGGTGCGCTCATGTCTGTGTTACCTTTTGGCTCTCCCTCTTAGTTATGCTGTCATAGCTAGTCTTGCCGGAGTCCCTGCTTGCACTCTGCGCACAATGTACATCTTCTTAAACCACTACAAGAACATATCTAACAATCTGTTACCTCTCTCTCTCTGTCGAGCTATGCATTACTCCTGAGATACCAGTGATCCTGATTTCTTCTGCCCTCCTTCCTTCTGGACCTACCTGATCCATCTTGATTCCCCACTTCTGCTTGGAGCCTCACTCACCTTAAAATCACTTGCTGCTGCAGAAGATGGACCCACCTATAGATCACCTTGGGTTTACTCTGCATGGTACCACACAGACACCCTAAAGATTGCTGTGGATTTTCTTCCTTGGATAGCCTAAAGAAAGCAATTGCTAAGAACAGTTTACACTCAACTATCCATCACTGAACAGTAGATAACATGATGCTCATACTCAAGTTCCTTTTAACACACAACACTATTTGACTTTATAACATACAGGTATAGAAGTGAAATTATTTAAAATCACTATTCCTCTCAAGGTTTCTTCCTTTTATCACCTCAGGGAGTTTTTCCTTGCCACTGCTACCTCTGGCTTGCTCATTAGGGATAAAATTTAATTTTATATGTCCATTGTTAAAAGTAGTATATAAATAAAATTGAATTGAATATGCATATGACACTTCCCAATTTATACTCATATACTAAGGATGGGCCTTCTGCCCATCTGAATATGAATAAGATTTAATAAATGGATAATTTATTAATTATGAAAGTACATGTGCGCAAGCTCCAGCTGAAGTTAATGCTGGGAGAGGGAGGTAACCATATGTGCCATAATCAAGTATAATATTTCCACTAAAAGTTGTATAATATTACAAATATAATATTAAAAATCTTCCTATCAGTGATGCCTTATTTATCTGACAGCTTTACTTAATATCAATTCAATATAAAATCTTGTAGCCCTACTGTAGCAGCATCCACTAAAATTCACAAAAATTCTAGCTGCCCCAGAGCACAGAAGTGCTCACTGGATTAAAAAATTTTCTGTATTCACAAAAAGCATGAAAATCTTTGTAGAGTGATTATGACTTAAGTTGCTTCTATTGTAACATGGACTTATTTTGCAAAACCTAGGCACCTGATTTGTGTCTACTGTAGTTTAAGTTTACTAAACTACAGTAGTAGTTTACTTTTAATGTAGTTGTACTGAAGGTTTATATTACCTCTCTATTATTTTGCAAGCTTCTTATCTGATTGCCTATTACTGCCCACAGGAGAGTAAAAACTTGGGATGGAGAACAGGGGCTGCCTTCCCTGAGGCATCTGTAACTCTGCCCAAAGTCTTCAAAAAGGCCTCTCCTGTTCAGGTTGAGGCTCCGATAAGATACTGTCAGTCACCAGCCAGGATTCTGTTTTTCCAAGCTATTCTACCTGGCTGACCTGTGTCCATCTCCTGGCTTTGCCAAGGATGTTGCTCCACCTCTCAGCTCCTCTGAGGCTGTCTCTCCATCTCTTGGTGCCACAGAAGAAGATGGCCTCCCTCATGACTCTGAAGAAGGCATCATTCTGCCTCCTGGCCTGACTGTATTAGTGTGCAATGGGAACCATGCTTAAAGGTGGGTCGTGTCACAAATTCCTTCTCTTGTGATGCTTTATCTCATGGTGAACTCAAAAAAGAGCTCCCTATCATCAGAACAGTTAACATACTTCACTGGTGTGAGACTAGATTCCTTGAGAATGGGGTGACAGGGTGACTAGCAATGTTTGGCAGACATTATTGTGTTTTCTAATAAAAAACCTTGCATTTATCTATCAATGTCACAGTGCCCTATTGGAGACAGTCGCCATGGACACCTTACTTACTGGCTGGGGAGCACTTCTGTAAGTCGCTCTGGGTAAGGGCATCCAACAACTGCTATAAATGAAAATGTAATGTAAATGTGGTACCACAGGAGCATATTTACCACTGATTCTGCCCATGTTGCACAGAATTCAGCAATTATACCACAGAGTCCCTCTTGTGGCCCCAAGATGGCTTCCAGTGCTTTGGCTAGTGGTTAGAACACCCTGACAGGTTTGCTATCTCAAATGGACAGTGAGGTTTGGCAACACTAGCAAGATTCCTTAGCACATAAACATTGTATGACCCTTGGTAGAAGCTGTTACATGAATGGTGTGCATCTCAGCAATCCGGTGTACTGCTCTGTTTCCAAAATACAAACTTTCTTTCAGGTAGATAGACAGCAGCAAGTCCCTATTTACAGTAAAGTCATCTCTCTGGGAGCTCATAAGTGGGATCTCCCCCTTGTGCTAAAGTCACTTAAGGTACCTCCCTATGTGCCCATGCAAGATGGTGAAAACATGACAGACAGGGTGGTTATAGCTCTACAAGGCACTATGAAGTCTCTGTG
The DNA here is from genome assembly GCA_037576675.1 of Pangasius sanitwongsei. NCBI lineage: Eukaryota > Metazoa > Chordata > Actinopteri > Siluriformes > Pangasiidae > Pangasius > Pangasius sanitwongsei. The sequence goes on from CM075018.1 coordinate 13,000,040, forward strand.
GACATTTTATCTCCATTACATTTATTCTAGTCTGGTAATTGATACATGGAATCTCCTAAGGGATTTCACTGTGTCACTGTACTAAGATCTTAATGTTCCTCTTTCAGCCTTTCTCTCATTTGGATGTTTGTTAGAGATTACCTGTCTGCTGTTTCAGAATGTCATGTAGACATTCAACATACAGTCACCCCCCACCACCACCACCTTCCCAAAAGTACTGGAATGGCAAGGCCAATTTTTAGTTTTTGCTATACACTGAAGAAATTTGTGTTTGAGATCAAAAGATGAAAATGAGATGATAAATTAGAATTTCAGCTTTCATTTGCTGATATTTATATCAAGATGTGTTAAAAAACTTAGAACATGGCACCTTTTGTGTGAATCCATAATAGCTTTGAATGTCTACTCTTGGTTTGAGTCCTGGGTTTCACCTGTGAAGACTGCATTTGTTGTTAAAAATGATGACCCAATATGAAGACCAGAGAGCTATCTATGGGAGAAAAGCAAGCCATTTTGAAGCTGAGAAAAGAGGGAAAATCAATCAGAGCTATTGCAAAAATATTGGGCATAGCCAATACAACAATTTGGAAAGTCCTGAAAAAGAAAGAAACCACTGGTATACTAATAAACAGACATTGAACAGGTCAGCCAAGGAAAACAACAGCAGTTGATGACAGAAGCATGAAGAAGAAGCTGTGAAGAAAAATCCAAAAACAGTCGGTGGCATCAGCAACAATGTCCCCAGGGGAGGGGTGAAGGTATCATAATCCCCTGTTTGAAAAAGACTTTGAGAGCAGAAATATAGAAGCCATACCACAAGCTGCAAACCACTCAGATGCAAGCAGTAAGAATCGGAAGACCAGAATTGAATTTGCAAAGAAATATGGAGATGAGCCTTAAAAGTACTAACTCATGATGGTAGCAGCAGAATGAATTCAGAAGTCTACAGAAACATTCTGTCTGCCAATTTACAGACAGGGAGGAGCTTCATCATGCAGCAAGACAATGACCCAAAACACACTGCTAACACAACAAAGGACTTCATCAGGGAAAAATTTTTAGACCGGTCGAGTCAATCACCAGACCTTAACCCAATTGAGCATGCATTTCACCTCCTGAAGAGGAGAGAGAGACCACCCATAAAAAAAAGAAAAAAAAAGAAAGAAGAAGCAGTACAAGCCTGGAAAAGTATCACAAAAGAAGAATGCAACAGTTTGTTGAAGTTATTGGGTCGCTGGCTTGATGCAGTTATTGCAAGCAAAGGATATGCAACCAAATGTTGTGTTATTTACTTTAATTTACTTTAAGGCTATCTATTCCTATAATTTTGCTTGCCTCACCAAAGATGCCATGTTATAAGTTATTTAACACATCTAAATGTAGATATCAGGAAATGAAAGCTGAAATTCTGATCTGTCATCTTCTATTCATCTTTTGATCTCAAACCCAAATGTCTTCAGTGTATAGCAAAAATAATTGGCCTTGATGTTCCAATACTTTCAGAGGGGACTGTATATAGTGGCTTTGCAGGGAGTATTGCTAAATAATGAGATTTCTTGGTAGGACTTGCAGACTTCAGCTGTGATCCTGCGGCCTCATAAAATTAAAAATCTGATTATCTATTGAATAAGACAATCAACCCATTCAATGAAAATACTGAGTGATTGATTCAAACTTTGAAGGGAGGTGAAGTCCAGAGTCATGGTTTCCTCGGATGTATTCTAGAACAATATCTCAACAGTTAACTGCTCAAACAATTAAAAATAACTTTGACTCCATTCACCACTGAATTGGCAAACTAATTATATGTGAGAATTTGTGGCTTATTTTGTAGAGGTACGGTGAGAACATGCTTTGCACCTATCAGCAAATTTGGTCAAAAACAAATTCAATATATTCAACAACCAAATATATAATTTATCATGACCCTGGGAGAAACAATACTGGATTACAGTATTCCAGCAGTTAGATAAGGCTACCAGATAGCAATGACAACAATATCTAACAACCTTCAAGGACTAGCAAGGAGACGGATGCCCTTATGCAGAATGCATTTTTATTATATTTATTCTTCACTTCCACAAAGAAGATTAGTTTAAAAGTAAACAAGTACAAATGTATTAATCATTATAAAATCATAAAAAACAATGGATATCAATTCAATTCTTATGTAAGTTCTGATATGTCTTTGTATTTTCATAAAACATGCTCCTATGAGAAGTCAGCTAATTAATGAGTAAATTTATGCTAATTCAGTAGGTAATGGGACAGTGTTATTTATATGCAGATCTTTTATGCTCAATGCCAGGCATTACAGCAAAATCATTATTAACTGACAGAATTCAATTTTTTTATATGATACCTCTGATAGTTATATAAGTAGAACTCAACAAGTATTTTTAGTATTTTAGTATTTTTTGGCTTACGTCGTCAAGGAAAATCTTTTCCAGATTAAGGTAACCTCACTACAGGTGCTGTGGAAGAGACAATCCTATAGGGATGCATGCCTGTTCCAATCAAGGAGTATTGGCATCACGGACCTTGTAAAAAGGCCCATCCTTTACAGACTTCTGGACATAACCGGATCCTTGGATAAAAAGAATGCACACTGAAGGCATATCAGTGGTATGGAATGTTCTGTATTTAGAATACAGAACATTCAATCTGATATGGCAGATTGCATCATTTGCTGTACAAAATTTATTGGGTTTAAAATTAGTTTATTCTAGGGCTGCACTTGGGTATAAACTTCGTTATCTTGTAGGACAGCATTTCCATTTTTGTAGTACTGGCCATTTGAAAGGGAGCAATAACTTACATGTGTGTAACAGAGTGAACGCAGGAAAAGGGGAAGAATCATTGGCCACTGGTTTTATGATGTTGGCTATCAAATTACTCTAAAAGTCTACTACTACCTACACTGAAAAAAATTATTTAATCTTCAGTAAATTACAATAATATTTTTATATATATAATTTGTGCATGTTTTGAACAAATTTTAACTTGATATGTTATATTGTGTGTACACAAGTTGGCTAAGTAATAATGTTGGTAAAGCTTCATGTAAGTGCATGATCCCATTGGAGTTCTATTTTTGGTTTGAAAGGTATAAGGTGTCACTGCTATTTAGCAGTAATAAGAATAAGTCATTTGCAAAATCAGATGCTTCCAAACACAAAACAAGGGAGGGAGCTGACGTGTAGAGCTGCTTTCTACATCTCACCAGCATCACACCTTCTTGTTTCTTGTTTCTAGCCCTCACCTATTCTCAGTGCAAGTATGAATAGAGTCTGAAATAGCATGTCAGTGCTGGAACTTTACACCTCTACACTGGCTTTTTCTTCCAGGTTCTGCCCACAATGGGCCAAAGTGTTTGCCCACATCAGGCCCTCACTGGCTCAAAAATAGGCAACCCCAACACACTGGGGATTTGCACATTGAGAACCCCAATACATTGAGATTTGCACATGTACAAATCTTCAATAACCAAATAACTAACATGTGGGCAAAATTGAAAAGATTATTGTTCCAGGAAGACTGTAATTGGCTGTTCATTTGACTGACATTCTGCATTTTGCCATATCATCACAAATGATGCTCATGAAGAATTTGGAGATTTAAACAGAATTTAATTTATGGAGTAAATACATTTCTCACAAATTAAGTAACAAATAGATTAAAAAGAACTGTAATAGATGCATCAGATTTATTTTCATAAATAGAACAAAGTATTAGTATCTCATGCATATGAGAAAGAAATATTCAAATAAGTAAAAACAGCTGATTAAAATAGCAAAATCGTTAAAATAGCAAAATTTTGTATTGAAATGGACTAACCTAATATATAAATAGATAAATTATTTACATATATAGAACATAAACTAGGATCACATAAATATTTGAAGCTACTCATGATACAAACACAACAAAGCAGTAATTCTCAGCAACTAAGGAGAGCAAACACAGAACGTACAGGGTAAACTAATCAGGGGAACACAAAACAGGTGCTCACAAACACAGAAAATGATTACAGACAATAGAAGAAGACATTCAACTTGTGAGTGAAGGTGCCCTCTGGTGGTCTGGGAGGGAATTGTCCATGATGAATGTGACATAGTGCCCAACTTAAGGCACAGCCCCTGAAGCACCAAAAACTTAGGAGGGCCTGGACCCCTGGGCAGAGCCAACAAGATCCCCAATCTTGGACAGTGCCCCCTCCCCTGACCATATTCTCAGGGATAACAGTGCAGTGATTTCATTCTGCTTGCCAGCCAGTTTTTCAAGCTGCTGCTGGTGCTGACTGAAGAGAAGGACCAGCACTGCCAACTCCAGCCCTAGCACCCCCAAGTCTTTTGCATCCATATTAGGGCTGAGCATTCTGTAACAAAAGCAAGGGAATAGATGCAACTGCAGATAAGATTTATTAAATAAACAACTAACAAACAAACACAGGCAAGAAAAGAACCAAAAACTATGACAAAGGCACGCACAACATAAATGCATGCAACTTATAATACACACACAACAGTGTGCAGCAGTAATACTCAGCAACTAAGGAGGCTAAACATAGAACTTTTACAGGGTAATTAATCAGGGGAACACAAAACATGTGCAATCACAGAAGGTGATTACAGACAACAGAAGAAGACATTCAAAAACGAGTAAGTGTGCCCTCTGTCGGTCTGGTACTATGGTCTAGTGGTACTATGGTGTGTGTGTGTGTATATATATATATGAAGTACACGTCTTCATGGCATTCCCTAATGGCAGTGGCCTCTTTCAGCAGGATAAAGGATTTGCCACACTGCAAAACTGTTCAGGAATGATTTGAGGAACATGACAAAGTGTTCAAGGTGTTGACTTGGCCTCCAAATTCCCAAGATCTCAATCCGATCGTCCCACCTTGCAACTTACAGGACTTAAGGATCTGATGTTAACATCTTGGTGCCAGATACCACAGCACACCTTCAGAGGCCTTGTGGTGTGTGTGTGTGTGTGTGTGTGTGTGTGTGTGTGTGTGTGTGTGTGTGTGTGTGTGTATATATATATATATATAT
>CM075018.1:13020881-13041305 GCA_037576675.1 Pangasius sanitwongsei
TGGATGGGTTAAATGCAGAGCACAAATTCCGAGTATGGGTCACCATACTTGGCCACAAGTCACTTCACTTCACTAATTTACAGGTGATTGCCACTTATCAAGGTACACACGTTAATGCAAAGATAATTGCACTTCGTAAACAGCATTTATGAAACTTTTGTAAATGTGGCATAAATCTTGGTTTGGTTTATGCAAACACTGACATACAACTTTACTCAAAGACTGATGAATTGTTTGCCAGAGTTAGTGTTGAAGAACTCATGAGGCCATCACAGTGCCCTGACCTCAACCCCACTGAACACCTTTGGGATGATTGGAATGCAGACCAAGTGGAAAGGAGTTATTGTCGGGAGTGGGACTTGGGCTCAGGTCTCTGGGGTGGACCCAAATGCAGAAACCCAGAGCACAGTTCAGGGTAAAATGTTGGAAGCTTTATTTTAAAAAGGTGATCTTCAAAATGGAAGATAGAGCCAAAGAATGTCCAAAAAATCCGAAAGTAAATCAAGCAGGTTTAATGGGTAACAAAAAAACCCACAAAATACCAAAGGAACAAAAATCTCACGAGTCCAAAAATCCAAATAGTCAAAGCAAGGTCAAAACTGGATAACAAACAAAAAATACAAAAGTCTCAAGATTCTCAAAAACAGAGTAATTCCAGAAGGTTAAGTTGGCAAAAAACAAAACAAGATACCATACCCCAAAAACAGGCAGCTTGAAGATATATCCAAAACAGAATAATCAGAAAGTGACTAGGGCTTGGTCATGGCTAGTGAAACACTGAGCAAAGAACTGAGGAATAGTGCAACATAAATACACACACAGGAACCCAGGCACAGGTGAAATCAATGAACTTAATTACAGACACAAAAACAGGAACAAACAAAAACACTCAAGGGGGACCTCTAGTGGTCAGGACAGCCATAACACTGACGGGACCCCCCCTCCTAGGAACGGCTCCTGACGTTCCTCCCTGGATTCTCAGATTGACGAGCATTAAATTCCCTGATTAGTTCAGGGTCCAGGATGTCCCGTGCAGGACATAGCCCTCCCAATCCACCAGGTACTGTGGAGATCCCCATACTCGACGAGAGCCCAGTATCCGATGGACTGTGTAGTCAGGCTGGCCACCAATGATTCCAGGAGGAGGGGGAGGTCTGACTGCGGGAGTAAAAGGAGAAGACACAACAGGCTTAAGTAAAGACACATGGAAGGTGGGATTTATTCTTAGAGACCTAGGTAAAAATAAACGGTAGGAAACTGAGTTTACTCTCCTTGCGATGCGGAAAGGTCCGATGAACCGTTGAGTCAGCTTGTGGGACTCCACACGCAGCGGCAGGTTCTTAGTGGAGAGCCACACCTGTTGGCCCGGACATAAGGTAGGTGCAGATCGCCGATGACGGTTAGCCTGCCGCTGATACTGATCAGAGGTCTGGAGAAGTTTGAGTCTGGCCTTTCTCCAGGTCAGGCGGCAGCGTCTTACAAAGTGTAGTGCTGAAGGAACCCCGACTTCTGCCTCTTGATCAGGGAACAATGGTGGTGTAAATCCAAACTGGCACTCGAAAGGAGACATGCCAGTGGCTGAGGAACGGAGCGTGTTATGGGCATACTCTGCCCAAATAAGAAAAGATGCCCAGGAGGTAGGGTTATTGGTGGTCATGCACCTCAGTGTAGTTTCCAGGTCCTGGTTTAGCCTTTCAGTTTGTCCATTAGACTCAGGGTGGAAGCCAGAAGACAGACTCACTGTAGTCCCCAGAGGTCGACAGAAAGCATGCCAGAAGCGAGATGAAAACTGTGGTCCTCTGTCAGTAACAATGTCCTGAGGGATACCAAAGATTCAGAATACATGTTCGATGACAATTTCTGCAGTTTCCTTGGCCGAAGGTAACTTGGGTAATGGGATAAATCGGCATGCTTTGGAGAATCGGTCAACTATTACCAGAATGGTGGTGTTACCTTTGGACGGTGGGAGCCCAGTAATAAAGTCCATAGAGAGGTGAGACCAGGGTCGTTTGGGGATCGGAAGAGGATGGAGCAAACCTTGAGGTAACTGATGAGGGGTCTTCCCCTGATTGCACGTTGGGCAAGCAGCCACAAATGCCTGAATATCTTCCTTAATGGTAGGCCACCAAAACTTTCTTCGCAGGAAGTCAAGGGTCTGAGCTGTCCCAGGATGGCAAGTGAGGTGAGAGCTGTGACCCCATTGGAGCACTTGGGATCGGACAGTGCTTGGGACAAATAGGCATTTAGCTGGCCTCCCTCCAGGGTCTAGTTCTCGAGCTTGGGCCCTCCTTACAGTTGCCTCAATTTCCCATTTAACTGGAGCCACCACTTTAGAGCTAGGGATAATGGGGCCTACTGGCTCCTCATGACTAGTGGGTGAGTAAACTCGAGACAGGGCATCAGGTTTCAAATTTTTGGAACCCGGTCGATATGACAAAGTGAACTGGAATCAGTTAAAAAACAGAGACCATCAGGCCTGGCATGGATTGAGGCGTTTAGCTTGCTGTATATACTCTAAATTCTTGTGATCTGTGAGGACCAAGAACTGGTGTTTAACTCCCTCAAGCCAGTGCCTCCATTCCTCTAAAGCAAGTTTAACAGCCAACAGCTCTCTATCCCCCACATCATAATTTCTCTCTGTAGGTGTCAAACGATGTGACAGGAAGGCACAAGGATGAAGCTTGTTGTCTGCTCCTTGTTGCGAGAGAATGGCTCCCACCCCCATATCTGAGGCATCCACCTCAACCACAAACGACTTTTCAGGATCAGGGATAGTTAGAATAGGAGCAGATGTGAAGCGGGACTTGAGTTATTGGAAAGCTCCCTCTGCCTCAGGACTCCACTGGAACTTAGATTTTTTTCCCTTGGTGATGGCTGAGAGGGGAGCAGCTACTGTACTGAAGTTTCGCATGAACTTGTGATAGAAATTCACAAATCCCAAGAACCGTTGGACCTCCCTTACACTGTTGGGAGTAGGCCAGTTGGTAACTGCCTGGACTTTTCTAGGGTCCATCTTTATGTTACCTGGGGAAACGATGAATCCTAGGAACTGCACCTCAGACACATGGAACTCACATTTTTCAGGCTTGATGTACAGATGGTTCTCTAGAAGATGACAGAGGACTCTTTGAACATGCTTGATATGATCTTGCAAGGATCTCGAGAAAATCAAAATGTCGTCTAGGTAGACAAACACGAACTGATTTAACATGTCCCGGAGAACATCACTGATTAGAGCCTGAAAAACCGCTGGTGCATTAGTGAGGCCAAAGGGCATGACTTGATACTCATAATGCCCTGATGGGGTGTTGAAAGCGGTCTTCCATTCATCTCCTTGCCTTATGCGCACCAGATGGTATGCATTGCGCAGGTCAAGTTTGGTGAAGACTGAGGCCCCTTGGAGCAACTCGAAGGCAGAGGACATGAGGGGTAGAGGGTAGCGGTTTCGAATAGTTATCTTATTGAGGCCTCTGTAATCAATGCAAGGGCGAAGACCCCCATCTTTCTTGCCCATAAAGAAGAACCCCGCTCCAGCCGGAGAGGTGGAAGCGCGTATGAACCCTGCGGCAAGGGCTTCCTTAATGTAATTGTCCATGGCCTCCCGCTCAGGAGGGGATAGTGAGAAGATACGGCCTCTGGTTGGAATGGTGCCCGGGAGCAGATCTATGGCACAATCATAAGGGCGATGCGGAGGTAGTGTGGTGGCTCTACGCTTGCTGAAAACTTCCTGAAAAGAATGATACATGGGGGGCACTCGAGAGAGGTCAATGTGTTCTTGGGACTGAGAAAGGGTGTCTGGGGAACTCGAGAAGATACAAGTGGCATGACCAGTAGGTCCCCAATCAAGAATAGAACTAGTGGACCAGTCGATGTGCGGGTTGTGCTGAAGAAGCCAGGGGTGGCCTAGAACCACTGGAAAAGCTGGTGACTGGATTAGTTGGAAATACATCTCTTCTTGATGTTGCTGAATGGAGAGGCATAGAGAGGATGTTTGATGAGTGATCTCCCCATGGCCAAGGGGTCGCCCATCCAGGGCAGTAACAACCAGGGGAGAACGGAGGGGTTCAAAGGGAAGATTTAGCTTCTTGTCTAAGGAAATGTCCATAAAATTTCCAGCTGCACCAGAATCCACCCAGGCCTTCAGAGAATGTCTTACATTGCCCCAGGAAAGTGTGACAGGAAGAAGTAAACCAGTGTTGGTCAGGGGAGAATGTTGGGTAAATCCCATCACAGATCTCCCCTGTCTGCATGAGACAGAGCTTTTCCCAGAAGCTCAGGGCAGGAGACTCGGAAATGTTCAGGTTGACCACAGTAAAGGCAGCACCTCTCCCTCATATGATGGTCACGTTCAGCAGGTGACAACCTAGTGCCTCCCAACTGCATCGGCTCTGGGGTTTCATGAGAAGCTTGAGGCCTGAGGAGTGCAGGAAAAGGTGTAGTGGACTTGCGGGCCCATTCTCTCTCTCTCAGTCTGTTGTCCAGGCGGATTGCCATATCGATCAATGTCTCGAGAATGTTAGCGGGATCCCTGGTAGCAAGCTCATCTTGGATAGCCTCTGAAAGTCCATTCTGGAAACACACAATGAGGGCCTCTTGGTCCCAACCGCTAGTTGCTGCAACAGTCCGGAACTGGATGGCATAGTCTGCCACATTACATTTGCCTTGCTGGATGGACAACAGTCTTTTTGAGGCCTCCCGACCTTGTAGGGGGCGGTTGAAGACCCGTCTGAATTCCTCCACAAAGGCTGAGTAGCTGGTACAGAAGGAACTGCGGGCTTCCCCGCATGACAAGGCTCTCCCGGAGAGGAGAGTGATTATGTAAGCATTTTTGGCCCTGTCTGAGGGGAACGAAGAAGGTTGTAACTCAAAGGTGAGATCACACTGAGTTTTTGAATACCCGGCGGGGGGGCGCGACGTAGTGGTACAACTCTTGGAGTTGCATCAGGGCACCAAACCGGCCGCAGATTACGCTGTGAAATTCCGTACCCTAGCGGCCCAAAGTGGGTGGAATGACCCCGATCTGCTAGCAGTATTTAGGGAGGGATTACGAGTTGGCCTGTCGCAGCACGGACGTCACACTGTCTGAGTACATCACCACGGCTATTCGTCTGGATAGCCTCCTCCCCCAGCAACGACGCACATCTCACCCTCACTATGAACCCCGGGTTCGGGAGGGCTACAGCAGACCACGGGAGGAGGGGCCGGAGCCTATGCAACTGGGCAGCACCAGAGTCTCGCTGAAGGAACGTCAACATCAGTCACGCCGCAATCTATGCTTCTACTGTGGGGGCGCTGGCCACCAGGTTAGCAACTGTCCCGAGAAGCCATCTACCTCCAAGGTGAGAAACAATTTCATATTTTCCTGCATGACGCTGAAAGTGACTTTGCACCACACTGAGGGTACTATTGTGGTTCCAGCACTAGTGGACTCTGGGGCGGCCGTCAACCTCATCGACCAACAGCTCGCAGAGGACCTTCATCTCCCCACACTGCTCACACTACAGGTTGGATTACTTCACTTTGAGGAGACAACGTTTTACATCATCCCCACTCCTTCAAACCCCATCATCCTGGGCTTCCCCTGGCTGCAACTTCATAACCCTGTCATGTCCTGTAAGAAAGGAGAACTGATTAGCTGGTCACCCCACTGCCAGAACCACTGCCTCCGCAAGGTCCAGTCACAGCCATGTCTCTTGACCTCCATTGAAAGTCCCGACACAACAGAGAACATCTCAATACCATGCGAATACCAGGATCTATGAGAGGTGTTCAGTAAGGAGAGAGCCAGGCAGCTACCCCCCCCCACCGTCTGTGGGACTGCGCAATTGAGCTGCTGCCCAACGCCATGCCACCCAAGAGTAAGGTTTACCCTCTCTCTCTCTCCCCGAGACCAAGGCTATAGAAGAATACGTCAAAGAGGCCCTAGCTAGGCCCTAGAGGGGGACGAGTGGAAGACGGCGTTTCACATCACCAGGGGGCATTACGAGTATCTAGTGATGCCGTATGGCTTAACCAATGCCCCGGCAGTATTTCAATCGTTCATAAACGAGATCTTCAGGGATGTACTCTACTGCTACGTCATCGCATATATCGACGACATTCTTATCTACTCGTCCAATTATGAGGAACATGTCCACCACGTCAGAGCGGTCCTCACCTGGCTGCTGAAACACCAGCTATATGTCATATGGCCGCTAAGTGTGAATTCCACCGAGACTCCATTACCTTCCTGGGTTACGTCATCTCTAGAAAGGGGGTGGAAATGGATGCTGGCAAAGTAAAGGCAGTCGCGGACTGGCCCGAACCTACCGCAGTCGAAGAATTGCAGCGGTTCCTGGGGTTCGCAAACTTTTACCGGCGGTTCATAGGGAATTACAGCGGCATCACCAACCCTATGACATCACTCCTGCAGGGAAAACCACGGCATCTACATTGGACGGAACAGGCCTGATCCGCATTCACCCAGCTAAAGGCTAGCTTTACTACAGCACTGATCTTGAGGCACCCAGTTCCCAGCCTGCCATTCATCATCGAGGTGGATGCCTCCAGCTGCGGGATCGGGGCCATACTCTCACAGCGTCATGGAAACCCAGGGAAAGTTTATCCTTGTGCTTACTTTTCCCGAAAGCTAACCCCAGCTGAAGCTAACTATGACGTCGGCAATCGGGAGCTCCTTTCTATCAAGGAAGCATTAGTAGAATGGTGGCATTGGTTGGAAGGAGCGTGTCACCCATTCATAGTGCTAAATGACCATCGTAACCTGGAATACCTGCGTAATGCTAAGAGACTGAATCCAAGACAAGCTCGATGGGCACTGTTCTTTACCCGGTTCCGGTTCTCTGTTACATATCGACCAGGCACGAAGAATGGCAAGGCTGATGCACTATCCCATAAATGCACCTAGCAGCCCGGAGCCGATACTACAGCCCGCCATAGTACTCGCACCTATCAGATGGGACATTATGGAGGAGCTCCAGCGGGCCCAGGCCAACGAACCTCCACCCCCAGCTTGTCCACCCACCAAACTCTTCGTGCCTGGCTCTCTTCATCTGAGAATAATGCGGTAGGTGCATGAGACGCCCAGCTCCAGCCACCCCGGTATCTGGCGCTCCACAGCCCTGATCAGCAACCAGTTTTGGTGGCCCACACTGGCACAAGATGTAGAGGAGTACGTGGGGAGCTGCAGCACCTGTGCTCAGTCACGAACCAGCTGCCAGCTCCCTATGGGCCTGTTAGAACCTCTGCCCATTCCCAAGCGACCCTGGTCCCACATGGCTATAGACTTTGTTACCAACCTCCCTAGTTCTGCAGGATACACCATGATCCTAGTAGCCATCGACAGGTTCTCCAAAGCATGCCGTCTGGTCCCCCTCAAAGGACTACTCACAGCCATGGAGATGGCGACTACACTATTTCGCCACGTTTTCCGTATCTACAGCCTGCTTGAAGACATCATGTCCGACCGAGGCCTGCTTTCTGCACCCACCTAGGGGTCAACGTAAGCCTCAGTTCTGGATACCACCCACAGTCTAATGGACAGACCGAGCGCTTGAACCAGGAGATCGGCAGGTACCTCCGCTCCTACTGTAGCTGTGAACAGCAGCGCTGGAGTGAGTTTCTCCCATGGGCAGAGTATGCCCAGAACTCCCTCACCCACTCATCCATGGGACTCACACCATTCCAGTGCATTCTGGGGTATCAACCACCTCTGTTCCTCTGGTCAGGAGAACCTTCCGATGTACTGGCCGTAGACGACTGGGCCCGCCACAGCCAGGAGGTCTGGGAAAGCGCCCACGTCCGCCTGCAATGGGCCATACGGCGTCAAAGAATACAGGCGGACCGTCACAGACGCCCACATCCCAGATTCCAGGTTGGTCAGAGAGTCTGGTTATCCACGCAAAACCTAAGACTGAGGCTACCCTGCCGCAAGCTGAGTCCGAGATTCATTGGCCCCTTCCGTATCGTCTGCCAAGTGAACCCGGTGACTTACCAACTGCAGCTCCGTGCCTAGTATTGGATCTCCCCCACCTTCCACGTGTCCCTGCTCAAACCAGTACGCCCCCACCAGGACGACACAACCACAGGGAATGAACCACCGCCACCGCTCGACATTGACGGGGCCCCAGCCTATAGGGTGAGCTCACTCCTCAACACTTGGAGGTGTTCCTAGAGGGGGGGGCTCTGTAGCGTCACCACCGGCACCTGCCCGCCAGAGGGAGCCCTCGCCCGAGTTTTGACGCCACCCACGAGGAATACTTCCGGGGTTTTACGGACATTTAAGCAGCGCGTTCAACACACTAGGACATGAAGTATTGTTTTCAGGACATTAGCAAGCCTTTTCTCTCTGCCATTGTGTATGTGTTTGCCTTTTGTGTTTGACCCTGTTTACATTTACGGATATTTGCCTTTGCCTTGTGTTTTGGATTTGGTTATCTCGCTGCTTGACTTCCTGGTTTATCGGACTTTGCTCTTGTTGCTTGTTTACAATTTCTGCCTGCTGATTTGGATTTGTTTGTTATTAAGCTGCGAATGGATCCTACACAACCCGCCTCCGGCGATTCGTTACAGTTGGATGGGATAAAATGTTTGAAAATAGAGTAAGTTAACTTGTGCTAACATAATATATTAAGGTACCAAAATAGTAATTTCACACTATAGACAATATAGTTAATTATATCGAACAAAACAGGTAGAGGGTAAAAGGTAAGCAAAGTATAATGTTTCAACATTGATTTTCAGTGCTTTTATAAAGATTCAATGTCAGGTTCTTTTCTGACAAGCTGAATCCGAATTAATACATACAATGGATATACAGAGTCTACACTCTCTTGTTAAAATTGCAGTTGTTTTTTTTTGTAAAAAATTGACAGAAGGACAAGACAAAAAAAAATGATCAAGGAGACTGCCAAGTGACATACAGTAACATTACCGGAGCTGCAGGAATATCTGGCATGTATTAGTCATTCCCTACATGTGACAATCTCTCATATTATTCACGTGTCTAGGCTGTGGGGTAGGGTGATTAGACGGAAGCCCTTTCTCATGAAAAAAATAAATAAATCCAAGCCTGCCTAAGTTTTGCCAAAACTGAGAGAGAAGTATGATAGAAATTTGTTTTTGCTTTTCAAATCAAGTTAATGCATTTATTCTGGAGATGTCTGAATGTCAGTCCACAATAGAGCCAGTGGTCATAGCCACACCCACATGTCTCTAAAATAAAGTTCACTAGCAACTTCTGGGTTAAACCAAGGATTTGAGCTATTTTTTTATTCTAAATCTTTTATAATCAGGTGTATTTTTCTGCTTTAGAATTAAAGTAGAAAATGGTCCAGTGTAATATCAGGATTGGGAATGGAACAAACTCTCTGTAAATAAGAGTAGTATATATCAGTAATAAAGGCTTGATCAACAAAATGGATAAAATATCTTTTTACAAGAATGTGCTCTGAACCTTTAGGTGTGACCCTCTAAACTTTAGTATTTCTAATGCATCCAGTGGGGATTGAGTAATTCCCTCAACAGCTGGTCGATAATTTAAAATGGTGTTATTGTTCTTCTTTCAACTACTTCCGTTAGGGGTCGCCACAGCAGATCAGCGGTTGCCCGGATGCCCTTCCTGACGCAGCCCTCCCCAATTTTTATCCAGGCTTGGGACCGGCACTGAGAATGCACTGTTGGACGCAACCCCAGTGACTGGGGTTAGTTCCCTGCCCAGGAACTAAGGGGGTGCTACAAGTCCCAAAATGTGAGCATAATCACATCACATGGCTTTGTTTTTATATAGTTAACTATTAGTAGATTGATGGAGCATGCAAAAGATGTTAGCAGAAAGTTTGCATGTACTTACATCATTGGGGTGGACTCCATCATGCTTATAAAACTGCAGATGAGCCCAAAAAAGGTTTGTAGAATGCAGAATGCATGAATGTATAATGTATGCCGAGAGAAGCAAAATGATGACAGCCAGATCTGGTGAATACAATGCTGTGATTAAAAGAGGGGATTGGACTAGAGATAAAAAAAAAAACTCTTTTCCCAGGGTATTAAGAAAGTTAAAAAAGATGGTTAAAATCCTGCTTTAAAATCTCAAACTGTCTGTCAGTGACCTCATTTGCTCTGTTTAATGGATAATACCAGTAGCATGTGTATACAATCTTAGCACCTGGAAAACTGTGTGTAACAGCTCAATTTTCCTTCACCATTCTAATGATAGCATCACCAATAACTGCATGTTAATAATAAGTGTGGATTGGAAACTTTGCACCATTGGAGTGAAGAATTGTTGTGCTGTGTTTGAGTTTGCCAGAGGTTTGCTCTGATGCATGCATGAACGGTGAATTCTTCTGTCACCGAGCTGGAGGAGGATAGATGAAAGTGCAGGTTCTTTAGTGAAAATCAGCCAGGCAATCTAAAACACAATTCCAAAAGCATGATCAAACAAATCAGAGTCAGTCTAGACTATGGCAAACACAAGATCAACATATCAAACAAACAGGGTCAGACCCAGAAATTCATACCAAGAACAAAAGGCTTATTAATATCACTATAACTGATTAGGAGTGAGACTTTACAAAGAGTGTTTGAATGTCCGTGTTATTTAAACAGCTGCAGGTAATTTGGAACAGGTGTGGGTAATCAGAAAGTAAGTGAACTAGGGTGTGTGAATGAACCATGTGACATAGTTTGTAGTCTGTGATGCTGTTAGGAAATGGAGTTGGTTGTGGCTTTGGTTGTGACTTTGGTCTGTGAAGTGATGCTAATCAGTCTGCTTTTAGTTGTGAGCACAGGGGGCGAGTTTGAGAAACCCAGAAATGGCATTTGTCATCTAATGCACAGTGCAATGGCACTCAAGGGATAGCAATTAGGAGTTTTATTTTAATTAATTCAGCTTCAATCTGCTATTTACCACTCTTGGAGATGTATCATATAAATTCACAGACATAATAAGATGTATACCCAAGTTTCACACAGTAGGAAGAGTATAATCTAGCCAATTAAAGAGAAGTTTACGCTCCTGAGTGGAGCATTAATGCAGAAAAGCATTAAAATAAAATGCTAGCACCCCAAGGTAAAATGCCTTCCTGCATCCCTGTTATATAATCATACAACCTGTAATTCTTTTCCTTTTCTGCTTAACACATTTGCTCCACACTGTGAAAAAAGGTCATCTGCATTACTAATTTTTACTGGCATTCTTTTCTTTCTTCACTGTTGAGGCTTTCATGGTTCCTTGTGCTTTGAAAGAAGTAATAAAACTTTCAATTTTTGTTGTTGATTCAACTATTAATGTCATGCCTTCCTCCATCAGTTTTGCAAACTAGCTTGATCTCCATTGAAAAAAAACAAATGACACTACACTATAATGCAGTATCACACATTATAATATATTTTATAACAGAATCAATATGATCTATAATTCTACTTGTATATAATAACAACAAAACATTGTATATGACTTCAAACCTGTTAATTTCATGATGGAGAATTTTTGAGATGATACACTGTATTCTTTCTTCTTAAAAGTGGGAGAGCAGACTCCAGTTTGGTGGTCCTGAGTGAAAATCAAAGCATAGTGAAACACCTACCGAACAGTTGTTAAATATAAAACACACCCATAATCACACTCTTGCTTTAACATATTGCATTTCGATATATTAACTATGCTGGGAATATCACACAGTATATATCTGTATTAGCTGTCTAGAAAAGAGATGCTGCTGACTTCTATAAAGTGAACTCGAGCATCTAGTCCACACAGCTAAGAACCATATGCACTCACTTCATACAGAAACATTCTTTATTTATTTATCTCACCCCCCCCCCCCCCCTTTTTTTTTTTTTTGCTGTTGCTGGTGTTTGCTGCAGTGCGTACAGGGCTGATTCTGTTACAGTGCAGTAATCCCAGTAGTGCTCTTCATCAGCTACAACATTCCCCTCTCATATTTGTAACCACAACTGTTCAGGCTTTTCTCCATTGTTAGACATTGATTAATGCAGATTCAGGATGGAAAGCTGTAACAATATGAGCACTAAAAAAACATATATAAATGAGAGGATAACACTAGCAACATTCAGTGCATTTTTTTTTTGCAGATCATTGTTTTATTGTTGTTCTGCAGCACATAATTTTTAAGTTACATCAGGTTGACTTAAGCACATCTTTGCTGTTATGGGTGAACCATACAAGAATAACACATTTTTCATACATTACTTTGATCCTGCTTATTGGCAAGAAAATGAATTCTGATATACACTGTAAAAAAATGTGTAAATTCACAGACAGGAAAAAAAACCTAAAATTTGACATTCTCACCTTCTCACAATTACACAGGTAATAAATGATTAAGTTAATTTGTCCCTTGTGGCCAGATGCTCAGTTTTAGAGGAGCAAGAGTATTGTATTAATTGACTAACCATAACATGTTAATGTAACATTATTAGTGTTTTCTTATTCCTTCGGGGTCAGTCATATATCCTATATATTAGATATCCATATATGTACTTATTCCAAATAATTGTGCCTCAGACATTCTAATATGTTCTATAAACTGTGCTTATATATTTCTCTCTTGTCTAAACTTTGTAAACTGAGATCAGGAAGGGGGTTGTCCATGTCAGCTGCAGGCTCGCTGGTGGCTGACAAGGCCTATGCAGGACAGGCAGGTCCTGGGATGTGTGCTGGGGATGCACAGTTCTTCTGCCTGTTTCTCTTTTCCCTCATGGCTGGCTCTTTGAGAGTCTTTGAACCTCTTTTTGCTGCCCCTCTGATGTGGTGGCCAGAAGACAGCTCATCATACAGCACAAATTTGGGCAGGTGGAGATGTGCTGTGTAGCTGTGTCTTCAGTAGTCACTCCACTAAATGTTGAGGATGGTATCGAAGCACTGCTGGTAGAAGCACTGTCTCTGTCTCTGTGTGGGCAGTGAGGGCAGCATCATCAGTGAACAGTGGTTCTTGGGTTAGCCTCTCCATTGTCTTGGTGTGGGCCAACAGGCGCCTTAGGTTTTACAGACTGCCATGAGTACGATACCGGATATAGATCCAGTCTGCACTTAGGTCTTCGGTGGCCTGCTGAAGCTGCTGAAACCACTTTAACTTGTTCCTCCAACATACTTTGTAAAAGTATAGTTTTATCATAAAATAAGCAGTCAGTAAATATGTACTTTTTAAAGAACACCACATTAGCATACCTAACTGAAGTACACTTTTCCAAAGTAGGCTTGGAATGAATGACAATAGTATTAAGAATCGCTGATGGATTCCAGCTATCGGGATGGCTATCAAGTTGGATGATTTAAATATCTGTGAGAAAATGTGGTGTATGCAGCTTTAAAGAGTGACATAAAATAATGTGTGTTGTCTCTCTTAATATGTGTTTCTTTTTCACCTATTTTGTATTCTACACAAACCTTAACAACCTGCTATAATAAAATTTAAATTAAGAAAATGACATTGTGTGTTGTTTATCAGGGCGATGTCACTATACAAGAATACAATAAGCAACTCTCTTCAACACTGCTGTTCAACACAGAGCATAGTTCATATAATTTTATTTAAATTTTATAATGAGCTTTTTTACAGCTAATAACTTTAGGCAGCATTCCTGACCTTGTTAATGGGTAATTAATTTTAAAAAATGCTAGCAATTGCAGCTACAGCCAATTAATAACCAGCTTCTGGTATTTTTACCATTGTAAAAATGTATATCTGACCACATCCCCATCCACAAATCATTCTGTCAACGGTGAAATTTTTTTAGGGGAATTTGCTGATAAATTAATGCCTTTGAACCATAATTTGTTGAAGTATAGTTTTAACACAGAATTAATACATGTTCCTCCAACATACTTTGTGAAAATATCATTCATGATATTCTATCATAAAATAAGCACAGTCAGTAAATATGTAGTTTTATAAAGTAAAATAATAAAGTAATTTTTATAGAATTTTTTTAATGAAATGAACTGTTATTCTGAAAGGTATAAATTCTCACATTTCCAAAATCTTCAGCTGGTAAAATATGAAGAATTGAAAAAACCCAAAATACAAATGGGGTTGGTGGGGGTGGGAGTTAATACTTTTGATGCTTTTGATGACATTCTCCATGGCCACTGAGTGCACGTTGCAAATTATATTCTGAATTCATTGTCCTCTTTGACAGATGTTTCCTGATCTCAGAATGCTATCTGAAAAGCTTTAAAGTGTTCTATGTGTACTGGGATGCCACATTTCTCTGACTAGTATGTAGTGCACCCAATATACTTTCCACATTTCTGACATGCATGGTCAGTGGCTAACATTGCCAAATCTTCTTGATGCAATCCTCTGTGAGGCCAAAGTTGATATTATTTTCTGATATGTTTTTGAGGTTTCTGTCCATAGCACTTCAGAAGACTTTACAAGCTTTTGTAACAAATATGTCCTCTTTGGAGACATGCAGGTAACAGCACCGGCAGTTGACCAAGGTGCAATTTTTGCCCAGCTGTAGATCGGCCGCTACTATTTCTTGGATCAAACAGGTCAACACCACCATTTGCATATTATAATCCTTTATTATATAAAGGTGGTTTGACTTACTCCGTTGCATTCATCTGCTTTTCTCTGTCTTTGGGTGGAGACTTCAGAATAGACAGCCACCATACATGTCCTTTAATGACAAGGAAACAATTGAAAAATAGATGTAAACTGGATAATCAGAAGTGAGAACATACTTCATTACCATCACTATGTAGGTAGAAAACTGACATCTTTTGAAAAATGGTTCTTTGGCATCTTTATTTTGAGTCCCTTTCAAGGCGTATTCCCACCTTCTGCCAAGTGTTCCCAGGATAGGATTCAGATGCACCGTAACCTGCACATCGATAAAGAAGTTACTGAAGATGAATGAATGAATCTTTTTAACTTTCTTTAGCATTTTTCATTTTAAAAGTGGTCCATAATTGTTCTATTCATTGATAATATTTGTTGTTTCTGAAGCATCACTGTCATAATCTGTATCATTAGCAATTTTTAGACTGAGACACAACTGTGATGGTCATATATTCAGGAGGGCTGTAAAGGTCCAGAAGGTGCAAAATGTATGCTAAATGATACCTGAAAAATCTGTTATATCCGATTGCATTAAAAGCAAATACTTGTTAAACGAGTTTATTTTGTTAAGGTTTTGTTAAGGTTTATTCCTCTGCAAAATGCAACCTCTGTTGTGTTGTTTGTTTCTTTGTGTCTTTTAACAAATAGCTTCATATCTCAGCAAATTAAAGCCCTCTGCCCAAGAGCCTTATCTACATAATCAGCTTCACACCAGCTCCAACAGTGAAAAATAATTTCACACCTTACAACATTTACATTTATAATATTAATATATAGAGTTATTGGATATTTAAATGCTTTGAGTTCATCATTTGAGAGTAGCCTTTAAAGTAATACATCAAATAACACTCATGCAGGAGAGAAAGTGAAAGTACAGCACAATCTAGAGGAAGCAGTCTGTAAAGGGCAAAATTGACAAAGAATGCTTTTGATTTCATCCGTTAAAAATAATCCTGTAAAACTATGGTCAAAAGACAGGAGTGCTGGTAAAAAAAAAAGGTCCCTAGGTTACGTCTGTAACCATGGTTCCCCGAGGGAATGAGATGCTGTTTCAAACAACGCTTTGGGAACGCCTCTGCATGACCACGCTCTGAATCACGTGTAATCCGTCCAACGGAATTGCATAACGTCACCGGCGGGATGACATAGCGACCCGGAAGTATAAAAGCACATGCGGTGGAGCCGGCGCCAGCTTCTCTGGGTGGAGCCTCCATTCCCCAGGCCTCAGCCCACCTCGACAGGATGTCTGCTCCCTGATTGAGGTGTCCGAAATGTATACTGCCCTCAGCGAGCGCAGACCCCCCTGGCGGTTTTAGTAGTAGACCACTGAAGTGTTGTCCGTGCGGACCAACACATGATGGCCCCTCAGGTCTGGGAGAAAATGTTTCACTGCTCGAAACACAGCCAGCATCTCCAGGCAGTTTATGTGCCACTTGATTGATCATGGTATAACTTGATTATGGGCCCTTCCCACAGACCCTTGGCAGAGCGGCCACTCATGACTGCACCCCAGCCCGTGAGGGAGGCATCCGTCATTAGTGTTATGTGACGACAAGGAGCCCCCAACACAGGGCCTTGTAACATGAACCATGGTTTCTTCCACATGTCTAAGGCCCGTAAGCCTCGCCGCGTGATCTTGATCATGCGAAACGGGTTGCCCCTCGGGGAAAACCCTTGGGTCCTGAACCACCACTGCAAGGGTCTCATGTACAGCAGGCCAAAAGGTATCATGTTGGACGCAGCTGCCATCAGACCCAACAGTCTCTGAAACTGTATAGCAGTGAGTGACTGGCCTTCTCTCACTCTCTTGACCGCCGTGAGGATCGACTTGTTCCTGTGCCTGCATCGTGGTCGAATCCCACACTACGCCTAGATAAGTGGTCCTCTGTACTGGAGAAAGCACACTTTTCTTTGCATTTAGTCTTAACCACAATGCTCTCATATGGGCGAGAACGACATCTCGATGTCGAACCGCCATCTGCTCTGACTGATCTAAAATCAATGCGAATGTATGTGAATGCCCTGGAGTCGCAGTGGAGCCAGAGCAGCATCTACACACTTGGTGAAAGTGCGGGATGAGAGTGTAAGGCTGAACGGAAGAACCCAATATTGGTAAGCTTTGCCTCCAAAAGCAAACCTTAGGTACCTCCTGTGCTGAGGAAGAATGGAAATGTGGAAGTACGCGTCTTTCAGATCTATCGTGACAAACCAGTCCTTGGACCTGATTTGAGACACGACTTGTTTGAGTGTGAGCATTTTGAACTTGAGTCTCATGACTGAGCAGTTCAGCAGATGCAGATCTAAAATGGGATGCAACCCTCCATCCTTCTTCGGAAATATGAAGTACTGGCTGTAGAACCCGGACTCTCTGTTGAGAGGAGGGACCATCTCGATGGCCTCCTTCCTCAAAAGAGTATCTACTTCTTGTTCCATGACCAGAGCCTGCTCTGGGCCCACCAGAGTGGGAAACACCCCATTGAATAGAGGAGGATGAGACCCGAACTGAATCTTGTAGCCTTTTTCTACAGTATGCAGGACCCATTGAGACACATTTGGCAGAAGCTTCCACAGTGCCAGAAAGTCTACTAAGGGAATCAGTCTCTCGAGACTGACTTCTGGTGTACTTAGAGAGGCTAGATCAGTGCCCTGAAGCGGAAGACCGGCAGGGAACGGCAGATTTAGCTGTTCTAGAGACCTCCTTGGAGGTAGCGAGCCCCCCAGAACTGCTACGTTTCCAGTCAGAAGCTGAGAGAAGCACTCGCTGGAGACCGTTGTGCCCTGAAGCATCGGGGGTGGCAAGGTTGACAAAACGATCTCCTGAGGGCACTGAGGAGAGACGGGCACCGTACGATGAAGTGTACACCTCCCTTCCCCAGAGGGGCCTGCCTTCAGAGGTCCTGACTTGTCAGGACCTTTTTGTTCGAAGCCCTCTTATTAACGATGACGGTCCTCAGATCCGTCATCTCCCTCGGCCTCAACCTGGAGCTCCACCCTGACTCCCTCTTTTCAGGGGGAGTGCGAGTGGCAACTGGGGCTGCTCCCGCCGAGCAGCCCTGTGAGAGCGGCGAGGGAGAAATCGCTGGAACGCCGCCAACTGTTTCTTGGCCTCCTGGAACCTGTCGACCACTGTATTCACAGTGTCGCCGAACTGGCCAGTCAGCACTATCGGGGCATCCAGGAGAAAAACCCTGTCTTTAACTTTTAAATTAGACAAGGTCAGCCACAAATGTCTCTCCAGGGCTGCCATAGACCGCTCAATTGCCCTGGCGGTCTCTTTAGTGGCCCGGAGAGACAAGTCTGTGGCACAACGCAGTTCTGCAACGTCATCATTCTTTATGTCATCTCCCTCGTCCAACTCTTTAAGCAGGTCAGCCTTGTATGCCTGCAACATTGCCATGGTGTGCAGGCAAGCACCAGCCTGACCCGCCGCCGTGTACGCTTTGCCCACCAAAGCCGAGGAAGTCGAAAGCGGCTTGGAGGGCAATACCAGGGCCTTAAGGGACGATGCACTGCCGGATTCAACCCGTAACTGCGCTCTTTCAGCCCCATCACGTTAGAGTAGTGAGAGACATTGGGACTGAAGAGGCGGGCCGAGTATGGATTATTCCACAATCTGGACACCTCTGTGTGCAAATCGGGAAAGAAAGGCAGGCCCCGGCGTGGAGGTAGTGACTTAGATCTCAGAAAACGCTCAGCCAACTTGCTGCGCAGACGTGCTTCCTGCTTTTCAGTTGGCCAGTCAATATTTAATTTAGCCACAGCTCGAGTCACCACCTCCAATAACTCTTCAAACTGGACAGACTGTGGTGGCAAGTCCACAGACTCGTCCTCTGCAGCGCTCCCCTCACCTCCGTCCTCGGAGGAAGATAAGAGAATCGTTGAGCCCTCTCCCGGGGGGGACCGTTTAAACAAGAACCCTGGAAATGAGTTCCTATGATGAATTTATGATGTTATTGAATATTTTAGAAAGACAGTAACACCCTAGGTTAGTTTAGGAAAATCGCAATATTGAATCAAATCCATACATTTGTATGTCATAGGTATGGAAGACTCTGTAGAGATGTATGTTGACTAAAGTGATGTAAACTGGAGAGTCTGCATGAAGATCTCTCCATGTCAACTAATATGACTCTTTCTCCAAGTAAGCAGCAAACCACCACCATGCTGTGCCACAAATTTCAAGGCTTGTGAGGATGGACAGGAGTCTTTTAATTGACAGTGTTGAAGCTATAGGGCAGTGGTAGCTCAGTGGTTAAGACGTTGGACTACTGATCGGAAGGTCATGAGTTCAATCCCCAGCACCGCCAAGCTGCCACTGCTGGGCTCTTGACCAAGGCCCTTCACCCTCAACCTCTCAGTTATATAAATGAGAGAAATGTAAGTTGCTCTGCATAAGGGTGTCTGCCAAATGCCATAAATATAAAATGTAAATGTAAGCTGCTAGCATGGTATAACTTGATTCAGAATAATGAAGAAGAATAGAGGATGCTCTTCTTCATCCCACAGGTAAGGAGATATGACTGCCTGCTATGCTTAATATCATCAACTTGTTCCTTCAAAGCTAGTTCCTGTCTAAGAATGGTAGAAAAGAAAACAGAACCCAGCAATCATCTGAATAATAAAAAACAAACAAACATGTTTATCCACATGTTTAGCCTAGATGTTTTAAAGCTGTGACTGATGTCATAAATGACTAACCATCTGGGATAAAAACCCTTTTAATTTTTGAAGACAACAAAAAACAATTTTTTTCAGCTTGAGAAGGTGACCAGGTCTTTTGTGGCCTTGTGCTGTCAGAGGTATCGATTGAAACATGCAGAGGACTAAAGACATGCCACTCTCTCATAATCTCAGAAAGCCTCCAAACAAAGAAAAGGGCTTTCACCTTTGTTACAACATTTGTAAAAAAAAAAAAAAAAAAAAAGATATACATTATGCATACTATAAGTAATGGGAAATTGATTATTTAACATGTGTGGCCTTTCTTCATTAGCAGAGATTCTGTCACATTAATCAGTTTCAAGGCTGTTTGGAAAGTCTTTCTTTGTTCAGTTACTTTCTACTTGAATGCAGTTGGCCACTTCTCCAAAAGCCTGACTGGCTATTCTGACATACCACTTTGCCACAAAGACCATTGAATAATCTTTATTTTCCAAGCCAGGAAATCTTGATAACAGTAATGTTCCTTTGTGGGAAAGGGAGATGGACAGCAGAGAAAATGCATTATTTTCCTATTCATACGCACAGCCCTACTATTTAATTTTGTTTTTTTGTTCTTGATTTAAAACATCATGACTCATTAGCAAAATCATGTGCATGTTAGAGCAAGAAAAACAGTGCTGTTCACATGCGTTGGCCATGCAACACACTATAATTACTATTATAAGTATTATGTCTCTTATCCTTTGCTGCTGTAACAATGCAAATTTCCCCATTGGGGGACGAATAAAGGATTATCTTATCTTAAAATGAAAGCTCAAGTTGGTAGTAAGAAGAGCAAGTTAGGCTAATAACAGCCATGTGATGACACCTGCACACACACACACACACACACACATTTACAATGTCGGCTTGATTTTCAATTTTCAGTTTTCAGTGAACTGTCTGAACCGGCAGCACACAGGAGTATTTAATCAAATGAATCAACCTGGTCATCCCTATAATTCACAACTATTCAGACTTTACGTATCAAGATGTACTCAATAAATTGAATTATATTTCAAATGTATTTGGGCTCAAATGTATTTGGACAAAGTGACAATTGTAAATATAACCATAATTTTAATACATGGATGAAAATCCTTTGCAGTCAATGACTGCCTGAAGTCTGGAGCCC
>CM075018.1:13067231-13083909 GCA_037576675.1 Pangasius sanitwongsei
ACACACACACACACACACACACACACACACACACACACACACACACACACACACACACACACACACACACACAGGGTTGGGGGTTCAATTCTCGCCTCTGCCCTGTATGTGCAGAGTTTGCATGCTCTCCCCGTGCTTCGGGGGGTTTCATGCTTCGGGTACTCCAGGTTCCTCCTCCAGTCCAAAGACATGCATTGTAGGCTGATTGGCATCTCTAAATTGTCCGTAGTGTGTGACTGTGTGTGTGATTGTGCCCTGCGATGGGTTGGCACCCTTTTCATCGTGTCCCCCGCCTTGTGCCCCAAGTCCCCTGGGATAGGCTCCAGGCTCCCCACGACACTGTGTAGGTAAGCGGTTCTGAAAATGAATGGATATTAAGCTCTGTTTTTTTTTAAATCTGGTCACACTATTGATTTTTTGCTACAAAATGATTGATACAAAATGTGACTGAAAAGAATGCTCAGAGATCAGAATTCTTATATTGTCAGAGTAAGAATCTTAGTGTTTCTAACAGGCTCCAAATAAACAATACAAATTCACAGTGGATTTAAATCAGCTAAAGTACAAAAATACAATGGTTAGCATTTCTTATTTAATAACTGATCTTTTGCAATATATAATCAGCACATTTTCCAATGGAGGGTTCTTATATTCTTATATTATATAGTGGAGGCTTCATTACATTCCATAATGGACATATTATTTCCCAGATAAGACATTATCACAGATTTTTTTTTCTTTTTCTCTCCTTCTAATTGTGATTTTATTTTTATTTTTATTGAATGACAGGCTAGGTTCTTTTGCAAATGTATAAAATTTCACATCAGGGGAAGCACAACAGTAAAAAGGAGGCATATGCTGAATGCTAGGAAGCATCTGGCCCTGCTGCATTCACTATCAATATTTTATATTTTCATTTTTGTTGCTATGGGAACCTCTATCCCCAGCCCCTTCTTGTCTCATTTTTGCAAATAGATCTTACCAAATCTGTGTGATCTAAAATTAGAATAGTGTGTTCCACAATTTGATGTTTCACTAGTGACAAAGAAGAAAACATAAAATTAAAGAAAACAGAAAAGGAACAATGCTAATGAAACATGCAGAGTTTTCATTGCATAAACCAAAGCATTTGATCATTATACATGATAGCTTTTTCACTTTTATAGTATTACATAAAAGAATGTTTATGTGACCTGCCCAGTTCTATGTTAAATAACACGAAAGATATCATAAATGAAATATGATACAAACACCCAAATCTAAGAATGTTCCACAGCAAGGAGCCTTGTTAAAAATTTATACACCATACTGGACTTTGGCATTTGTAGACATCCACTGGTCTAACAGATTCATAGGTTCAAGATTCTGTATAAATATGTAAAGCTAGTGGATCTCTGCAAAGCTAAAACTATTTCCTTACGCCCCTATTTTTGTGATCATGGCACAAGCTCAAAAACAAGGCCTTAGGGTACAGAGTTATTTATTCTTTGTATTTTTCATGGAAGCCTGGCAAAAAAGCAGCAGTTTTAAAAAGTGGTTGGCTTGGAATGGATACATCATCAAGGGTGTGCTGCTGCAATATTCAATAAATCAGATATGCTGACTCTCTTAAAAAGTAAACAAAACATTTAACTAATTAATAAAATATTATACTGTAGTGCTAGAAATAACCAGCTGACACAACGTACAATAAATGAGTTTTGTGTCTTTTCTGTCACAGATATTTTTAGTATTAGTGTGAACATTTTTGCTTCAAAAGCCAACTATCGTTCAAAAAAAAGAAAACTACAAATGTGTAAACCAAAAATGGGCAAAAGTTCAGATAAATATAGATGGAAGGTCAGAGGATAAGGCTTGAGTGCCTTTACTGAATATACACTTTACTATGCCACTACAGCTAGTCCAATTATCACATTGCTGTCTAATATGATTTTAAATAAAGTTCACAGTTTATCATGAAAAAATGAGACACAGCATGCAGCAAGAAATTAAAAAATACTTTTGAGGTAAACTGGCCTAACGCACACTGAGACAATTTTAATTTTGCTGTGGAAAGTACAATCAACAGAAGGGAGACGGCTTTTTCAATTCCTGGAATTTTCCAGCGTTAAAGGCAAGGACTTGTGTTTAAATGCGGTTGTCTAGACGCTATTAAAATTTCCATCTCAGACACCTCTTTTCAAGAAAAGTCTGGCAAGCTCAGAGGTATGAACTACATACAGGTGTCTTACATTTCAATGGGGCCCACAGAAAATTAATTTATGTCAATAACCAGATTATGAATATAAGTAACTTTCCCCATATAAATATTGACATGATAAACTTTTGGACCTAAGACACCTTTGAAAAAGACCATCTGTCATATTCAGGTAGTTGAGAAAAGGGATTTGAAGGAAAATACCATTTTAGTATTGTGTTTGTACCAAGATCGGGTCATAGTAGGTGGTATCACATATTTTTGGACTAGAATAGATGGGAAAATACCACTGCAAATTATGCATGTGTCTGCAGAAAAAAAGAATTTCAACACTGCCATGTATAATATCATGAAAGATATGGACTGATGAACTGATTCATATTGTTCCCTGTGCGATAAAGATATTTAAAAAGTCAGTTTTGTTTATTTGCGGCCCACACAAAGCCTTTTCCAATTTAAACATACCCCTACTTCTCCATTTCCTCTTCCTCATTTTTTTTATTACTTGCTGCTCAGAGAGAAAAAAGAAAACCAGCTGTATGAACAAAGGTGGAACAGATCTTTGCAGTATCATTTAATGTCATTTAATGCACATAGAGAAAAAATATATAGAGAATTTCCAATATTAGCCTCAGAATACAATAATTGTTTAGACTCCATAGTGATAACTGGCATGGCAGCTTCAGCATCTGTTTGTCCAACAATTCTCTTCAATAATAAATAATTCCATAAATAAACAAGTAAACCAATACATTTCAGCAAGTGAACAAATCATTACAACATTAAATACATCATACATGAAGAAGCTTTTAAGTTTACAGTGTCTTTTCCAGACTACTAGAGAACCTTTCTACCTATTTATAACTTTTTTTGGCTTCTTTAAAAAGTCATTTGACATTCAGCGGTCAGTGATGTAAACTGATGAGAAAGCTTAATCCTTGTTTCTGACTCACCATAACACGAGGTAGTGAACCAAGATGCTGGGTACACTCAAAACATTCAAGAATATCAGAGGTATGGTTGACAGATGACAGTAAGAATACTAAGACTCATGCTAATTAACTTCATTGTATGCACCGATTAATATAACACTAAATGCACTATATTTTACCTTCTGTACAAATTATGCTAGAGCATAAACCTGCCATGAAACAATGCAATATTACATTTTTTTCTTTTTGTTACAAGAAAAACAGGAAAAATAGCATTTTTAAATAAACATCTGACTTTAACAGTTAAGTCTCTGTTTTGTATGTTTTAAATGGAATGTGGTCATCTGGAAGGTATTTTTAAAAGAATGTGAGTTAAGCTCCATCCAGGTCACTCAAGCTTCAACTTTGACAGAGCTTATAATCTATTTAAGGCAATGTAGTCCCATCGAAATAAATGCCAAATGCCGCCAATACACAAAAGCATCTCTTTAGTGTCACCACAAAATAACAAAGAGATGATGTTTAAAAAAAATCAAGCAAAAGATGAAGACATTAATACCTAATCTGCACAAGACTAAAAAGTGAGCCCCTTTGTCCCTAAGATTAGGTGTGTCAATGATTTTGACCCCACCCTCAGTCCTTGTCCTTCTCATTCCTCCACCCCTAGACAGTGCTAGAGAACAGTGATCTGAGTGAGCTCTGAGTTAGAGTGTCCTGTCCCTGGATTTGGTGGCTGTTCCGGGCTGACCAGGGGCAGCTCCACGCCTAGTCATGCAGCATTACTGTTTGCCTCTGTAGTTTTGCAGTTGTAGGCAACATCTCGCGCCACGCTGTGCATGCGGCCTGACTGCTGCTGCGCATCCAGGCTGAAAGGCGATGGTGGTTGGCAGAACTCACGGAAGCAGCGCTTAAAGTTCTCATCCAGAAAAGCATAGAGTACTGGGTTTAGGCTGCTGTTCACATAGCCAAGTGCAATGCAGAAGTGCATGAGCACCACAGTGTGCACACTGCCCAAGTTGACACCCAGTGACTGTGCAAGTGCCATAATCTGGATGGGTGTCCAACACACCACAAATGCTGCCACCACCACCAGCACCATGCGCGTGATACGCCGCAGGTTGCGATCCTTCTCCTTGGAACCAGACAAAATACGTACATTGCGCAGGCGCTTGACCATCAGGCTATAACACACACTAATAATGGCTACCGGGATTAGGAAGGAGAGCAGGAACACACATGTGCCGAACACTGGGTCCCAATAGCTGCGGGGGTCTGGCAGGACCAAGATGCACTCAATGCCTGCACAAAGTAGGTCACATGGCAAAAAAAAAAAATCAGTACATGAAAAACAAGTAAATAAATTTTAAAAATTCTTAAAGGATTGACTAACCTACATTATCAGTCAGAAAATACATATCAGACAGCCCATGTGCAGACTATGTGAGTCTGAGAGTAGTCCAAATTTAACTCATTGCTGAGTGAGGGAAAAAAGTTTAGCTACTACATTATTTTTTAAGGCAATGGGATTACTGTGTGCTTCCAAAAGACAAGTGCATTACTAACTCTTATAAACTGAAAAGATTACTGCCACAATTTTGCAACACTGAATATCTGTCCATATCTGTGGTGACTTTATTTGACAGAGACAAATAATGGATTCCTTAGAGGGCTGTCTGGGATAGTCTTCATCCTTCATCTCCTTCTTCTTTCCTTACCGTCCTACCTACAGCCACACCAACAGCATCTTTGTGACTAGTTTTCCTGCAATGAAATTAGAGTCAGCAGAACCTGAACATGAAATTGTAATGCCTGGGGATAAAATGTGCAACTTTGATATTTAAAAAAAATTAAGTTTAAAAAATGCAGGTATTAAAAATTAACGTAAAAATCAAGCTGTCAGAAATGCAGGTTTAAAAAATCAGTAATCAGAGCAAACGAGAGATGGAGAAAGAAAGTATACTGTAACTTCCATCCAGAGAGCACAGTCAATTCTGCTCTCTTGGTATTTGAATTCGCAATCTCCAGACAATAGGACAAGCACTTTTCTGTTGCACCACTTTGGAGACTGTTACCTGAATTTTTTAATCTAAAATAATAAAAAGAATTGTATTTTGCATGTTACTTTTTTCAAGCATTACAAATGTACACATTTTTCCCCCAAAGCATTACAAGCATTTTCTGGTTCAGGTTCTGCTGATTCTGATTTCATTCCATACCTTTGATTTTCACAGTTCCATAAGTGTTTTGGATATATGAGAATTGTTTAGAATTTTACTTAGTCTGCTAGCAATGAAATGGAGATACAGGGATCAGAGAAGACCAGACAGGAATGAGCAGTTTTCCATTCATTATTCACAAAAAAAGATCCAGTCATGAATGACTAATCATGTTGGTGAATACAGTATTGATATTTTTATACAATGGTGCTAAATTGTTCAGAAGGCGACAATCACCAAAAATTAACCAGGGGGAAGAAAATCAAAAGGAAAGTAATTTCAAACGCCATCAAACACCACTATACACTATGTTCCCTTTGAGCCTCTTGGCTCGATTTGACCTACCATTCCTCAAGATACAAGGTAGACATGATTCAAGACATGCTTCAATGAACTTCCCCTGGGTGAGTCACTGCCTGTTTTCAAACAATGACTTTTCAATAAGCACTAAAAAGCCCTAGACTTTTCTTTTGTTGCTGTACTAACTTCTTTAACAGAGTCTTAGCTTGACAGTACCCTGACCTATTTGTGTTAGAACATGTTTTTGATGGAGACAACAAAGCACTTCTACTGTAAGTCACTCTTGGTAAGGGTATCTGCCAAATAATGTAAATGTAAATGTATTTCAACAACTCAACACAGGTGGATACATACACAAGCACACACACTTACCATGGTCATCCTCTACATCTCCAAGCACCATGGCTGGTACGCCAATGGCAGAGGCCAGTAGCCACACACATATGTTGACCACCTTGGCTTTGTGGGGTGTCCTCATATCCAGAGCTTTGACAGGATGACACACAGCCACATAGCGGTCCATACTCATCACAGTAAGGGTGAAGACACTAGTGAACATGTTGTAGTAGTCAATGGAAACTACTGCCTTGCACAAGGTATTGCCAAAGGGCCAGAAACCTAGGAACACATCTGTGCCCTGGAAAGGAAGTGTGGCCAAGACCAATGCATCAGCCAAAGCCAGGTTAAAGATGTAGATATTGGTGGCTGTCTTCATCTTGGTGTACCTGATAAACAAAGAGATTGAGAAAGAGAGTGAGGACATGAAGTAGACAGGTTCCATTAATCCAAAATAGTCAAGCACACAAAAATATAAGCAGATATTGTGAGGGTCCATGTTTAATTAAACTTGGAAATTTTCTTTCTGAAGCATATTGGGCCTTATTTATCAATCTTTTAGTAAAGCTGTGTGTAAATGTTTGCATAAACCAAACCGAACTAAAATTTCCACAAGATTTAGAAAGGTTTCAGAAATGCTGATTTTCTTCATACTCGCATACATATGTTGATCACCCGTAAAATGCAAAGCTTGTTCCTGACACAGCTCCTTGCTTTTACTGATGCCTACAAAACTTCATAAGCACACAGAGGGCTGGAAACATGAAATGCTGCTAAACAGTGAAAGAAAAGGCAGAAAGGCAGAAGTGGAAGTTATTTTGACTCATTTCTATGCCAATAAAAACACTTAGCACTATAACAGCACCTAAAAAAGTCAAAATCTAGAGATAAAATTGAGTGAGAAGAAAATGGTGTGACATAAAAATAGAGGAGAAAAAAAGATCTACACAGTACCCATGTGATCATTCACACCAAGCACGTCATGCAAGGAAAGTGGGAAACTGCTATTTTAACATTATTTACCTTCGTACTCAGGACCAACCTGACTTCTTGCGAAAAATGTGATGAATTTACTGGTTGCACATTTGCACTATTTGTCCATATAGTACACAATAATAGAAGGGATTTATTTATAATTGCACTATCCGTTGCACCCAGATGAGGATGAGTTCCCTTTTGAGTCTGGTTCCTCTCAAGGTTTCTTCCTCATATTGTCTCAGGGAGTTTTTCCTTGCCACCGTCGCCTCTGGCTTGCTCAGGGATAAATTCACATATTTACAATATATTTTTTGAATTCATTTATTTCTGTAAAGCTGATTTGTGACAATGTCCATTGTTAAAAACAATTCAAAATAAAATTGAATTGAACTGAATTTTAAGTGTCTCAGCCAACGTACTAGAAGTGTTGCACAGAGTTAAAATAAGATGATTTATAAGCCACCATTCATCCTCTAAAAAAAAAAACCATAACGTTTTTAAACATCTTTTCTTTCATAAGCGTGACTATCCATCGGCATTTGTTTATGGCTTTCGGCTATGCACAGACCAGCCTGTACTCTCTTTGTATGGTGGCATTTCTTTTCTTATAAAATAATATAAAAGATTTGAATGAATAAAACATTGAATTATTTGTCTTAATTTATGGGTTTGTGTTGGCTTACTTTCTTTATTTTTCATATTCTTTAATTAATCTTAATAATATAACACAACTGGGTTTCTTGATAGAGACTACGAAGCACTTCATTAAGTCCCCCTGGATAAAGATGTCTGCTAAATGCTGTGAATATAATAAAAATAAGCAATTTTAAACTTGACAGTATATTCCATATATAAAAGTGCAGTAATCTACGCAAACTGTATGATTTTACGTCGAATATGTCGAAGTTTACATTCGATAAATTTACACACAAATTGCAAGATGCAGATACAAACAATTTAAAAATAAATCTGTACCTATCCAGCTTGATAAATGAGGCCCATTGAGAGCAAACTGCTGCCCTACCATATTTATATACTCATAGTGCAATTAACAAAAAATTCTTTACTGGTCTTCATTCATAAGGATATCTAGTTTTGTAGTTTGACATATGTCTAATTTTAAAAATCATCTGTTTTGAAAGGCACTAAAAGACTTAAAAATACAATAAAGAGGATCTCACATGAAAAACTATAAGTGGCTAGAATACAAACAGATGCATGTGTTTTTGGAGAAAATTTATTCACTGAATTTTTTTTTTTTTTTGCAATTTAATATTATAATTATGGCATCCAATCTAAATCTAAACTAATTTTGTCAAGCAGAAAAAAAATGTCCTTTAAATTAAAATGTGTAAGGTAAACCTCATGTTTAAAATGCTTTGCTAAGTTGTTTCTTCCTAAAACAAAAGTTCAGAGTATCATCATGACCCATTGTGTCCCTTTAATAACAAAAGGTTCAGGCCTTTAAAAAAACAAAACAAAAACAATACTGATTAGTAATTAAAAAAAAAAACATTAAACAAACACTAATATCACAAAATAATTAGTTTTTAATATTTCATTTGTTATTTTAATGCTTCTTTTATTGAAATTCTGAATGTTTATACCCTACGAATATGAATGCAGAATCACCATGGACTGGCACAAATGGCTTACTTCTGGCAGTAATGCAAGAAAAGCCAAACTCCTCCAAAGTAGCTTCACAATGTGATAGAAAATATATATTTCATTTTTAAATGCTTGAGTTTCAACTGATTGTCAATAATGAATGCCATATAAAATTTAGCTAATATTCTCCCCTGCAACATCATAATGCTTAACTTTAATATATAATTTGCCTTAAACCTTTCATTCTGAATTCAAGCAAAGGATGGCAACATTCAGGTAGGAGTAACTGGAAAAGATTGTGAGGATCAAGATTTCATTTCAGTCAATTGATGTTTAACAAGCTAACTCTATTTCATAAACCAGCTGCCTGGAAAGCCTCTTTGATTTCCATGTAATTTCCTGGACTGACTCTATTTGGCATCAGTCCTCATGAGTTTGTGTGTTTGGGGGAGTTCTATTCTATGGCAGATGAAACTGAGGAATCTAATTATTATAATGAGGTACTTTTTTATGACTACATCCTCATACATGTTTTATTGTTCTTATCCGTGCTCATCCCCTTCTCACTCTTTGGTTCTTGGGGGAGTGTGTGAGTGTATTTCAAAGGACATCTTTAGTCATAGATAAGCATCTTTCCAATCATAAATCATCTTTATAAAACAACACATGACAGACTAGGAGAAAAAAGTGGAAAAGGGAATTTGTATGTGTCTAGGATGCCCCATACCACTGGTTGCTCCAATGTGCAGTATTTACTCTATTAAAATTTGCAAATCACAAACTACTTATTATATACACTGTATTCTGTGTTGTATATTATTTTACCAAGATAAAAAGAGTTACATTAATCAGTGACAATCTATAGTATAATACTGAAATTTGAATTCTCTGGTTTATATAGTTATATGCATAAGGTATATCCATAGGCCTACATATAATCCCTAAAATATAACATGGTAAAGTTTTCAATTAGACTGATGATTCATCCATCAACCAACAACAAATCTGAACAGCTCTATAAAAATATAGTGAGATACAGTATATATCTGATTATCATGCTACTACTTCACAGCAACCTGTTTATGGACAGTTAGTAAATATTGGTAAATGTATACAAAACACAGAAACACACCTACACAAAACACCTCTCTGTCTCGCTATGAAACATTTATTCTCACCATGCTTCTTGGGTATCTACAGACATGGTCTGAATGTGTGGGCAGGTCTCAGGTCATTAGCTGCTGCTAAAGAGGGAACAAGAGGGGGAAGCTGATGAAAGAGGATATGAGATCTGAATGAGCTACTGGGGTTATAATAATGAGCCAAGCTGTGCCCAGAGAAACCTAATCAGCAAAATAAACAACAAAAGGATCTGGATAAAGGTCTTTAATCCAATTAATATCCCTTTGTAAAAATAAAAAAGCACACACACACACACACATGTATGTGTGTATATATATATATATATATATATATATATATAGGTTTTTTTCTTTCCTTCTACTTCAAATTCAAGATATAGTATATATGTGTCTGTCAGCACAAAGTCACAGCTAACCTTTACAAAGACCCAGAATGTCAGCCCCTGAAATTAGCATATGGTGTTGGCTTTGAGTTACATTGAATTTCTATGATGGACTAAATAAGTGATACAACACATTTATTTAAGATGATTTTTGTAAATAAAATACACTTGCTCTTTAATAAACAGATTAAATCCTTGATTTGTAGGACATAACCTTTTGATTCATCAAGACTGTGGAGACAACTTAAAATATCATATAGATTTGGGACAGTGCACACAGGATAATGCTTTAGAGCAAAGAGCTGCTAGAAAAGATAATGCCATTATTACATTACTGTATACTAATCAGCAGCTACCTAATACACTAATAAGCAGTTGACTACCAGCCATGTCAAGACGGATTGTATTTTCCAACATACAAAAGACAAGCACTATTGACCATCTACTCATGACCATCTGTGCAGGTGCTAATATGGCGTAGAGGGGTACAAATATAAAAAGCTGCTGGTGAAGAGCCCACCAGGTTTTCTGCAGCCTAGGGACCAACAAAGGGCCCCCTGGTAGGAGAATCTTTTATTGGGCTTTTATTATTAGAGCTCAAGTAGTTTGTAATGACGAGTCACCGGAGTGGGGATCCATTTGCAGCTTTTAATAAAGGAAGACACAGTTGTACAGGCGTGGTTGAGCAACAGCAAGCAGGGTAATCAGAGGCGAGACAAAAGGCAGAGTAATAAGACAGGCGAATGGTCGGGGCAGGCAGCAAACAAACACGAAACGAGAGAGAACAGTCCAGAGTCAAACACAGTAATCCAATAACAAAGGTGGTAACGCTCAGAAATGTTAGCCAGGGCAAAACAAGACTTCGCGGAGAATGAGTGTGAGGCTGAGGCTTAAGTAGTCCCAGTAACGAGCTGCAGGTGAGCTCGTAATCAGTGCTATGCAAGGGGTGATGGGAAATGGAGTTTAGAGGGAGAAGTCAATACTCGGGTGATGGTGACCTCTGGTGACAATCAGGGGGAACCACAGAGGCCAGATTCGTTACATAGTTGCTAATGAATATGATAAATAATTAACAAGTTCATTATTATGACTGATTTATTTACTTATTTTTACTCACTCATTTATTTTACACACACACACATCAGTTGTGTTGTGACTGCAACCCTCCATGTAATCCATACCACACACATTGAGCACACACTACATGGCAGTGCGATTCTTTTTTTTTTTAAATCAAGAAAACTAATGATTAAATACACAACTGTATCAGGGAATTATGGGGTATGGGAACAGCTGAAATTTGGCCAGCTGTAATTACAACACAGCTCAATAAAAACATGGGACAGTGAACAGATACAGTAGGCTTCGTTTTAGGGTTATCCATGAGTCTCATTCATGTATAAACACTTTGCTGTGCAACTACAGGCTGCATAAACCTGACATCAAAGTAGATTATGATTTTAATCACAGTGTATATGTGATTGTGTGATTTAAATTGATTTCTATGCAGTTTATGAGTCACTTAAATGTAGCTGTGAAAAAATAATAGAGAGAGAGAGACACACATGGGATCACATTTTACTCAGCTACTGTGGATTAAAATGTTTGTTATGTGTGATGTGCATTAAAAACACGCTTCAGTAAGAAAATCAGCCGTTCAGCAAATAATAATCTTCATACAATTTGTGACCAATGATTTAAAAAAATATTGTATATAGCAGCATATTTTTAATGTAAAATTTAATTTTTAATTTTAGATATATTGTAAAGAATAGAAGAGAGAAAGGGGGATTTTGGGAAAGATACTGTCCATACATCAGAAATGTGTGTGCAGGGCAGTGTGGATTTAAATGCCATTTAAAGCTTATGTGTGATTAAAAGACACTTCACAAAAGCTTTCATTATGAAAGCCTCTACTGAGCCACAGAGTTTTTTGCTCTAATTTGTAATGCACAAAATAATCAATTCTGTTGTACTTAGTATTTTTGGCTCCTGTATTTGGAATTATAATGTACTGCATCATGAGCAATATGAATGCATGTAAGACAGGTGTCATTACATGTGTAAGACATGTAAATATTGGGAAATGTTTCCAAATTTCTTGTTGAAATGTGCCCATGGTGAAAAACCTCTAGAGTAGAAAGCACATAACATGATATTGCTCGGTTTTGGTGGCCTCTACAAGTGGGTAACTTGATGGCAAAGATCAACAAAAATGGAACTAGGTAAATGAAATCGAATTATATGCCAGCCATCATTCTCAGCAAAGAAGTTCCTGTGGTCCTTAAAAACATGTTCCCTGCATAAAGCTGTACGTGCCAAATCTTCAAGTAAGGCATTATGTCAATAATCTTTAAATGTGTCTTTTGATTTTATTTTACATTTCATCTGTATTACCTGTCTGCCCCTTGTTGTGAGCACCATAGTCAGCAATTACTCTGTCAAACACAGCCAAAAGTGGCGATCTGTGGGAGCTAGTACTCCTCGCAAATAGCACCCCCAGTGGTCAGTTCTTGCCAAGAACTAAAGAGGCCATACAGGAAGATACTTATCAGATTTTGAGATGATAGATCAATGCTATTTGTTTAAAATACCTGTTGAAAGCTGACTGGCTGAAAATGGCCATGTTTTTTATGTAATTTGGTGATGATTAAAAATCCAGTTACAGGTTATTGGATCGATGCACCACACCAAATTTCAGCTCAACTGGACATTTGGGTCCTGCAAAATAGCTATTTGAACCCAAGTCCAACCACTATGAATATGAATGTCCCCCAGTGGCCAATATGACTGCATCAGCTACTAGTAGGTCCCTCCCTGAAACTACCATTCAAGTACCATTCATGACAATAGCTTAATGGGAACCTTGTCAAATGCCTGCCAAAACCTGATAGGCCAATGGTGGTCGTGTTTTATCAGTAATTAGGAATTAGGAAAAATCCACTTAGATGCACCCAAACAAATTTCAGATTGATAGGCCTTATGGTTCTTGAAAAACAGCTATTTGCACTTAAACTCAGCCCCCTATGTATGACCATGCTCCAACCTTTGTAGACATTCTCAGAACCTTGTACTGAACATGTATTTCCAGTTTGGTTCAAATCCATATGACCAATCATGAATTACGTAAAACAGCTTCACATTTTCAGAACTAAGTGACGTGTTGCATTGTTTAGAAATGTCATCATGTTTTAATTGTCATAACTGAGTAACACACTCTCCCGAGTAGTTTGACATCAGTATTCTGAAGATTGACCAAAAATTCTAGGACTAGTTCACAAAAGTATATTTAGCATATTATGCAAATTATCATAAATTTGATTGTGCGTGGCTAAAAGATCCTTTTCTATAGTTTCAGCATTAGAATCATGATAATAAATAACTAAATAAATAAATAAATAAATAAATTCATTCTACAACTTATTTTCCAAGAGATATGCTTGTTTTTGTGTGCCATGGTCAATGATGGCAATGTTTTATTTATTTTTTTTAAATTAATTAGGTCACCTTTAAAAATAGATTAAAAAGATTAGCACATTAGCAGCTTGATCAGACTCAATTAAAAAAATTAAAAAAAAGTTCAATTAAAAAAATCTATTTCCACATTTAATGTGATATAGCAACCAACAAAATTCAAGTGAAAAACAAACAGAAAAAAGAAAATGAACAATCACAATAATCTGGTTGCATAAGTGTGAACACCCCTTAACTAACACTTACAAACTTTTCATTGTAATATAGCACTCAGACTTTTTGGGTAAGAGTCTACAAGCTTAGCACATCTTGAGTTGGCCATTTTATTCCACTTTCCCTGCATTGTGAAGGGATTGCATGTTTACAGCCCTCTTCAAGTCATTCCCACTGGATTTCAGTAGGATTTGGCTTTGACTGGGCCATTTCAAAACATTGATCTTCTTCTTCTGAAGCCATTCCTTTGTTAACATGGATTTGTGCTTAGGGTTCTTATTGTGCTAGAGGTTGAAAATTTTCTTCATCTTCAGCTGTCTAGCAGAAGCCTGCATGTTTTGTGCCAAGATAGATTTTAGGTATTTTGAGCTATCTATGATACCCTCTAGTCTAGAGTCTCAGTCTCAGCTGAAGAGAAGCGGCCCCATAGCATGATGCTGCCACCA
This sequence comes from Pangasius sanitwongsei, assembly GCA_037576675.1. Classification (NCBI taxonomy): domain Eukaryota; kingdom Metazoa; phylum Chordata; class Actinopteri; order Siluriformes; family Pangasiidae; genus Pangasius; species Pangasius sanitwongsei. The sequence goes on from CM075018.1 coordinate 13,081,457, forward strand.
GCATGCTTCACTGTGGGTATGGTAATAATCTGTCTTGTTCTTGCACCAAACATATCTTTTAGAATTATGCCTAAAACGTTCTACCTTCGTCTCATCTCAGACCATAACATATTTTACCACATTGTTTGGAACAACTTAGGCAGGCTTGGAATTATTATTTTTTTTTTTTAAAAAGGCATCCATCTAGCAACCCTACCCCTTAGCCCAGACATGTGAATAATGCAAGAGCTTGTCGTCACTTGCCGGGAGTGACCAGTACTTGCCAAATATTCCTGCAGCTCCTTTAATGTTTAATGCTGTAGGTCTCTTGGCAGCCTCTCTGATCAGTTTTCATCTTGTCCTTCGGTCAACTGTGGAGGGACATTCTGTTCTTGGAAATGTCACTGTGATGTCCCATTTTCTCCACTTGTTGATGATGGCCTTCACAGTGTTCCATGGTACATCTAATGTTTTGGAAATATTTTTGTACCCCTCCCTGATCGATATCATTCCACAATGAGATCCCGTGCATGCTTTGTAAGCTAACAAGATGTCAAGAAAATCCTACAGAAACAGATTATCTTTATTTGGGGTTAATCAGAAACACTTCATTAATAACAGGTTACAGTAATTACTTTTGAACACAAGTTTGAACGTGATTGGTTAATTCTCAGCACAGTCACATGGCCCATTACAAACCAGGTTTATTATGCAACCAGGTTATTGTAAGATTTTTTCAAAAATGTTTCTATTTGTTTTATTTTATTTATTTATTCATTTGGCTTGGACACAAAAACCTGCAATTTAAACAGGGATGTGTAGACTTTTTATATCTACAGTAGCAAATTAGGCTTGCACTGGCACAAAAAGATATATATATAATAATATAATAGTATTTAAACCACATAACCCAATAATTTTTTTTAATCAAATGTCCCGCTCTATGTTATGTTAGTTTTGAAAAATCTGTATGCCTCTTCTGAGGTAGAAAGCCCTAAAGGTTCCTCTCTCCTCACGCCCTGATGGTAGTACACTCTTTTTTTTCATCTATTCGTTCTCATTATTTCATCCATTCGTTCACGCTTTAGTCAAAGAATAACATTTTTAAAATTAACACAACAAGGAGAAGGTTTCTGAGAACAACAGAAAGTATGTGACCATCAGCAAATCATGAGTTTGTATCCCAAGAGAGAATAATTGGCTTTGCTCTTGGGTTGGGATGTATGACATGCTCTGCCTTGTCAACTGGAGCAAAACAGCGCAACTGCATTGTCACATGCCCTGGAGCAGTTTGAAAACATGTCATCGCAGAGCTGAACAGATCTCAAAGCATGTGTAAGACTTCACCCACCCAAGCTGATAGCTGTGTACCATAAAGGAGAGCTAGCTATTAGGTGAAGATCGACAATTACCAAATTAGGTGAAAATGGGGTAAAATCCTCAAATGGAACAGACAAATAAAAAGTATATCAATGCAATGCAAAAATTAAACAAAAAATCAAAACACAAGCAAACAGGCTAATGATGACTGCACAGAGGACAGAGGGCAATTGCAAAATATATATTTGGAATTTGATCTCAGATGTAATTTTACTAAGCTTTCTGTGAACACATTCTGTGAGCATACCAAATGAATGATTTGTCAGTTGTCACTCAGTCCCAACTTCTTCCCCACCCAGACTAATGGACAGCACTGACATTAACAGTATTCATATTAACAATAAGAGAATTTTCATTAATAAAACATGACGGGGCAAGCTGTTATAGGAAAATAATCAATACCAGTGTGCAGCTTCACATTTATTTTCCTATAACAGAATGTCCTGAAGTGTTTTATTTCTCTTATACCATAGATCTTATACCATATATTTTATACCATATATTTTTGCATTAGTTTATTAATTAAAACATACTTTAACAATTTATGGTTATTGTTATGGAACGTCCTTGGTGCAAGATTGATGCAAAGTGCAGAACTTCTTTATTAGGGGCTTGGCTAATGCTAGGCAAGGCAAGGCAAAGAAAACTTAAACTAGAAAACAAAACTATTCACAGAGAAAACAGTAACCAACCTCTAGCCACGCATGCAAACACAAACACAGACTAAGCATAATGCTCCAACAACAAAAACGGAAAAAACACAGAACATAAATAAGGTGACTAATGAGAAAATACAAAACAGCTGTGCGTGATGACAGGAAATGATGCAGACAAGGGAGCAGAGCGACATCCTCAGTGGAAGAAGGGCAACAGAGAGACCTCTGCTCTGGGCTCGTGCCCTCTACTTATCCCATCTATCCCACTTAGCTCAGACATTCCTCCAGCTGCTGAGCAGCTTCTCAAGCTGGTGTTGTCTCTCCTTGAGGAGGAGGACCCACTCTTGCCACAGCACTGCCAGTTCCCCTTCAGGAACTCGAGCTGCGTCGAAATGCTATGGGAACGCCTTCAGCGTGACCGCGCTCTGAATCACGTGT
>CM075018.1:13105758-13121501 GCA_037576675.1 Pangasius sanitwongsei
GCAGCTGAAACTGATTAACAACCCCCTCTGCTACTTAACTGACCAGATCAATATCCCAGGAGTTTAACTGACTTGATACTCTGATTGATTAAAAAATGTTCCTTTAATTTCTTTGAGCAGTGTGTATGTATGTATGTATGTATATATATATATATATATATAATGTGTGTGTCTGTGTGTGTGTGTATTCTCAGAGGCTTTTCTTTATATTTTAAGTATGTAACATATGAAATTCAGAGAGAGTGGTAAACAGCAATTCCCTATACCCTATATGGGTACATGTTCTGCATGTTCTGTATGTGCCATGCTGCAAAAGTCTTCTATACATATTCAGATTTTAGATTCCATTGCTTTTTCTTTAATTCCAAATAAAAGTCTTATTTAGATCATTTCAGCAATTTCTTATTGTGTCATTTCCCATATAGAATTATCAATAAGTATTCCTGTGAAAATAGTCTATTTTTTTTTTAAATTGCTTTATATAAAAATGCACCATTACTGTAATGCCATTACTGTAACCATATGTTACAGTATGGATGCTGTGCATTTTAATTTCAGTAATCTAATGGAAGCTATGCTGCCAAAAAAGATACTGTAAATACAGTTCCTTCAGTTGAGCAGGAACAAAGACTGTCCCTAATATTACACACCATTTGAAAAACAACACTGTTATCCATGTCACACAAGACATTGATTTGACTAAGTCTTTGTGACTGATGCATGGCTGCCGATCAGCATAGAGTGTAAGCAAGATGCTTATTATATCCCATTCACATACTGTTGTTCTAAAAAATAAGCTATTTCACTACATGAACTAATAACTAGTGTGGACCCTTTTGATATACTATTTAGTATGTAAGTATGCGATTTAAAATGTGTGCATTGACATATAAAATGGTTATATCTTCATTGATTATGCTAATAGCTACTTGATTTACTGGTGTAAGTTAATATTACCTGGCTGCAGGATGGATCAGGCAGATATGGAGGGTGAGAGGAGCCACAGCAGTGGAAGTGTGTCAAGATAAGGTACTGCCATCACATTAGGCAGCAGGAGTACAACAGGGAGCACAGTGGAAATAGCATGGAGAATTATGGAACGTTTGTTGAGTTGAGCCATGCTGCACTGGACAAGTGTGCTGGATGAATCACACCTGGCTTCTTGGTGTGTTTATTTTGTTCTCGTTTTCGTTGTGAGATTAGTCATACAGGTGAAAAAAATTTGACATGATAACAGCTACAGCTGTTGGAGAATTCAAATTATCATTATGTTTTTCTGTTTATTTATTACAAACTTATCAAGCTACTACTCTTGAAAACCTTGTCTGGTGCTAGAAAACCTTCAGTGCTTCTCCTAACTAACTGCTCAGACTGACTGTCAGTTGTCGGAAACACTTCATTTTCAGTCATTCACTTTCAGTTTCCACTTTATCCTGGTCATCCTGGTATGCTATATCTTCCACATAATTCTTGGAAACTGTGCCACTCATTTTGATGTGCTAAATATGTTCTTTAGTTTCATAACTCTGCTGTAATATTGTAGAGGTATGATAATGGCATCAGATTGTCTTGCTACAGGCAGCCATCAGATTAACCTTGTGGGGAAGGTACGCTCATGAGCATCATAGAAAGGAACCTTCAGATTTGTTAGGCAAATTTTTTTAAGTCAGTCAAACAAAGTGAATTTTTTTGCATAAAATGGAGATGGAGGCCACATATAGCCAGCTATCCAGAGATATGCTCAGTGAGAATGGCCTTTATTGATGGCACAAACCACACGCCATGCTAGCAGGTGGAAGGAGATGAACGAGACATACAGTATCTCATACTAACAAAAGTACATCAGCCTTGAACTTCAAAGTACACATGTGGTTAAGCATGCACAGAGTCAGGAGTGCAGTGTGTTGTCTGAGGGTGTAAGCAGATGAATGTGATTTATGACTCATGGCTGAAATACACTGTAAATCAAATGAGAGATGACACAAAGCATTTGTCAGCAAGAGGTAGCCAGGGAAACAGGGTCCAGTAATCTGTCTCTCCCTGAGGAGCAAGTTCTTCTATTGGCAAGTGTCAGTAGCATAACAAGTTCTTTCTAAAAGTCTCTAGATAACAGTATCATGTTGTGAATAGAGTTGGATGTTTTTCTGCTGCACCTAATTCAGTTTCTCCACTATTGACCAAGTATTTCAAGACATAAATGTGGTGTAGATTTTAATTTCAAGAAAAGGCTGAAGCAGGCTTACAAGGTGTGTGTGCGACAAAACCATCCCAACGGCCCTACAAAACTAGTCTCAAAACTGTCCTCAGACTTACATTCGTATTGCCAAAGCTTACATTACAGAGTGTATAAATAAATGAAAATAAAGATAAAAGGAAATTCAAGTACTACTAATAAGTGTTATCTAATCATAACAGAGAGAGAGAGGGAGAGAGAGAGAAAGAGAGAGATTGGTGACATTAGAGAAGAAATGCCATTGGATTGTCCTGGTTTGCTCTTGACAGCTCCAAAACAAGATCTAATTATGAGACACGGGTGCTACAACATATAATTAATTCATCCCCTTTTCATTTTAATCCCATCTATTTATATTTTTTATTCTAAACAGCAAAGCCATGGTGTTTCTTCAGATTTTAGAGTGAGAGTACCCAGTAGGTGGACTCAGGACCTAAATGCAATTTAATTTGGACCATCAACAAAGTCTCCCTCTATATAAAAAAAGTAGAAAGGCTTTCTTGTTCTCTTTTTGTTTATATGGTCCAGTCACAGATCCTGTAACACCATCTCTATGACAATAATAAAATCACTCAGTCTGACAGGCAGTTTGTTTATCAACTTGTGCCTGTCAAACAACATTAACAAGCTAATCGACAAAGATAAAATCTTGCATTCAAAAGATGGTGTGTTCAAAATTGCTCAGTACCCAGAAAAGAAAAGCTGACAGTGAAAACTATGTGTTTAAGGATGAGTGGATAGAAAAATATGAGTTCATACTTCCTAAATAAAGCCTGCTTGATTTGTGATGAAACCATGGCTAAAGTGAAGAACCAATTTTGAACAAAACTATCCACAGAACTTGGAGGTAAGAATCTCAAAACTAATCCAGCTAAAATCATTATATCAAGCTACGTACAAGCACAATAATGGTTACATGAGCAATGAATGCTTGGAGTGTCGCTTCTTCCATTAAAATACAATGAGTTTTGTACATAGTGCTGGACTTTTTGGAACTTATCTTTGCTCATTTATCTTACCTTTCTCTGGGCCTGCAATTCTGTGGCCTGAACACTCCTAATTTTATTTCATCTTCTGAAGTTTTAAAAATTATTGCAAGTGCACAGTAATATACACCACATTTTCAGATAATAAACCAAACAAACAAAAAAAGAAATTACAATTGTAAGTCATGTATTAAATATAATTTGGTTTTATTGTTAATTGTCAGTGATACCCATACATGACAGTCAAATTATGGATGGGGAAGCATTAGCAACACTAATGCCACAAAATAGAATACCAATATAGAATGCTAATATCTGTGTAATGTATAACATAATATTTAGTAGATTTAAGTAAGCAGAAATCAAGTGATATTTTTATTCTCAGAAGACACCTAAAGCATTATCCAACTGAAGGACATTCTTTACATCATAGGTTGCCCTTTCTTCACTCAATGTTATTCAGTATGTAAGGAATAAAACATGACATGGTGTTCTGCATGTGGTGTGCTGCTCATAGACTGCATAATAAAGTAGGCTATAAGTCATAAAATAGTCAAGTCAAGTCAAGTGGAGTTTATTGTCATTTCAACCATATACAGCCAGTTAGTACATAGTGAAACGAAACAACGTTTCTCCAGGACCAAGGTGCTACATAAGACAAACACAGAACAACACAGAACTACAAGGAACTACATAAATTTATACATAAAGTGCACAAGTGATTTAAAGTCCAGTACAGATGTATTCAATGTCCAGGGAGAAGCCTCTCCTATAAATCATTTTATTTATTTATTTATTTTTTTGGTGAAGTACAGTCTCCAGAACCCCCACAGATGGTTGGCCAGGGATTCTACAGCATGAGGTTAGAATTGAGGCTGGCCTGCTCAAGGACTGTGCCAAGGCCTGTCCTGCCCTGCTCCAGGCATGCACCAAGATCTGTACTGGGGCCTCTCCAGTCCTGCTGGAAGGCTGTCTGCATGTCTGTGAGGAGAAACTGCATGTACACAGCTCTAAGACGAAAGGAGACTATCCACCAAAAGCAGTAACCTGATAAGGAGGGCCGTATTCAGAAAAGCAACAAAAAGGCAAAAGATAACTCTGAAGGTGCTGGAGAGATCCACATCTTGAACCAGAAACACTGTTTACAGATCATCCATAGCCAGGACATTCCACATGACTGGGCTTTATGGAAGAGTGGTGAGAGTCAGCGAATGTGGAAAAAATTTCTCTAGCCTGATGAGACTGAAAACTCATTTTTTGGCCCTTTTGGTCAGAGATGAGGGTAAGATGGAGACAAATACAGGGCAATCCTAGAAGAAAACCTATTCCAGTTTACAAGAAATTTTAGAATGAAGTAGGGTTTACTAACCCTAGGTTCTTATTCATTGTATTAGAATGCTGCTTTTCTGACTGAGGTACATAACAAAAATGTTGATATGCCACATTAGTTAACATTATTAAACAATAACCCAGAGGACTACTTTTGCTGGCTCCCACCCACCTTGACTATATAAGATGTAAGGAATGAATATTTATATCTAAATTGGCTCCTGATAAATTTTCTATTCAAGATAAAGCTCTTATTTTGGGCACCATGTTAGCTCAAGAGAGGAAATAATCCCTGGCTGGAATGGATATGAAGAGTGAAGCACTGACAGTGTATGTTTTAATTGAAACTTTTTAGGTGGTTATTAAATGCAATCAAATGTACAATAGATTGAGCACCCAGTGTAATTATGTTTCTGATTTTCAGAAAGATGATTTCAAGCAAGTATATTATTGTCTCTTTTATAATACAAAAAAGGATTTGAACACCTACATTATATGTTTTAAAACTTTGGAAGTGAAATTAAGCAATATTGCACAAGTGAGTGTTGTAATACTGAATATCAGCACAGCTGATATTCATCCATAAACATGAGGCTGTAGGTAATTGCATGATTGTGAGTGTAATGTTGCTTTAAAACAACAGTTCTATTAACAAGAACATCTATAAGCAATATGGCCATTTTTTTTTTTTTTTTTTTTTTTTTTGCTCCATCACCAAAAATAGTTCCCACAACTGGATACAGGGTTGCGTGTTGTCATGCACTGCACAGACTGACTGACAGCCCATAGTAAGTGAAGTAATGGTTTCAATGTAACTAACTATTGCTTGAATTGGAATTTTAAGTAGCAAAGACAGGCAAGCAGAGTGATACAAACAGTGAAATGTAACATTGCTGTTATAATATCAGCACTCTTGGAATGCCTCCTGTCCAATCAAATATGTGGACCAGAACTAACTGATGTATGTATGTATGTATGTACCTCAGATGTCTCAGGTGGGTGAGTTATGTTCATTTCTGGTAAGTATTTTCACACTCATGTCAATATGGTGGTTCTGTGCTCAGGGTCAATATGCTGGCTGGAGGTCTGCTCCCTGTTAATAAGAGGAGAGGGATTAAAGAGATTACTGCAATGCCAGCTGAGAAAATGAAAAGAGAAGCCAGCAGACTGGTGAAAATTATGGGCTGTTTATTGATTACAGCCAGGATTACCTGCTAGGAGGCATTGCAGGATTACTTTCGTTCATAAGCCACATCATGAGTTCATTACCATCTTACATGAGACAATACCAGCAAACTAAGAGACAAAATGTTTCTGATAGTCTGAAACCACCACCATTCAGAAGATTTAATTTTAATTTTGACATTTAATTATCAGTGTCAATGAAGAATGTATGAATTCCTTTTTACTTCAGGCAGTACCTTAATTATGTCTCATGCAACAGTTATTAAAGTGGATTCATGTAGTTTAAATTACAAAATTCATGCACTCAACTAAATGTGGCTTTAAAGATTAAGGTAAATGCAATAAATTACTATTTTGAATATCAGTATTACCTGGGTGTTCTCACTAGGTGATTCAGTCAGTGATAGTGTGAAATGAGTTTTGTTAGCTTTATTCAAGGGGCCCATTTTCTTAAAATCAAGTGTATATAACTTGTTCAAGTATTACTCCATTAATGCTTCAAGGTCTTCACTAGTGCAGCTCTTTGTACAAAAAGCAAGTTACTGCTGAAATTAAAGGCTTTTTAAAGGTCATGATTAAAAAATGATTAGGAATCAGTGGTTTAGTCTGGGTAGCCATGAATGAATTGTAGTGGTCCATGAAAGAAACCTTGGACTTTCATTCCATAGCTTAACCAAGGTAGTTAAAGATTTCATAAATGTAATAAATAGATGAATAAAGTGTGTAAAAATATTAATATGTAAAAATGAAAATCAAACAAGGCAATATGCATAAAATACCAAAGTACTGGTATTACAAACATTATTAAATAGAAAAAGAATTAAGGATTATGGTTCTTTAATATACTACCTTCATTGTTTTGTTTTGTTTTTTTTTTGGGTTTTTTTTGACAAAGTTTGACTCTCATTGTCTTTATTCAATTGTAGAAATAAGTGTAAGAAGCATGACAGAGCTATACTGAATAAACCTACATACCCTTACAGTCTGTATTCTGGATATGTGGCAGACTATTGTTAATAAAAGTATCATATCTAATCAGCTTTCCAACCTTGGGATAGGAAAACACAGATGGGGTCACAGGGGATGTTTACCAGCCATTATGGAATTGTATGCAGAATTTAGCTTATGGATTATTTAAACATAATAACTAAAACTTTTAAAACAGTCTGGGCTATTTATTTAATTCGAAGAATCTTACACTGGATGTGGGTTTACACACAAAGCCTTTTCCCTGTGAATTTCTGTGGTTTCTAGTTCGAAATAATACAAAATACAATATTATTGCTATATTTTGCTGTCCATGTCCAGAATCTAAACAGCTCACATGCTATATTTCAGTCCATTGCCTGCAACAGCATAGAATCCATGATAAGAGTCCATGCTGCTACAAAATACAAACTACCATTAAATATATTAGTAAACTGTACACTTTAAACTATGCTTTGATTAGCTGCATGGTGACACACAAGCACAACCTTCTCATTAGTTGTGGTGAGTGTGGATTCTCATGAACAAAATACAAATGAAGCATGTTACCATTAATAATACGTTCGACTGAGTATATAGGAACTCATAAGTGGTTGTCCATGACTTTCTCTTTCATACTGAGGCCAAATACAATTATTCATTCATCAGTGTGAGGAAGGTTAGAGAATACAAAAAGCCAAAAGTATGCTGACCTTCAAAAAAATCAGGCTTGTCTATATCTATAAAAATGCCACAATGGCTGAACAAGATCACAATCAGAACATGTGCTATTTGCCAACACACTTCAGAGAGGTACAGACATTTATCAGAATTTCTCTTAGAGTGATTGGTGCCATGGACATCTAAAAACAACATAAGTGCTACAAATGAACAAACACTGAACAGTGCCACAAATGAAGATGCCCAGACAAATCAGACTTTAAAAAGTGCATAGACAATAAGATTGATGTACAATCTTATGAGGTAGTGTGCAAATAAGTACTGTATACAGTCCCCTCTAAAGTATTGGAACAGCAAGGCCAATTCTTTTGTTTTTGCTAAACACTGAAGACATTTGGGTTTGAGATCAAAAGATCAATATGAAACAATAGATCAAAATTACAGCTTTCATTTCCTGATATTTACATCTAGATGTGTGAAAAAACTTAGAACCTTTTGTTTGAACCCACCCATTTTTCAAAAATATTGGAACATGTGACTTGGAAGGTGTTTCTTGTTGCCCAGGTGTGTCCTGTTAGATTGACTGTTTAAACAGTTAATAGCTTTGAATGTCTACCTGTGAAGACTGCTTTTTTTTTGTTAAAAAGGATAAACCAACATGAAGACCAGAGAGCTGTCTACTGGAGAAAAGCAAGCCATTGTGAAGATGAGAAAAGAGGGAAAGAGTCATTGCATAAGCACTCAGCATAGCCAATACAACAATTTGGAATGTCCTGAAAAAGAAAGAAACCACTGGTGTACTAACAACCAGACATGGAACAGGTCAGCTAAGGAACACAAGGGCAGTTGATGACAGAAATATTGTGAAAGCTGTGAATAAAAACCCAAAAACAGCAGTCAGTGACATCACCAAAAACCTCCACAGGGCAGGGGTGAAGGTATCATAATCCATCATTTGAAGAAGACTTTGAGAGCAGAACTATAGAGGCCATACTACAAGATGCAAATCACTCACCACCAGTAAGAATTGGAAGGCCAGACTGGAATTCACAAAGAAATCCAGAGATGATCCGCAAGAGTGGATCCAAGATTAACCTCTACCAAAGTGATGAAAAGACCAAAATGTGGAGAAAAATGTATATGCTCATGATCCAAAACATATGAGCTCATCAGTCAAGCACAGTGGAGGTAGTGTCATGGCTTGGGCTTGCATGGCTGCTTCTAGAACAAGCTCACTAATCTTTACTGATGAAGTAACTCATTATGGTAGCAGCAGAATAAATTCAGAAGTCCATAGAAACATTCTGTCTGCCAATTTACAGAGAAATGCATCCAAACTAATTGGGAGGAACTTCATCATGCAGCAACACAATGACACAAAGCACACTGCCAACACAACACAGGACCTCATCTGGGAAAAAGTGGGAGGTTTTAGACTGGCCAAGCCAGTCAGACTTTTTTAATCTTTTCACTAAACCCACAAGCATGCATTTCACCTTCTGAAGAGGAGACTGAAGGGGGAAGGCCTCCAAAACAAACAACAACTAAAAGCAGCTACAGTACAAGCCTGGAAAAGCATCACAAAAGAAGAATGCAACAGTACAGTTATTGAAAGCAAGGGATATGCAACCAAATATTTACTTTACTTATTTACTTTAATTTACTTTAAGACTATCTGTTCCTGTTCCAACGCTTTTGTGGTTGAATGGGCAAATCCCACAGCCACGTTTCAGAAGTGGAGTGGAGGTTGTTATAACAGCAAAGAGGGACTAAATTTACAATGGAATGTATGTAAAAAAAGCACATATGGCTGTAATGGTCAGGTGTCCACAAACTTTTGGGCCATATAGTGTACCTAACTAACACTAGATGACTAGGTCACATTCTTACTGTGGTGTTGCCTATATTACAAATTTAGCACCTTGGATTTTAGGGCTTTCACAACATCCTCAGTGTTGTAATCATAAAACATTATGTCATAAATGTGCCCACATACAACAATATTTCTATGAGATATGTATATACTGTATGTCCGGCCATTGCATATGGTCTTTTTACTGTTTTTACTCAGGTTACTTAGTCTTTTTGCAACCAGGTTGTGCATGCATCACTTTTTGTTTACAAACACTAAAGGGGTCTATAAATATTTAAATGGATCATCCTGACAAATCAACAGAGTCTGTCAAAAATGGAAAAAGCAATTGCAAATTCATTGGGTTTTATATGAATACATTCATAAGAAGAGCTATATCTGCTAAGCCATTCTTCTAGTCTTAACAACTCCTAACAAGTATAGTGACGTGGATTCAAATGAATTTGCAAAATAAAGCTAAGATGGCTGAACTGCAACCCTAAGCCTTTTTTTTTTAATTTCAAACAAACAAACAAACAAGCTGATGCTATACCTCTGTTCCTATACCACTCTTGAGAAATGAGGTAGGACATTTACCAGGACCTTTCCTAAACTGGTGACAAGCAGAAAGATGTGTTTCATGGTTTCAGGGTTTGTTATGTGATAATGTATTGATCAAGCAGGAGAACTCATTTTTATAGAATATATTCTTTCAGAACATTTATCTCCCCTGCAATAAAATTGAAGTATACTGTACCTTTTGAATGGTTTCCAAAAGTAAATATTCTTCTGAAAGGGTTTTTCTTCCATGTTATGATTCTCTGAAGTGGAAGTCAATATACAGAGAATCCCATATCAATTGCAACATTTCCATGGACAGTGTCGTAAATATACAGTGCTGATCCTACATGACATCTATGTATAAATATCTGTGAAATTTCTATCAGCTCTTTGTCCTTCATGCATCATTCATGAGCAAAAACTGATTCAATTAATTTGAAAGGACACATGGAATGGATGGGCTGTCAGAGAAGGCTGGGTGGTTAGGACAAGACTCTACATACAAAGTGATCAGATTGAAAAACAAACACTGTAATTGCAAATCTTGGGAGTGGATATACAAGATGAAATGCATGCTCAGGAGATACAGTGCTTTGCATAAATATTCAGTCCCTTGTACTTTTTAGCATTTTGTAATCTTGCAACCTGGAATTGAAATGGACTTAATATGAATTTTGATTGACACAATATGTCTAACATTTGAAGGTGCCGTTTTGTTATCGTGATATATTTGAAGCTGAAAAAAGTATTTTTTAATTGTGACAAAGGTTAATTAAATGAAACAAAACAAGCAAAAAAAAACACAGACATTTGTTGGTTGCATAAGTATTTGCCCCTTGGGTCAATACTTGGTAGAACACCTTTTGCTGCAATTACAGATACAAGTCTTCTGGGATATGTCCCTATCAACTTTGCTTATTTTTTCCCATTCTTCTTGGCAAAGCTCTGCTTGGATGGAGACAGCAATTATCAGGTCTTGCCACAGATTTTCAATCAGACTGAGGTCTGGGCCATTCTACATTCAAGTTATTGGTTTGAACCACTCCGGTATAGCCTTGGCAGTATGCTTAGGGTCTTTGTCCTGTTAGGATGAACCTCCATTCCAGGCTCAAGTCTGTTCCAGACTGGAACAGCTTTTCTTCTAGGATTGCCTTGTATTTGGCTCCATCCATCTTGCTTTGAAGAGTCTCTAGCATTCAAAATCCAGTTTAAATGTATTTATATTTAGATCGCATGACACTGCAAACAAGTAGACTCCATTCAGCTAATTATGCACCTTGTGATGGTAACTGGTTGCACCAGAACTAATTTAGGTGTTGTACAGCAACAGGGGTGCATACTTATGCCATCACACCTACATTTAAAAAAAATAATTTTGCAGACTAATGGGCTATTTTGTGTAGATTCATGTCATGTAATGCCACTTAAGTCAATTTCTAGTGTTAACACTAGAAAATGTGGAAAAGTTCAAGGTGAATACTTATACTAGGTACTGTTTATGAGAATTATTTTGCATTGCTAAATTGGCTGCACTTATTGATGCTAGCCCAAAGAGGGACCACTGAAACTTCATTCACCTACATGGAGTCATTACTCAGGGTCTATATTCCACCTCAGCTGCTGTAGTCTATAAGATATCTATTATCTTTTGTCATGATGTTAGATTTTGAGAGAACTTTTGTTTTTATCAATTTTACTGAAATATAATGTGCATAATATTACGTATAAAGAATATCTAATTTGTACATTGACTGACTAGTGTTCTTCTGGGTAACAGCACTTGTTCTTAGTACTTTTTACAGTCTTTCTTCTGGTGGAAACTTAGTAGACACTTAACATTTCAGAATTTTCATCAAATTATAAGGCCCCTGATGGTGATGCATGTTTAAATGGTTAAAACCCATATTGGTCATAGGCAAAGTTGTATAATATTCTATGGTATACTAGGAGCTCCCTCTTAGTGTGTTGACTTAACTAACTCTCCTTAAGAGCTGAGTTTCTTCTTGTATTGACAAAGCTCACCAGAGGAAGTTTTGAAATGTGATTTTAACCTAGATCAGATAAATTAATTCAATTCAACTCAATTTTATTTGTGTAGCACTTTTAACAATGGACATTGTCACAAAGCGGCTTTACAGAAATATATAAATTCTGGGTTTAAATTAAAAATGTTTAAATTTATCTCTAATGAGCAAGCCAGAGGCAATGGTGGCAAGGAACATCTTGAGGAAGAAACCTTGAGAGGAACTCAAAAAGGAACCCATCCTCATTTTAGGTGACAATGGATAGTGCGGGAGAGAACACAGATTATTAGGTGTATTGTTGTCATGTAATGGTTAAAGAAAATGTGAATTGTGTGCAGAGTGCAAGCAGGGAGTCTGGCAAGACTAGCTATGACAGCATATCTAAAACGGAGAGCCAGAAGGTAACACAGACATGAGGGTGCCCTGAGACATAAAGTGGCCAGCCATCAGCAACAATTAAAATTTATTTGTACTGAGTTAAATTTAACTCAATTGATAGCATCACTAACTAGCCCACACTTAAACAGTGCTTCTAACTTATTACTAACATATTCTAACTTATACCAGTTTATTCTTTCTTCTTATGTAGCATACAGTTTATTTAAACAGTATAGTAAACAATGTGAAAACAGATGGCCTCATATAACTTTATGAACTCTACTATGCTGTTCAGTAACTCTGAAATAGAAAATGGGAAAAAAAAAATCCAACCTTGAGCTCCTAACCTTATGAAAAGGTTAGAAAATGTGTAAGAATGGCAAACAATAGAGAGAGATTATTTTTATTTTTCATTTTCCATAATAAATTTGAGGAGACTCCTTATTGAATTGTTTGATTAAAATATCAGTAGTAAAATCAATGATAAAAAGTGCCATATTTCATCAATATCAGTATTGCCCTTGGAACGACACTGTCACATGAAGGGAATTTTTATAATTTTAGTTCTAGTTTTACATTTACCAAGGTGGAAATGGATAAGAGCATAACCTAAGATACACTATGCTTGCAGTTCACCTGTGGTGTCTATTCCAGTGTGTGAGAATAATTGCAAACCATACTAGCTTGATGGATTTTTAACAATATGTATCCCATGATATAATTCTTACCAGTGTCCTGAGTACAGGCACATTACCTAGCTGGCATTTCCTGTGTCTACCTTCTAGCAGATATGAATACATTAAATTAGGTTAAGATTATTACAGGAAACTGGCATACCTTAATAGTGTAATACCCCTCCAGTGACCCTGTGTCATGGATGGATAGCTGTAGCTAAGACCACAAAAACAGTGAAAATTATATGTAGATTAGACAAGTAGGGAAGACCTCCCTTATAATTCATTTTAAATCTGAGCCATACAGACTGCCTGCCATAAAGAGTTTTTTTCCCCTGTAACCCACAATCATGTTCTACATTTCCAAGCCAGAAGAAATTCTCAAGAAGGACACAAAATTGATTATCATTTTGATACTGGACTCCCTTCCCTTGAGTATTTATTTGAGCTGTAATCACTACACAGTTTAGAAGTGAAGTGACATGATATGTGGCCAAGTATGGTGACATACTCAGAATTTGTGTTCTGCATTTAACCCATCCAAGTGCACACACACAGTAGTGAACACACACCCGGAGCAGTGGGCAGCCTTTTCATCCACTCCCCCCAACTACAATCCCTGCCAGACCTGAGAGTCAAACCACAACCTTCAGGTTCACCTTCAGGTTACAAGTCTGACTCTCTAACCATTAGGCCACAACTGCCCCCGACAGACAGTGAAGATCACAAGACAGTGAAGATCACAATCTGAATTAATCTGGTTAAATCTTGTTAAATTTATTATTATTTTTAAGTATTCACAAAAATAGATAAAAAAGAAGTAATGTTTACTTGAACTGGTTGGACTCTCACATGCGCAAATCAACACATGCTGAGCAGAAGAGGACCATGAGCTTGCTGAGCTTGTTGAAATATGCTTGTGTAGAGTTGTAATGAATACAGTCATATAAAGTTGAAATTAATACAGTCCACAGCATACTAACATGGGGGCATGGTTTTTGAACTCATTTTGCATATGCATTTGTGGAACTTTAAACTGATTTAATTTTGAGCATTATGGACAGGTTGTTTTCGATATTTTTTGTTTTGGGTTGAGTTGAAGGCCTAAGACTATTGTACTATGCTTGGTCAATTGTATCTGCTGAGGATGACCCACATGGATAGCCAAAATATCACCCCAAGACCCCCCAAGAAACTTGGATATTCCTTATTTTTTAGCTATATCATAAGAAAGAAAGAAAGAAAGAAAGAAAGAAAGGTTTAAGAGACCACTTTGGATTCTGACACAAATCACATGACTGCATTTCATACTGTTAGCAAATGCTACCATTTCCCGTATCCCTCCGTTACTCCAAGCTAGATAACTCATTTGTTAACACATTTTAAATTCTGTTTGAATCTGAGCTCATATGCAGCTTTTTGGGAAGCATTTTCTATTCCTAGATGAAATATAAAAAAGACCAGACAGATAATTGAAAAGGGTAGGATTTCCTTTTAATTTTTTTTAAATCACAGAAACATGTGCAGACTATTTGAACCTGACTGTAATTACCCATCAATCATTTGAATTGAGATCTCATATCATTACATGAAATCTATTAGCATACACTTTCATTTTTACAGGACTCATATGAGTCATATCACTTTTTTCTGGTGTAGTAACATGTGTTCTCTAAAATGTCACTCATATTTTCTAGATCACCATAAGTACTTAGATCTTTCTGACAGAACAAAAGCATCATTTGCAATTGTCACCACCTGTCTTTCTAACCAGTAATTATAAATTTACATACAGTGAAAGTGATATCTTCTCTTTTAAAACAGAATACTGTATATGCATCATTACATCCTTGGAAGACACAGAGCTTTCATTTGAAAATCTTAAATACAAATGCCAAAAAGTCAGCTTGTCAGCTGACTTCTGTGCAAAAGCAAAAATGTGAAGTGAAGTGCTCAATGCGCACCTGCTTAAGCACCAGGCAATTACCTCATGTTCTGTCTACGAAATTTAAGGGTAATGAAACCAGGGTAATCCTAAAACAATGAGAAACTCAGTGACATGGAGAGCACTAGTATAAATGCTATTTTGTCATCCAGGACTGTAATGTGGATAGGTGATCTTAGATGACATATTTGGATCTGGACATGATGCATTCTGTTGAGGTCTGTGAAGTTCCTTGCTTATACAGTATGCTGAAACAACATGATGTAGGGTCATTTCATTTCAAGTGGTCCAATACAAGTTGCTTGACCATTTTTGATTTACCTTTTTTTTGAATGATTACCTCTATGTATTGGCATTGCAAACCCACCAGTTTTTATTATTATTATTATTTCACTTGATTTAACCATGACGGCCATCTTTGTGTCATGGCACACAACAAATTTTCTTTATACAGCTGTTTATGGAAACCTCAATATCTTGGCTCAGTATGGCCTTAGCTCCTTGGAACAAAATTTTATCTCCAGAACACATTACAAGGTACATGTACATGCAGTTAGGTCCGGAAGTATTTGGACAATGACAGAGTTTTTGTGATTTTGCCTTTACACTGGTCTGGGTGTGTGTTCACGGTGTGTGTGTGTTCACTACTGTGTGTGTGCACTTGGATGGGTTAAATGTAGAGAACAAATTCCGAGTATGGGTCACCATACTTGGCTACACATCACTTCACTTCACTTCATACACCACCACAATGGATTTGAAATAAAACAATCAAGATTGAAGTGTAGACTTTCAGTTTTATTTTAAGAGGTTCCACAAAAATATGTCATTTACCATTTAGGAATTACAGCTATTTTAAACAAAGTACCTCCATTTTCAGGGGATCAAAGGTATTTGGACAAAGTGACATAATTGTAAATATAACCATA
>CM075018.1:13121601-13151779 GCA_037576675.1 Pangasius sanitwongsei
TGTTTAGGGTCATTATCCACCTGCACTGTGAAGCGGCGTCCTATCAGTTTTGTAGCATTTGGCTGAATGTGAGCAGACAGAACAGCCCTATACACCTCAGAATACTTTGGAGAAGGTAGGCGTATATAAACATTTGCACATTCTTGTTCCTTAGACTTAGAACTTAAGTCCTAATGTAATGCTCAAGATTGCTCAAAGTTCCACTATTAGAGCCAATTTATAATTTGAAGGGTTTGAGTCTCAGTCTTAATTTTTCTAATGTGTTCTGGAGATAAATTTTTGTAAGTATAGTATGCATGCAGAACATTTCAGGTTTGAGAATTATACTGTTGTTGTTGTTTTTTGTTTTTTTTTAATTGGGGCAAGAAAGTGCAATTATTTATAATTCCCCTCACTTTTGGGTTGAATATCTCTAGTGGGGGACCAGATACTAACCTGAAATTTTCACAGAAATAGGTCCTCTATAGTAGCATTTGGCTGTAAAAATTTTGAGTTTGAAATTCCACTGGTTACTTTATTCATGTATTTTGAGAAATGAACAGATGTTCATTTATATTATATATTTATATCAACAAATATAAGCATAACCAATAATAAAAATGAAATGTATTTTACAGTAATTATGATTGACATCCAATAGCTTATGCTTGTCAATGAGGTCTAAATGTTACTACATTTGATATTGGCAACAGTGAAGCATGATCTCTCACAGTGTTTTTCAAATCTGCAGAGTTTAGCTCCAACCTCCAAACTCACCTCCCTGTAATTTTCTAGTAATCCTGAAGACCTTGGTTAGCTTGGTCAGGTGTGATTAGGATTGGAGCTAAACTCTGCAGGACAGTGGACCTCGAGGGCCAGATTTGAAGAACCCTGATCTATCATGTTGGTACAGGTGTGCAGTTGGTATGCATAAATAGATTTTATCCAAATATGGAATTATAGTTCAGTTGAGTGTTTTACAAATGAACAGTGTCATAAACAGAGCTATGGTGTTGTTTCTCCTGTAATAAAAGTAGTAAGTGACTACAGCTCAGAAGAAAAGGAGTTACTGTGTTCAAGGGTAGGATGTGATGTTACATCAAGTTTGTAAGTACCATGAAAAGAAATTTGTATTGAAATATCATCACCTATTTGGTAACAGTTGTTGTAATTCCTTGGAATATCACAAAAAACCTATTACAAATGGATTACAAGAAATTCGATTAGAGCACATATCAAAGAAAATGAACTATCCTCTAAAACTTATCCTTGGTAGGTCACTGTGTCCCACTTGCTACAAAAAAAATTGTGATTGAAAATGAAAAACATATGGAGCAGAGTGAGGACTATGTATTTACCAGCTGTACACTTCACTGTTGCCAATATCAAATGTAGTAACATTTTAGACCTCATTGACAAGCATAAGTTATTGTATGTTAATAGTAAACATAATTATTGCAAAATACTGTTCATTATTTGTTATGCTTAAATTGACCCTAATAGTGGAATTGTGAGCAATCTTGAGCATTACATTAGGACTTACAGTAAATTCTAAGCCCAAGGAACAAGAATGTGCAAAATGTTTATATACGTTTATACAAATGTTTGTCACAAATGTTTATACATGTATCTTGTAATGTGTTCTAGAGATCAGTTTTTGTTTTTTGTTCCAAGGAGCCATGACCATCCTGAGCCAAGATACTGACGTTTCCAACAGCTGTATAACCAAAATTTGTTGTGTACCATGACACAAAGATGGCTGTCATGGTTAAACCAAGTGAAATAATAATAATAATAATAATAATAATAATAATAATAATAATAATAATAAACTGGTGGTTTTGCAATACCGATATTTAGAAGTAATCACTCAAAAAAAAAATTAAAAATGGTCAAACAACCAACTTTGCAATTATTGGACCACTTGAGACTGACCCTGTAGCCTTTTTGACTGCATAGTGTACCTGATGGTGTACCTGGATGAAGAAATGGTTTTGTAGTAATGCACATAGTGGATTCACTATCCACAGAGCAGAGCATCCCCAGTACATGGATGAATGGGACACTGTATTGCAGTGGGTGCTTCTTCAGAGTAGAAACACAGGCCTCTCCCCAGGTGATTCTGGCATTCCAAAACAGGTGTTTCCTGTTTGCATAGGTTCAGGAGATAGACTAGTTTCTCCTCCAGTGGGACTAAGGCTTGAGCAAGGGCAGATTCAATTATTGAATCAATTAAAGTATGTATAGATAGACTCACTGTCACTATTTCAGTAACTATCATTGAGGAAAAGTGGAGATGAGAGGCACAAATGCAGCCACTACCTGCTGTCAGCATTCTGAATTCTAAGGTGAATTCTGCCACCGTGCGTTGTCCTTGCTTGAGTGTGAGTAAACACTCACCTGTCTCCTTGCCCTCTGGGGATGGTTGAAACCATTCTGGAAAAAAGTTAGCAAAATGGTTGTATGACTGCAGAATCTCCCCTCTATGTATCCCAACAGCAGCAACACACATCTAAAGACTTGACTGTAGGCTTCAAGATGATTTGTACAATCTTGGCTTATCAGAGGTTATGTCTATTCAAAGTAATGAACAGTGTACAATGATATTTTGACAGATCCCCATCATATTTCTCAGGTTGAGCAATGCTGGGATGATCACAAGAAGCAGGTACAGACAAAATGGAGCCAGTTTATTACTACAACAAAGTATTCTGTCACAACTTGCAGACTGAGGGATTCAAATTCAGTACCATGTTTATTAACAAGGCAATAATCATAAAACAGAAACAGGCAAAGGTTGGGCAATGTGCAAACAGGCATAAACCAGGCAAATCCAAAATAAGAAAAGAAAGGTAAATGAGATCAGGGTCACAACAGTCATACAGACAAATAGCCTAGTACCAAGTCATGGTGAACAGTTTATATAAACACTTAATTATGATCAGACATGTCTTAGGTAATGGAGAGTGTGGTTAGATTAGTAGTGAGACTAGTGACTGATCCTGTGATGGAGCAGGGAGTGTGTCAGCTAACATGGAAGCTAGTTGGGGATCATGCAGTAGTTTGGATCTGCAGAAGTTGAACTAGAGGTTGGCACTGACGCTGACATGGACAAGTATAAGTTAGTAACTCAATGCATTTTTTTAAAAAGCTTTTTAAAAATGTGTTTTATATTTTATGTTTCATGTATTAACTGTTTTTTAGTCATAAAAGGACACCCCTGTTTAATCAATACATTAAATGCATTTTTCTTAAAATAAAAGGCAATTATTTGGCTCTCAAGCATGCTCTGTAAGAAACCATAACAACAAGAAGTGTATTTGAGACAGAAACCTGCTTTTGACTCACCAGCAGAATTAGAAGTGTCTCTGGGGAAAAGGAGGCTGCAGGCCAGATAATAAGGGTAGAAAGGAAACTATTTATTGGCTAGTCTGAGCTTTATCTCTGTCTTATTCTCTCCCCCTCTCTCTTTGACACACACACATACACACATAAACACACACTACATCTCTGTCCTTCAACACATATCAGACTTGTCCTTGAGTTTAAGAAGTGATCACTGATGACTGATGCTTGTCAGGGAAGGAGCCAAGTCTCCAGAATACTAACGTCTTCATTGGGAGGCTCTTCTGTTACCTACCTGTGGTGAGTTAATATAAAAGTGAATGTACACCAAAAATGAAGACAGCTAATTTATCCCATTATTCATAAAGAAATTTTAATTCTTTGTGCGTGTGTGTGTGCATACACATATAAATATACACTATATGGCCACTATATGTGGACACCTGACCATCATACCCAAATGTGCTTGCTGAACATTCCATTCCAAATCCATGGGCAGTAATATGGAGTTGGTCCCACTTTTGCAGCTATAATTTTAGCTAGCACTAAATGGCCAAATGTTTGTGGACACCTGACCATTACAGCCATATGTGATTTTTGAACATCACATTCCAGATTTAGTTCTCCCTTTGCTGTTATAATAACCTCCACTCTTCTGAGAAGGCTTTCAACTAGATTTTGGAATATGGCTGTGGTGAACTGTGCCCATTCAGCCACAAGAGTATTAGTGAGGTCAGGCATTGATACTGGGTGAGAAGGTCTGGCCTGCGATCTATGTTCCAGTTCATCCCAGAGGTGTTCAGAGGGTTTCGGGTTACTGCTTTCTGCAGGCCACTTGAGTTCTTCCACTCCAACCTTGGCAAATGATGTCTTCATGGACCACGCATTATGCCCAGGGGCACTGTCATGCTGAAACAGGTTTTGGCTAGGCTCCTTGGTGCCATTAAAGGGAAATTGTAATTCTACAGCATACAAAGACATTTTAGACAATTGTGTGTCTCCAACTTTGTGCCAAAAGTTTGAGGAAGGTCAAATTTTGGGTATGATGATCTAGTGTCCACATAATTTTGGCCATATAGTATAACTCTATACAGAGGACTCCTTTTATGGTAGTGCATAAACAGTTGGTCAGTGACCCACCAACTGGCTGTCATTTCCACACAGAGCCTTTATTGGACACAGAGTGGGCCTAGGCACATTCTCATCTGTAAACAGATAGGTTGATACATTTGCTGAGATACTGCAACATCAACATTTTTGGTAGAAATGGTGCATTTGGCCACAGCTTGACATGTTTGAACTCTAGTCCTGAACACAGACAATGTGTACTGACACCAACACATGCAATTCAATAAAACGTCAATCTGTCCCCTTTGCGCAGCCAGTGCTGCCACATATGCTTTTAGGGTAGACTCAGAAAGAGACTAGCCTATTCTGCAAAAACATTGTTAATGGTGCATGATAAGGGGTTTGTGGGTATTGTTTCACACCACTGTGAAAAAACTTTCTACTTGAATACGTACAGCCAGCAAGGAGACAGAGCATGTGCACTTACAAGTGTGTGTTTAACTCATTGTGAATATCCCCCAGAAACATCTGCTGTTACTATGTCCCTCTTTGCAGGGAGAAAACTTGAGGATATACCTCAATGGAGAAAACATGTGCTGGACCAATAACTTAGGGCATATATGTTATATGCTGACAGTCTTTGAGCATTCAGCCAACACTGATAGCCAGTAGTCTAAGGTAAAACATTACCAGTGTTACCACTGGGGTTTCTGCAGTCACTATCCCTGCCAGACATAGAAAGTCTACATATGGGTAGTGTGTGTTGACTCATAATTTTGTAACTGTCATTCTGATGTTTTCAATCAATAAGGCTTGTGTAGCCCATGAGTTGAGCTTCATGCCTATGAACTGCAGAGTCTGTGTAGGTGTCAAATGGCTCTTCTCATAATTGACTTTCAGACCTAGAGCAAATTAGGATTTCTCTTGGGCTAGTCACTTGATGTTGGAACTGTACGGACAGTAGCCAGTCATCCAAATAGGGGTGCATTCATAGCCCCCAGGCTGTTGTAGGGGCTGTTGGGTAACACACATTTCATCTCTGGGCTCTAAAATTAACCTAAAGCATAGGACCTTGAATCATTTTGTTACTCTGCTTATGTGGAAGTGGAGGAGTCATCTGTCCTCCACAGCAACTGGAATGTGAAAATATGCATCCTTCAGGATGTTTACAAACCAATCATATTTATTCACTACTTGCATACAGAACATATAGAACTGTGACTCCTGAGAATTCTACTGGGTATATATAAATACCGATCAGCCATATCATTAAAACCACTGACAGGTGAACTGAATAACATTGTTTATCTCATTACAATGGCATCTGTCAAGGGGTGGGATATATTAGGCAGCAAGTGAACAGTTAGTTCATTAAGTTGATGTGTTGGAAGCAGGAAAAATGGGCAAGCATAAGGATCTGATGGACTTTGACAACAGCCAAATTGTGATGGCTAGACGACTGGGTCAGAGTATCTCCAAAACAGCAGGTTTTGTGCGGTGTTCCCGGTATGCAGTGGGTAGCACCTACTAAAAGTGGTCCAAGGAAGGACAACCGGTGAACTAGCGACAGGGTCATGGGCGCCCAAGTCTCATTGATGCATGTGTGGAGCGAAGGCTAGCCCATCTGGTCCGATACCACAGAAGAGCTACTGTAGCACAAACTGCTGCAAAAGTTAATGCTGGCTATGATAGAAAGGTGTCAGAACACTATGCATCACAGCTTGCTGTGTATGGGGTTGCGTAGCTGCAGACCGGTCAGAGTGCCCATACTGACACGTGTCCACCGCCAAAAGTGCCTACAATGGGCACGTGAGCATCAGAACTGGACCGTGGAGCAATGGAAGAAGGTGACCTGGTCTGATGAATCATGTTTTCTTTTACATCATTTGGACAGCTGGGTGCCTGTGCTTACCTGGGGAAGAGATGGCACCAGGATGCACTATGGGAAGAAGGCAAGCCAGCAGAGGCAGTGTGATGCTCTGGGCAATGTTCTGCTGGGAAACCTTGGGTCCTGGTATTATTGTAGATGTTACTTTGACATATACCACCTACCTAAACACTGTTGCAGACCAAGTACACCCCTGTATGGCAACAATATTCCCTAATGAATTAGGGAATCCCTGTGGTGCAACTTAAAGCAGTCTCTAATGGTGAAGCTTTTAACAATAACATGACTAGCAAAAAATGAAAGGATTAGATCACTATACCCAGTGTCTTGTATCCACTTCCTCAACTCCTCAACAAGACAAGAATGGGAAAGAGGATGTGTGCAACATAGTGGGGATCTTTTATATGTTGCATATGTGAGTTCAAAAGTGATGTGGAACAAAAGTATGTAGAACTACAGATTTTCCTGAACTGAAATATGATTTTTATGTTTATTACAAATGTTATTTGTAATAATAGGACAGTAACTAGTAACTGCATTAACTAATAGGAACTATTGAATCTTTAAATTACCATATAAACAACTTCTGAACTTGATGAACAGGAAAAGCAGTAAAATATAAATTGATGCGCTATTATATTATTATACTCTAACACCCATTACTTCAAAAAAAGCTGTTAATAATCCAAAGCTTTAAGGTTTTAAAAGTGTACATAGCTCACTGAAATATCCAGATACAAATCCATCTAGCTAGTGCATGATCTACAATATACTGTAAATGCCAAAAAAATCTGAATTGTAATTCATAGCTTTTTGAACAATTATGCCTTTCAGTTTTTCCTCACCCTCACTCAATTCTGATGTAATTTATCTTGAAATACTCATTCTACACCAATGAAAGTTTAATATTATGAGGTTGCCTTGTTTATTTCACCAAAAATCATTAACCACTTTAACATTTATCATGAAAATGCCCAGGAACATTTTGAAAGCCTTATGTGTTGCTCAGCACACATCTCTGACATTATTACAGCCTTTCACTCTTCACTCAGTATTGTACTTGATAGGGGAGGGGTATGCAAAAATGTGTGTTTAGTCAGTGAGACTTACGTACTCTGTAGTCTAACACAAGATTACATACTCAATAGTCTAATACAAAAAAAGCATCTAATGGGGAGGTAGGACCTAATTAGGGACACAGGCAATCAGATACTGACACAAGAAAATTATTTGTGATAATTCATATACAGTATATAAAAGCTTTAAACAATCCAATAAACTGAAAACCTCTCACCTTCAAGTGTAGCACACAAATGTAATGGCTTAACAATGTACACAGACACTGTATCCTTGACACTAGAACTCATGTCTAATAAGATGTATTATCAAGTACATCAGCCATTTTAAGAGACATACTAAATTCCATAATGAACAAAATACTGACCCGTCACATGATATGTATTCCTGCTCGCAGTCACTTAATTACTGACTTTACACACCTGTTCATTATTACCCATTCCCTTTAAATAACCTACACTTTTAGTCATTTGTTGCAAAGTAATGTTCCTAGTTCTAGTGATGGTCCCAATCCTTTTGAACTTTGATAGCTTTTTAAGCTTCTGATTTGTGTTTGTTTGTTTGCTTTGATTCTTGTTTGCCTAGTTCAGTTTGTTTGCCAATCATCTGACTTTGTCTGTTTGACCACAATATTGGATTTGCCATTTTGGATTGTTTGCTGCATGTTTTTTCTTTTACATAAATCCTGAATTTGCATTCATACGACCCTATCCAGGATAAAGTCATTACTGAAGATGGATGAATGAATGAATGAGAATATGTAAAAACCTTGGTGATTTTGTGGCATTATTAAAAATTAAAAAATGAGATTACTAGCCTGTACATTTTGATCTGTAAATTAGAATAGCAAGTTAAGTAATCCTTTTTGTTTAATAAAAGCCAATGAGATAAGCTGCATAAATATCTGCATAAATAGGGTAAGGAAACTGGGAAAGGATGGAGTGTAAGGGATTGAAAAGCTGAAGGGGACAGAGCAGAAGAGGCAGCAGGGTCACAAAAGGGGTTGAGTAAGGGAGAAAAATGATGGCACTCAGATTGTGTTCAGAGCTCTTAGGCGCATACTAATGTGCCCCTGCCATCTCTCGCATCATTCATATGGTAGCCAGTGCTCTATCTCCTCCTCTCGCAATTTATCTTTAATCTCTTATGTGATTATCCTATGAGTATTCCATGTGTATCTTCATTTTCACTGAATCACTTTTATCTATTCTAATCACTTTTATCTATCTATCTTCTGTCTTTTTCTTTTTATTGTGTGCTTGCCGTTTTTGCAGAAGTTGTTTGTGAACATGGCTGCTTAGTTCCTTCCTACCTTGAAGAAGCATCTAATGGTATGTGTCCTCTAATTTCTTCAAAGAAAGGCAGATAAATATGCAGTACAGTTCTATAGATTGGTTAACCCACCATTACAGTTACACCTCAATTCACTCTCTTATCTCTCCTGCATTCTCTTTCTTTCTATCCCTCTCCATCTAGCTGTAAGAGTCAGAGGAGGGGAGATAGGCAAGCTGAGTAATGATGTAGTGTGTGTGTGTGTGTTGGAGAAAGGTAGAAAAATATAAGAGGTAAAAGAATAATGTTTAATAATTTTTCTTCAGGCAGTAGTATGCCAAATGATTGGCCTTTTATGTTGAAATTTCCTTTTATATGTACATCAAAATCTTGTTTTTTTTTTAAAATAAAATATTGACTTTCTATCACTAATTTGTTTACTCACTTTACCAAAATAGTCACTTGTTTTCTCTTATTTTTGACTTATGTTAAAATACTGACTTATGACTGTGGCTCAAATGTGTATGTCAAAATATGGTTTATATTGTAATGTTTGAATTAAAGCAAATGGAAGCATAAAAACACTATGAGGCCTGAATGAAAATGCACAATCCCTTAACTTTGTTCAGAGAATACCACTGCATGTCAAAATGTCTACTTTGAGATGATTTCACATCTAATGTCAAGGACAGTGCCAATTGCCGATTTCATGACATTGGTTATACTTGCTTGTTTTTGCTAGTTACAGAGTCATTTAAACGGAAGTTAGCAGTCTACTTCGCAACTAACAGTTAAGTAGCAAATCATCGGACTTCTAACATTAGTTGGAATCCATGGGCCTCCCATAGTCTGACCCCTCATCATTGTTGAGGAGTGGAAATTGACTCTCTGGGCCGTTATGGTTGCTATGAAGGCCTGGTTGATTCTACCTTGAAACTTGCTGGCTAACAGGGCTCCAGTGAAGCTGGGTGGGCCCAGTGGATGACAATGATTACAGAAACATCTACAATCTACAACACTTTGACCTGGGACAATAGGGCACTCCAACCAGGACAAAAGTGAAGAAAGCAGCCCAAAACCAAGTGTGATGGAGAAGCATTGCTGAAGACATGTGATCCAGTAGGAGAGAAAGGGTTTAAGTCAAGTCAAGTCAAAGGCAGGTGACTCAAATGACTATAAAATCCTTTATATTTCATCATTCATCTTCAGTAACGCTTTATCCTGGTCAGGGTCACAGTGGATCTGGAGTCAGTTGCACTCCACT
Organism: Pangasius sanitwongsei; assembly: GCA_037576675.1. Lineage (NCBI taxonomy): Eukaryota > Metazoa > Chordata > Actinopteri > Siluriformes > Pangasiidae > Pangasius > Pangasius sanitwongsei. Next base: position 13,131,495 of record CM075018.1, read on the forward strand.
TCATCTCACGGCACCATACAAACAAGAACCTGGTGTTTTGGAGTCAGAATAACAACCTGGCTCTCAACTGCAAGAAAGCCAAAGAGAAGTAGGTGTCTTGGCAACATTAATTATTATTATTTTTATTATTATTATTATTATTATTATTAATCGTTTTACAATGCCTTGTTTACCCCATTGTGTAAAATGTCTTTCTGATACAAGTGCAGTGAAACTTCAAAAGGTTACAGTGAGTGGCTAAAATGTAAAAAAGAAAATCTGTACTACTAAATTAGGATTATTTATGAGACTTCTAAGTCTAATCACTAAATTACCCATGAAATGGTCAATCTTATTCAAATAGCATAGTGGAGATGTAGGTGTGAGAAACAGAATGTGAGTGACAGACCAGTCTAGTGAAAGCTTGATACATTGATATACATTGTGTGCTTTTGACAGAGTGTTGATATTAATCGTATTAAAATGCTGCATATAAGTAGTATGTGAATGTTCTCTCCTAAAGACTGGGTGTCTGGAAGTTTTCAGGGACAAAATGCAGCCTTGTTTCTGTCTGTATAGAAGAAATCTGTATTTCTTCTATTTTTTTCCTGTTTATTGTATGTATGTTTGTTTTTTTTGGCAAGTTTGCTTTATGCTGAGACTTAGACATACCATGCCCTTTGATGGGAACAAGGAGAACCTTACTATTTTATTTCACAAACAATGGGCCTCATTAACCAAGTAGGATATGAACGAATTGATTCGTAAATAAATGTTTCATAGGAAACTTTTTTACACAAAAAATCTGGTATTCATGAAATTGTTAGTTTGGAAAAATGTTTGTATCTGACAGGAGCTCCTGAGTTTGTGTAACTTTACTTATACCGAGACTCACTAATGTGAATCTTGACTAATTGGTCTCAAATCACAGAATTGGCATGGGTTACTGCAAATTTCATATTTGCAGATTACACTGTCAAGTTCAAATTGCTTATTTATTTCAATTATACAAAAAATTTAATGATTTTTTAATCCTGTCCTTTCATCATAATGGTATTAATTAAAGAAATATGAGAATATATAAAATTAAAGAACACAAGCCAACACAAATCCATCAATTAAGAAAAATAAGATGATCACCTGTGTACAGTATAGACATCTTGTTTTCTCAGTTTTCATGTCAAACCATTTTTTTTCTCACCTCAATATAATGACAAACTTTGGGTTAAAATGCTGGTTATGAATGGTTAAATTGTTAATGTTAAATTGTCATATTGTTGTGGCCTCATTAATTACTATGTCATTGTGCAAAACCAAAGCCTGATGCAATAGTTGTTACTGCCTGATTCCAATGCAATCTAATGATGCGGCATGTTGTGTACAAAAAACTGCAAAAATGTTGTCAATAAATAATCATAAAATAAAGAATAAATAAATAAAACTGAGCAAATTCATTCAGATGGCATTGCTATAGTTTTGATCAAACCTTTGATAACTAGTTGTCTTTTCACATGTCCACCCATTAATATTGCAACTATATATCTGTAGGTAAAAGTATGAATGTCTAGAATTCCTTACTTACTCTGAATATCACACCCAGCATCAGACAGTGAGAAGGGATTATTTATAGGACTAGGAGAATTGACACAACAATAATACAATATACCCAAGAGGCTCTGCAATCACCCTGCAATCTCCATATGCAGACGTCATGCCTGAATAAGCCATTGTTAAGACTTTCTGTGCTTGCATAACAATACTGAAAGCCTGTACATCTACAATGACTATACAAACAGTCAGGTAGGGATTATCTCTCCTCTTTGAGTGCTCTTATTAATGAAAGTAGTGCAAAATAATATATTTGAGCAAGATTAATTGCTCTAAGTACATAAAGGAAAACTGAGTTAACCCCACAGTCTCATTAATGTATGTTTAGATGCTGCACTGATGGTTATGCAAGAGAGGAACACACTAAAAGTAATTTAGAAATGGATCCAATTAGAGAGAAGAAAAACAAAAATGAAAGTGGAAAATGAAATGATCCTATGCTCATATGAAATTGGACATTCAAGGGTTCTTTGGGTAGTATGGGTTAGCTTTCTAAAAAGGTTCTACTTAGAGCTCTCTTTGCTAGAGAAACACTCTTGTTTCTCCAGAAGGACATTCTTTTCTGTGATTGTACCTTCCTTTTTCTGCTTAACCATTTGAAGGCTATATGCTATGGTATTTTTATTTCAAAATATGTTTGCAGATAATTCCAGGCTTCAAATGCAAGATTGCCAAAGCTACTTTAAATATGTTGTTAAATATGTCGTAACCTGAATAAAATTATGTTGGTGCTTTGTATGCTCAAACAGAATTGAGTCATTGGTCACTGTGTATTCATAGTTGACATATTTCATAATTCCAAAACAAAGCATATCATCTCACAAATTCACATTACTAAATTCATATTAAGATCAGGGTTAGGTTTTGGGGAGGTTTAGTGTTCATACATTTTCATGCAGTTTCAATTACAAGCAATTGAACAAAATTAAATCAAAACAAAACAAAAACAAAACAAAAATAAATCTCTTTCTTTTGAGGTTTCAGATGCAAGATTGATAAAAGGTATTTCAAGTGTGCGTTAGGTCTACTTTAAATGTATCCTTTTTGATATCCTGTGTCCTGTATCTATCTATGTTGTATGACCACTGATTGAACAGCCAAAATGATGTAGGCAGACCACAACACAGGTGGAATTGATTTTTAAATATACTGTATATGTATTGGGATGTTAGTGTGATCTTTAGGCATTGCCCCTTTAAGAGACATGAAATATGTGAGGTGGTCTGTGAAAATGCTTTACATGGTCAAATTTTGACATTTTTACTATATATAGAACTGCCTGAACTGCATGTTGCATGTATGTCAGAAAACATTTTACAATTCAAGTGGCTTTTATTGCCATTTCAATAAAATACAGCTGGTACAGTACACAGTGAAACGAAAAAACATTCCTGTGTGTGTGTGTGTGTGTGTGCATGTACAGTATGTGTGTGTGTTGGTGTCAGTCCAGTCTCTGAGTATTGATGAGCCTGATGGTGTGGGGGAAGAAACTGTTACACAGTCTGGCCTTGAGGGCATTCTTAAAAAAAAAGGAATGCACTGGCATTCTTAAAAAGAAGGAATGCACTGGCGAGTGAACCAACACCAAAAGGCCTGGAAGGCCACAGAAGACAACTAAAGTGGATGATCGCATAATTCTTTCCTTGTTGAAGAAGAACCCCTTCACAGCATCTAGCCAAGTCAAGAACACTCTGTAGTCTTTGACAATGATACGCCTACCTCCTACAATCAAGAGACAACTAAATGAATGTAAATACAGATTGTTTACTTCAAGATGGTAACACTCAAGAACAGACTGTACTAGAATGTTGAGAAGAGTATGGAAAAGGAAAGGAAGGGCTCATGATCCAAAGCATAGCACATCATCTGTCAAACATGTGGAGGCAGTGTTATGGCATTGGGCATGAATGGCTGCCAATGGAGCAGGCCCACTGGTGTTTATTGATGTTGTGACTGCAAATAGAAATAGCAGGATGAATTCTGAAGTGTATAGAGCTATACTTTCTGCTCAGATTCAGTCAAATGCTGAAAAAATGACAGGACAGCGCTTCACAGCACAGATGAATAATGATTGAAAATGTACCACAAAAGCAACACAAGAACTTCTTAAAGCAAAGAAATTAAGGGAGGAAACTTTTCCAGACTTCCAGACAGAGGGGTTCCAGACTTCAGGTAGTCATTGATTTACATCCAAATATTAAAAATAATCCTAATATTTATGATTGTTAGTTTTTCCAATTACTTTTGAGCCTGTGAAAATAGAGGGACTCTGCAATATTTTTGTTAAACCGCTTGAATTAAAGCTGAAAATGTACACTTCAATCACTTCTTCGTTGCTTCATTTGAAATCCACAGTCCAAATACTTATGGACCCAACTGTAATATATATATATATATATATATATATAGTTGGGGTCATAAGTTTACATACACCTTGCATATGATCATATAAATTGTATTTTCTTTTTTATTTAGTATTGCACTGTATTCTGCCCATATTTGAGTGTGTCTATTGAATGTCTAGCTGCCTGCTAATGCCCTGTTGCTAAGTTATATCTAAACATCAATCTCCCTCACAGCCACTCACCCTCAGCAAGGAAAAGGGCACTTTAATAAATTATATTTGAGCTTACTATGAGCTTCCAGTTCAGCATGTGTTTTTGACTAACAGCCATGGCTGCAGTTTATATTAAACAAATAAATTGCACAGTTTGTATTTGTGGCAGGTGAGGGCGTGGTTTAGTGGGAGTCTGCAGCGAGAGTGTGAGGGAATGAGCAAATTAACAAGGCACACATGTCTCTCATTTGTAGATGCTTACTTAACATGTCAGTTTTCTTTCTTTGCTCTCTCTCAGTGAGTTGGGCAGATATGTGTGTATGTGTATGTGTGTGGAGGGGTTGAGGGGAAGCAGCCGATTTTCTGTGTGTGACAGTGCAGCTGAACTGAACCGAGCCACTGGAAAGCTGACGATTTTCTGTTTGTTTTTTTTTTTCTGTGGCAGAGGCACAGACAAAAAAATAAACGCTCCTCAGTCATCTCACCCTGAGTTCCCTATGTCCATGAGCTGAGTAGTGTCACACTGGTGCCGAAACCCAGGAGGAAGCAGCTCAGAGAAAATTGTCATGCGGTCATGGAGTTCAGTCCTTTCGTCAGGTGATCCAGTCGCTAGCACAGATGCAGAAGCAACAGCATCAAGCTCTCATGAGTCTGCAACAGCAGCAACAAGAGATCCTTACCAGAGTGGTGGACGGGCACCTGCAGGCCAAGCTGCCATTCAGAGCCTGCAAACTTCCTCTTCCTCCTCCACCTCTCCTGTGGGCATCCCTTGAGCTCCTTCTCTCTGGCCTGGCAGGAGAAGCCCAGGAGTGCCAGCTGGACTACAAGGTCATGAGGAAAACTGTGCTTTAGCGGATTAGATTGCTGCCTGATGAACATCTTCAGGGCTTCCAATCCGTGCCTGTTAGAGGAGGGGAATCGTCTGTTCACATACACTCAGCGACTCCTGGACTCCTGCAAATGCTGGCTGCGACTGGACCCTGCAAAACCAGAGAAAGTCATTGAGTGAGCATCCTGACTTGCTAGCTGAAGCCATCCAACTTGCCGAGGACCACATGGACAATGTGGGCCCTCCTGCCTGCCCCCAAGACTCCTCCTACCCTGCCACCATGGAAGAAGAGACCCCAGGACGTGCTTTTCCTTCATGAGTGCTGATGGGGAGGGCTGACTTGCATGACGGCAGCAACTGTGGCGAGCCCTGGAGGCACAGGGAGTGTGGGCCAATCCCAGTCTTGCTCTAACCTTATTTTTTTCTTTTTCTCCTTCTCTTCAGGGTCCCATGGAGTGCCAGAGACCTGGAACAGGGCTTGCGCAGGTCTGCTGGGAGCAGGATGCAGAGAACCAGGGCATTTCCTGGCGGCATACCCAAGGATGGATGTGAGTCAGGTTCTCCAGATCTTTGCGGTCCCACGGCCCTTCCTCAATCCGGAGCCAACATACAGGGTGCCAGTTAGTATTCAAGGAGGTATATATCTGGCCTTGGTGGATTCTGGCAGTGTTCAGACCTTGATCCACCAAAGCCTGATTCAAGAAGAGGCTTTGGAAAGGTGCTGGGAGGTGAAGGTGAGCTGTATTTACAGGGATTAATGTGATATGCACCAGCGTATACCATCCACAAATGGACAAGTTAAAGGAGCGCTTTAATCAAACGTTAAGAACCCTATTCATAAGTTCATGCATAAAGCAAACAAACATTGTCACTTCTACATTTTCATATCCTGGTGCCATGCTTAAGATGAGCTTAAGATCTTAAGATTTTTCTTAAGATGCTGTCTTCATATTTTCGCTGCCCTTACAGACTCGTTATAAACTAATGTGTTAATTAACTGACAAGGTGCAAACATGGAATACATGCAAAGATGCAGTAGAAAGATACAGTGAAATCTGAGCAACACCAAGGCTGCACTTTATCACTTCATTCTAGATGAGCTTGATCAGGAATTTGATTTGGTTTCACTGCTATTAACATAGGATTCTTACACCTTTTCTTGCGTATTATTTTATTTCTGTATAACCTAGACCAGTTTTTCTTATACACTCTGTCCCCTTGCCTATTGTTGTCTAGTGTTTATTGTATTTAAAAATCATTCAGACTAGCTCCCAAATGGTGCAACAGAAAAGTGTTCACTCCATCATCCGGAGATTGTGATTTTGAATTCCAGTGGTGCCACAGCCATCCGGTGGCTGGGAGACCAAGAGAGCATGATGAGAGCATGATGAAATGTATTCTCAAATGCTAGTTTGGATGTGTATTGCATATGTGTTTAGCAATGGTATTGTATTTGTGTTTTTCCATGCAATTGCATATGTGATATGTTATCTAGTGTTTGTATCTACAATTTTGAATGTGGCTACTGTCTTTCATTATTTGAGAATATTTAATATTAAATATTAAGATACGTCTGCTACTCAATAATCCTGATATAATTATGTATGAAATATAATTTGAAAAATGACAGTATAGGCACCGAGTTTTTCCAAGGACTGTTTGATAGTTTGTAACATCCTTTTGCTTAAACCATTTCTGGGTGATATGAAGTGGACTTTATGTGCTTCCTCATTTTTCTGCAGAAAGGATTCTAATTTGCTAGATACCAACTGAGGACCATTGTCTGACAATACTATTTCTGTCAGCTCAAAAGTTGCAAACATTCCCCTCAATGCTTCAATGGAAATCTCAGCTGTCTCAGGTCACTTTAAATATGCATCTACTAATAAATACTGATGGTTCCTTTTTACACAAAATCAACACAAATATTTTGGCCATCTCCATGAATGCACTAGTGCTGAATTTGGCAATGGTTGGCTTAGCTGGCATACAGTACAGAGGTTCTCTTAAGATACAACTTCTTGATGTGTTGGGTATAATTACTTTTAAACCTCACAGTTTAAAATTACATCTAAGCCAATAGGTTTTTAACCATTCATCCATTACATATTTTGGCCATCTGGTCAGAGTAAGATGCTTTACTTTATTATGAATCTCATCCACTCTGGATGTTTAGTTTTTTTAATGGGGAAAACTCAATATTGATAGGTTATACTCAATGGTAAGCTGACAGCAATAATTCATAGTCTTTGCAATCTAGCAGCTGATAAATCTGGCTTAATGTTTTTTGGGCCTAAAAGGCTTCAGTGATTAACAGACCATACAGATATTACCATACAGATATTCTCAAAACTTTTGCACAGAAATGACACCCAAAGCCTATTTCTTGAGTAATTTAAACCGGTCTTGTTTAAGGTACATAAGCCATTTTTCTGACCCATGAAGCAATGAGAGATTACAACTCCTACCCATATATAGAAGCATCACATACTAATATGATGGGAAGCTACAGATTAAAATGAGTTAGTACTGTCTCTGAAGACAACCGAGACCTTGCAGTACCAAAGGCACAAGCTCTGTGAACAATGCCCCACTTAGACTTTCTTTAGTAGCTTGGTTAAAGGCTTAATTAGTGTAGATGGGTTTTCATTGAATTTTCCATAATAGGTGAGAGGTAAGAAAGCCCTTCATTCTGTTATATTCTTAGGAACATCTGGTCTCTCTCAACACCAGATGTAGTCCTTCTTTGTCATCGTGAAGCCATAGATAAGTTATACTGTGCTGGCAAAAAAGCAAACTTGTCCTGAATTACCCTAATGCCTCACTCCTCTAAGCACTGTAATAACCTTTAAATACAGTATGCTTCCCCTGTTCTACTCCTATTGAGCCCGTTATGAGCATGTTGTTTAAATAACACACAAGCTTTACAAAACTCTTCTTGTGGCAGGGTTGGCATTCAAACCCCTTATATTTACAGCAGCATGCTGGTCCACCTTCATTGTATTTTCCTTGAATGTTTTTAGGTTAGTTGCTGTGCACTCAAAATTATTAACAATATTCATCAAAGACAAAAGTCAATTTAGTTTGCCTCAATAAAATTAAAAGCACAATTATGTATCGTTGTTGAACTATTAGCTAGCGGACTGTGTCACTCCTGGACTATTGTGCTGAGTTCTAGCATTCCCCAAAAATGAAAGGAGGTTAAGGTGAAAATAAAAGTGGCATTACAATGGATGTCACTGAAAGATTTTTTCAATCTTAGAACAGTAATCACAACCTTCCTTTTTTTTTTTTAGCACAACCTTCTTTTTCATTTTTGTTCATGTCTGTTCCTGCCTAATCCTTTTTATTCGTTTTTTTTTTATGAACTCTACCACTCCTGTGTGACCTAGACCAATCAGTTGTTACTTACATGGTTCTTTTCTTCAATCACACAACTATAATACAGTAAATAAACAGCCTTAAAAGTGTCCCAGATAGAGAGCAGGCCATGAAGTAAGTTGTGCCTTGGTGAGCTCTGCTGAAATTTTATTTAGATTTATATTTCTGGCACTTTTTGTCCACCTAAAAGGGTAAATATAAAAATATGTGTTTTGACCATTAAGAAGTTTTCTTGAACTTAACCATATAAATGGCCAAATGTTTATGGCAATACACCAATAATTGGATGAGGAGATCCAATATTTGCACAGTGAATGTGGTAGAGAAACCAGGCTCAAGCACAAGTTGCTGAAAGTACTGGACTTGGCTAAAGAAGTGCTCATTGACCGGTCACATTACATACTCCAGCCAAAGAAACCTGGAGACAAGCCATGTGCTATTGTGGCCAAGCTGCATTACTAACAAGATTGTGTCAAGATCCTTCGCCAGGCCAGATAGGCTGGACCTTTTCAACACAAGGGAGCCACAATCTCCATATTCCCCAACTATCCTCCCAGGGTAGCATACGCTAGATCTACGTTCAGTGCGGTTAAGAAGCTACTTCGGGGACATGATGGCATTTGTTTTGGTGTTTTTCATCCTGCCAAGTTCCACCTATAATGGAATCAAAAAATGTTACATTACCCTACAGAAGCGATGACGTATATCAAGTCGAACATCATATAAAATGAAGCTATTCGTCCGGACTGAATGAGTCTATTACATACACTGGAAATGCGTGTCTCAGTATCATTCTATATACGTCTTTTCTTGCTGAGCACATGAACAGCAGCCTGTTAGACTAGTTTTATCCACTACAAGCACTTTAACATGTGGTTTTCTCTGTAAGGGGTTAGGGGTCAACTGGTTCTGATTGGTGACATGAGAAGGTATCTTACTGCACCAAATCTTTATTCAAGGATACTGTTAATTTATTTTACATTAACTCAAAAGGAGATATTTTTATGTATTGGATATCTCCAACACAGCCAGCTGTTATCTAGAATATCAGAAAATGGAATATTATAACTTGTGTCAGGTACAATCCTTAAAAAGATTCAATGGTTGCTAGGTTGGACAAGTTGCAATGTTAAGTCCCCAAACCACCCTATTAATCACAAGAAAGTATTCTCTCATTAAAACCAACTTGATGTGGGAATTACTTTTCTTCAACTCACCTACATACATTTGACCACTTTAGACTAAGAGCTGGATGGTGTCACAAAAGGTAAGCAGGTATGGATGCAAATGCAGAGAGAGAGTCTATTAAAGAAACACAGGCAAACAAATCCAAATCAGAAGGGAAGGTCATATTCCAGAAACAGGAAAAGTTCATGCAATGTGCAAACCAAACAGCCAGGGCAAAACCAAAACACAAAAACCAGGGAGGGAGCAAAGATCATAACCAGAATATCAGCGAATAATAAACAGCCTGGCAAGTCACATACTAACACACTGAACATTACTTCACAGTGAGAGATCAGAGTGACCTAAATACTGTGAGGTGTGATTGTTCTCAGGTGTGGGTGATTAGTAATCAGGTGAACCTGACCAAGTCCATTGCTGGGAAATGTAGTCCATGGCAGCCATATTTGTAGGCCACGGTGTGTTCTGGGACACAGGGTTCTCTGTATTTGTAGGCGTTTTCCTGACAGATGGGTAGGCCAGCTGTACTTTTTTTTTTTCTTTTTAAATCCAGGGGAGCTGCTATTCTTAGCAACTTAACTCCAACTTAATAAGAATGTTCCATTTACTGTGTCTGGGGTTGAGGCGGACTCTGCAGAATGATACCTAATTCCCTAGGCAAACTAGGTAATATACAGGTTATTTATCCAAAGTATATATGCCAAACTGGGACAATAGCACTTTTTTCACAAACCTTTTTTCACCTTAAAAACATGGACATACATCGTCTTATCCTGGGTGGAGATATGAATGGCACATTGGCAGCATTAGACAGTAGCTCAACCAAAATAATTACATACAGCCCAAATAATTGTATATTTCTTGACTCTTATGGAATAGCTGATGCTTGACATTTTCAAAATCCCACATCTAGAAGTTACTCCTTTTTTCACCTGTTCATAATACCTTCTCATGCATAAATTATTTTTTTTCTTGATAGAAATCTCTTATCTCTAGTTACTGAATGTGAGTGTCATTCAGTAGTAATTTCTGATCATGCCTCATTGTTGATGACCTGACGCATAGCAACAACACACACTATATATATCAACCCTGGCACCTAAATACATTGTTGCTTTCTGGTGATTATTTTGTCAAATTTATTTCATATGAAAAATTTAAATTTTTGAAACATAACAAGGCCCCAGGTATGTCTGCTTTACTATATGGGAGTCTATGAAAACATATCTCAGGGGACAAATTATATCATTTAATGCTCAGCTGAAAAATTCAAAATGAATGTCTTGAGAATTTAACCAGTGAAATTTTAAATCTGGATGCAACACTCACTGTGGCACCATCACCTGATTTATATAAGACGCAATTGATACTACAAACACAATATTATATGTCCATAAAACATGCTGAGAATCTCATTAATAAAATACAGTGCAGGGCATATGAACATGGTGAAAAGATTGGAAAGATCCTTACACATTAGTTACATCAAAAGGCTGCAGATCAGTCCATATCTGAAATTATTGATGGGTCAGGTCAGGTGTTAAACACATAGATCACTCACACATTACATCAGAAATCACAAGTTTTATTCCAAGTTGTATAGTTCAGAGTCATATAGTAATGAGTTCCTGTTCTAAACCTTTTTTGATAGAAGATCACTTGTGAACCAGGGAGCTGAGCGGGAAAGCACAATTGTCCTAACTTTGATGGGTGCATGAAGATCCAAAATGCTGCTCAGTGTCTTATTATAAGATTCCACATATTCAGTGACTGATATAAGACTAATTTTCCAAAAAAATTGAAATACTTGAAATAAAGTATTTTTCTAAGCATCTTGGAGAATCTGCCACAGTTCTACTGGAGACTCTGACTGTCATACTTGTCTCTTTATTGCAAGCAAAACCCAACAGCCTTCATTATGTATTTTGTCTGAAAAGTGGCATGTTATGTAATATGTTGCTTTCTTTGCTGACATATAAACATTTTTCTGTGACATTTAATTTTTTTATTCCAAAAGTGTTGTTTGGAAATCTAAAATGTTTTTGTACTGACTCAATAATGCAGAAGTCATAAAATAAACATCTATAAAAAAATTAATTGGATTAAATAAATTAGGATGCCTATGACTTTTGCACAGTACTGTATTTGATGTCCATGAAAGCTTATAGCTAGACTCCTATTTTAATCAGTACCTGCACTTGCCAGTCTTCTTGATGACTGATGAACCTGTGGTTAACCTGTGTTTTGTATCATTAATTACGAAACCAGTGTATAGATTTTTGTTTATCTTTTGTTTTAGCAAATGTCCCTTGTTTTCCTAGATTTCTTAATCATACTTCCAGATTTTTATGATTTTGAGCTCTTTTGCCCATGTTTGATGCTGGCTTAAAGCATTTTAAGAGAATAGGCAAAGTAGGCTAAGTTTGAAATGAAATTCAATGTTGCAGCCAGTGTTTGTAATGATCACTAGATTAAAGGCATTACTTTTCTGTAATATTTGGCATTCCCTGTGTTCTTCTTGTGTCTATGTGGACTTCCTCCAGGTTCTCTGTTTTCCTCCCACTGCCCAAAAACATGCATTTGCACATAAATTGCCCACAGGTGTGAATGTGTGTGCATAGTTCCCTGTCATGGACTGGTGTCCATTCCCCTGATCCACTGAGACCTAGACCAGGATAAATAATAACTGAAGATGAATGTATTGATGCATATAAAATAAACAGAATATGTGTCCAATTGGTTTATAGAAGCTTAGTGGCTTCACAGCTACAGTTTCCCAGGTTTGATCCTGAGCTCGGGTTACTGTCTGTGTGGACATTAACATGTTCCCTTGTGTGAGTTTCATCCAGGTTCTCCAGTTTCCTCCCACCTCTGAAACACATACCAGTAGGGGGATTGACTAAGATAAATTGCCCTTAGGTGTGAACAAGTGTGTGTATGCATAGTGAATTGTGATGGACTGGAGTCCCATCCAGGGTGTATTCCTACCTCACTCCCAGTGTTACTGGGGTAGGCTCTGGATCCACCGCAACCCTGACCATGATAAGTGGTTACTGAAAGTGTGTGAGAGAGTGAGTGACTGATTTACACCACTGTTGAATTGATTTCCTCAAAAAGTAACATGTTTTTCATCCATTTGCATTAAATTGCTGTGTTCACAGCAGTTTTATATCCAAAAATTATTTATTTTCTGTCTGACTTCCAATTGCTGCAGAGAAAGACAAAAGACAAGGTGAAGGAGACAGACAGATGGGGGTGGGGGTTGGGGGCTGGGGAGTTAGTGTTAGCTTTAATGTCACAGAGGTTCAGGGAAGAAAAGGATGTGGGTCATAACACAAAAATATAAGGATGTGGGTCAATCTCAGTTAACATAATTAGCGATAAGAGAATGGCAGATAAGAAACTTACACAATAGTTTGTTTCCTAAACTGCTACATTGCAGTCTCAAAAAGAAAGCAGCGATTTGATAGCTAGAATAGTACATGTAAGTTCAAGATAACCTTTGAAAGAAGCAATTTGTCATAATGTTACAATGAAATTGACATACCACTGGGGATAATAGAACAAATATTCTGTGATTACATCAGCTGTTTTCATCAGAAATAAAAGAATAACTTGTCCACATACTGCCTGTCTCTCCTGTATTTCTCCCAGTATTTTCCTACAGACTGGCTGCTGCCAGATGAAGGGATCACAGAAGGCAGCATTCTAACTAAGCATTTGATTCAGACATCTCTCTCTCTCTCTATTCCTCACTTTCTATCTCACTGATCAGCCAATAACTGAGGTCCTACACTAAGTTCAAACAGACTTTGTGTAGTGTAGCCTAATGACAATTCTACAGTAGCCACTGGTCACAGTCTATAATGTGAGCCATCAATTTATATTTGTAGTGTTCTCATGAGCTACCTTCTCTTCATTAGATACACTTTTACTCACCCATGTCTGAGCTTTATGGAGAAAAGAATATAAGGCTCTAAGGGCTTCCTGATGGGCCAGTGGAGTCATAGCCCTAGAGTCTTAGAGTCATAGAGTCTTATATTAGAAAGACTTTTTCACTCTCTAATAATATGATTTGTAGTTTTGTTGTGGTTTGTTTCATGAAATAAAAAGAAATGCATAAAAATAACAGGTTTATTTTTCTATCATAGTACACACAAAAAAGGCCTATAAACATTCTATTCTTAACCTATTTAATCCCAAATATTTCCCAGTTGTGTGGGCAAATTAATTTTTCTCATTGGACAGCCTCATTGTCCCCAGCCCCAAGTTAGACAATTTGTTCCACAATTCCAAGTTCCACAGTTCCAAGCCCCAAGGGACTTTTGTTTCCATTGACCCTTAGCCACTACCGTATTTCACTACCATATTTTATTACTGCATTTCACTCCTGTTGGTTTTTGTGCTTTTTATTCCTATTCATTTTGCAATAATTGTTTGTTGGACTAAAATTGTTTTTTTTTTTAAATTGTAATTCATTTCTTTTGCTATAATCTTGGGAGGAAAGGCTCAGAGTCAAGTTTTTTTTTTTTTTTTTTTTTTTTTTTTGTATTTAATTAATTCTTTATTAAGCTCCCATCCTATCCTTTAAAATACACAGCAGTCAGAAATAAACCCCAAGAAATCATTTTTTCCTATGTGTGTTTGGTGTATTTTCTTCCTCCCTTGACACATCCAGTTACACAATATAGTCTAATTTGTATTTTAATTTATTATTAGCAAAAATATGCAAAAATAATAAACATATAGTATTTATTATCACAAAATTTTACTTTTCAATATATTTAAAAATTAGATAATACAGACCTATTCTCAGTCACATCAAGTTACATCTGGTGTGATGATTAAATAAATGTGGCAGTACAATCTTTTTAAAATATCAATTGGTATTTGAAGAGTATATGGAAATATACTCTTACCATCCACTTTCACAACTTTCTCATCAACAAGGTGTTTCAGCCTGCAGACCCTTCCCTCACAGCATGCTTTTTGTTTTTGCACCATTCTGTGTAAACTCTAGAGACTACTCACACTATGTGTGAAAATCCCACGAGATCTGCAGTATCTGAAATACTCAAACCAGCCCATCTGGTCCCAACAACCATGCCATGGTTAAAGTCACAGAGATCATATTTTTCCCCATTCGGATGTTTGATGTGAACATTACTGAAGCTCTTGACCTGTATCTGCATGACTTTATGCATTGTTCTGCTGCTGTCACATGATTGGCTGATTGGATAACTGCAATAGTTTTACTACAATTAACAAATCATGAACCGCAGCATTAATAAACCATAAATAATTTGAACAAAGTAAGTTAACACATTATTAATTTATGTTTTTTTCAAATGTTAATAAAATAGATAGATAGATAGATAGATAGATAGATAGATAGATAGATAGATAGATAGATAGATAGACTTTATTGATCCCATGAGGGAAATTCTTGTGTTACAGCAGCATGGTCAGTAGCAAGATACAACACGTACACACACAAAATATAAAATATAAAATACAATAAGTTAAATTAAATGTAGTAGTGCAGATATGGAACACAGTTGTAGATTTGAGCAGATTTACATCAGTATTTACATAAGTACACTTGTGAAAACTGGCAGTGAATAATGAATATAAAGAACCTGGAGAATGTAGAATATAATGACAGCTGTCTAAATGATGTAGTAGTGTAATGTGAAAGTGTTATCATCTGTCACACACAGGTGAGGTGCTGTAAGTTATCCAGTTATCCAGTAGTCCCCTGTACTCCTGTCCATTCCTAATACACCCCACCACTGCAGAGTCGTCAGAAAACTTGTTAACAAAATACACCTGGATTGACTAATTCAGTATGTGACAAAAAAGTCCACATTAATTACCAAAAAATAAATCTCTCTAAGTCATTAAATGGTGATAACTTACTGAACTCTGTTAAATTTTGGAAGTTAACAATCAACAACATGATAATTACGGTGTATACCGGTTCATATTTTGTACTTATGTACAGAATAAACACTTATTAATGCGGGTGTTGATTCTTTTTTTTTTGGCTCATTATTAAACAAACGTCAGTTAATCCAAGTATTAGTTTGTCAGTGTTACTTATGGTGCACATTAATGCTGAAGTACACGTTCGTGGTTTGTTCAACTAATGTGTCAGATAATGTCAGTTAAGAGAAAGTTTAATGTTTCCCAAATATAGTAGCTGTGTCTATTAGGTTTTAGTTACTTTTTTTATAGAGCACTGATGCAAAGAAATGTGGTTGAAACATCAACTCACCTGGGAGAAACATGCTCTTCCATTTTCAGCATGTAAAAAAAAACCTCACCAGAAGGAGAATGGAATGTACTCTCAGCATGTCCTCAATCAATCAAAGAATATTCGATTAGGATAGGATATGAAAACAAAACAGGGTATTGGGAGAGATGTCACTGGAATAAGAATGGCTTTAAAATGAGCATTTAAATGTACCAGGAATATAACAGATGAATATTTTTTCACCAAGAATTAATCATAATTCGCTAAAGATATTCATATCACATCTAGACTTAATTAGGCTATCTATGATGTAGCATTGGGAAGCATACTGACACTATGTAACACAGCCATCAAAATAGGCAGAATTAAATTTATGCAGCATTTACTGAGAGCATATCCTGTAGGTAAATTGTGCTTGAGCTGAGACTAACGTGTAACTAACACAACACTATGGGGAAATATAAAAAATCAGGAGCTCAGCACGATGAAAACACATTTATCAAAGTAAGGCAGGGGGACACCGGACTTGTTTGCTGCCATGGAAACAAAGACTTGGTGTTCAACAGCAAAACATTAGTGCCCCTGTTTCCTCCTCTCATATGCTGGAGTGGTAAATATCACATAGACAGTGAGGGACACACAGACAATGCCTGTTCTATAAATTACTTTGACAGCATGGCCTCCAACTTATGAGCTTTCAATATATGACTTTTAGAGAGCTATCTGTATATGAGTGGCAGTCGAATCAATATATGCCGAGTATTATTAGAAATGAATTGGGCCAAATCAACCCTGTGAAAGCATACACAGCTAGTAGAAAAGCCTTTAGTGTCTGGAAAATCTATTAGTTCAGTATCTGTTGAGGAGTTACCAAAAAGGAAAAGAGAATGGTGAGCTTTTAACGCTAGATAACATATTTGCATTCATTCTGTGATCAATGTACTCGATTCTTGCCACTTCACTACTCATGCCTCATAAATAAATATAGCACAAAGAGCTGAAAATTAAAATCCAATATTTCTATTTCTATTTGCCAAAAAATTATATAACATGTAAGACTATAATCTGGAAACAGAAGATGTGCAGCCAAGTCCATTAAAAACAAATTGAACATCTGTGAGCTAGTCTCTGTAGTTAGACCAGGATATAGACAAATGAGTAGATGCTGAGCGATTCAGGCTCATTCATCAATTGTTATATTGTGGCAGCCAGTTGAGTTGCTGAAAGAGCAGAGGGCATATCTGCACTCAATAAGCACCATTCACCAACTGTGGAACAGATGGCACAAGCACTGCACAGGTTGTGCTGGTCATTTGGAGCTAGTCTCAGCTGCCAGCATGACATTAAATGCCCACTGCATGAAGCTATGATGCTAGCTAGCTTTAACATTATATCTTTTTCACATTTACTAAACAAATGTAGCAGCGGGTCCCTGGAGGACTAGTGGTTAGGCCTCGGCAGTGCGCTCCCAGTGCCAGTCCCAAGCCCAGATAAAATTGGTGAGGGTTGCATCAGGAAGGGTATCCGGCATAAAAAACTGTGCCATCCAAATATGCAGACCAATGATCCTCTGTGGCGACCCACTAAGCCCTAACATTAAACAAATGTAGCAGCTAGTTGACTGTAAGCTTGAAAAGGCACTTCTATTTTTTTCCTTCTACTTTCTACATAATTTGTTCACCTATCAATTCCTACCTACCAGCCAGCTCTCCCCACCATATGACAGCTACCAACCAGGGAAGGTGAAGACATTCTTTCTCTGAGATACGTGAAGCCAGCCAGCTGTATTTTTTTTAACTGCTGCTCATGCTGCATCACAGGGAGGAGGAACACACTATCCACCCTCTTCCGCATACCATACATGAATTCACAGATGCTGTGATTTGTGTCCTGCACCATACATGTAAATGCAACGTGACACATGATGTTTGTTTTTTACTCAGAGTCTTTTGAACGTTAATGAGTGAAATAACCATAACAAACAACAATATAGGTCTTTTAAAGACCTTGTACATGCATCACCAGTGATCATAAGGAGCCAAAAAGGCACCTCTTAAAGTAAAACTCATTATATGACTTTTTATATTAGATTTGAATTTGCAGTGCTATCATACTTCTAGGAAACATTCACAGTCACATCACATTCACATCACACGATTAAGGCAAGGTTTGCTGGCTAGAACTCAACTTCACTTTTCAAATTTTTTATAATATTACCAGACAGACACAGACCTGCAAACGTATTTATGCATGGTTGTTAGGTCACAGACACACCTCATTTGAAAATGCATTTTCTTACAATGTGCATTTACAAAGATGGTGACCTATGTTCACTCTCACAAGTTACAAGATTTTTATATAATATATTTTTTTTTTTTACACTGTCAATAGGTCATTAAGGTATTGCTGGTAAATATGCTGGATATTCCACCAGCATTCCAACTGCTGGTAAATATGATAGATAGAAGAAAGCATGGATCATATCGATCTTGTCTTTGTTTTATTGAAGTAATAAATCCTATAACCGTTTGCAATTTGTTTTAAGGTGCATTAGGCAAAATTTATATTAAAATAAAAAAAAATGTCAAGATTTGGTCTCCAACGGCTAATTGGGTTGCGTTGAATAAGATTTGAATGATTTTTTTTAACTCCTTGAACCCATCCCACTCATGTATACAAAGCTCTGCCCCCAGAACCTATGGTGGTGCAGCTAGAGTTAGCATTAGCAAGGACTGTCATAACATCACTTTCAAGCACACTTGAACATTTAACTGCTTGAAAGCCAAGTTATAACACTATGAACATTCAGATATTCATGATCACTGTTGCTGTCCCTTTTCTTTGTAATAAGCTCTTATGAGCTCTAAGCTCTGGTGTTAGCATGTTAGCATAGCTAGATAAAAGGTAGGCCATTCAGCTGCTTCAAAGCTAATTTATAACACTATAAACATGCAAAATTCTGCTCATAATTATTTCAGCAAAATCAGTTTTCTCTCAGTAGAGGTCTGTCCCTCTGCTCTGGGGTTCAAAGCACTCACTTCTTATAGCAGAGCACATGGCCTGGGACATGGGAAAGCTCTCTGCCAATCTGGTTTATGTGCGGATGTGTGGTTGGCATAGTCCACACTGCTGGTAGCATTCAAGTGAACCGATGAAGTCTGCCATGCATGTCTGGGCTGCTCTTTGGACTTGTGGCCCAAGAAGCCCTATAGAGGACAGTTCAGATTTTCAAATTTGAGAAGCCAACAGAACAAAGTACACCAGCCATGTGGCACCAAGAAGCTAACATTACAACATCCTTTGAAGGTCCACAGGCCTTGTCAGAGCCACAAACATACAGAATCACAGACCTAAGCCCTAACAAGTACGGGATGCTTCTGGTCCACGCCCTGAGTTGAGCCCCAAGTGGTGGCTCCTCACATTGAAAGAATCCCATGCAGCCTGCCAATGAAGGGTAGGGGCTGCTGGCAGGATACTTCACAGCCAAAGACACTGTCTATTGAGCACTGACTACATCAGTTCAGTGGATCCTGATGAACATGTCACAAGAGTACAATCTCCAGTTCCTCCATTGACTCCCGACTATCTTGGGGCTCAAGACCTCACCAATTTCAGACCCCAAAAAATTTATTTTCCTCTTGGTCAGAGGCATGATCCAAAAAGAAGTCCCACCATTCAGAACAATATTTTCTTTTCCAGAAAAGTGCTTTAGGTCCAGTCCTATACTAGATCTGAAAGGATCCAGCATCTTTTAAACTCATTTATATATGAGTATATATGAGTACTCATTTAGTGACTCATTGAGTACAAGAATGCTAATTTTTGTAACTTTCACCCCTTTCAAAATGAAGAGTGACTGTGCAGGAATCAGTGACCTGGGCATGAACTTGAGTCTAATTTAAGTAATGATTTTCAAGAATTGCAATCTGACTTGGAATTTTTGAGTTCCTGAGATGTGTAAATAGGCATATCGCAGTCACAGTAAGCAGGGACGATTATACATAAGGATACGTCTTATCACTTACTACATCAATTTCCGCTATTTAAAAAAAGATATATAGTATGTCATAGTAATGAGGACTCATAGTTATGACTTAATATGTAATAATTATGACTTAATATCTAAATATTATGTTGTTATTATGAGAACTGAAGTCATAATTATGAAATAATATCTCTCAATAATTAGATATTAAGTCATAATTACAAAATAATATGTCAGTAATATATCAACTGATATATCAAATATTATATATATAATGTATCAGACGTCATAATTATGCATGATAATTGAATAATTAAGAATATTTATCACATTATGACTATATTATTATAGACGTTTATATAATTGAAGAATATGGCCTATTCAATGGTCTATTCAATGTACATAATTTAGGCTTTCTTTCATTTTTAATCACATACACTGCCCTCCAAAAGTTTGGAAACGCCTGAACAAAATAGGGTTTTTGGGCAATATCAGCATAAATCCT
>CM075018.1:13158290-13182162 GCA_037576675.1 Pangasius sanitwongsei
CCCCCCCCCCCCCCCCCCCCCCCCCCCCCCCCCCCCCCCCCCCCCCCCCCCCCCCCCCCCCCCCCCCCCCCGAGAGGGAGTATAAAGGCATAAAGAGTCAAAGGAAAACATACACTATATGGCCAAAAGTATCCGGACACCTAACCATCATACCCATATGTGCCCATTTCAGAACCATGGGTATTAACACAGAGTTGCCCATAGCAACTCTGTATATAGCAACAATATAGCAATACTTAAATAGATGAAGGTTTTCCATGTGAAAGTCTTACATGGCTGATGTCTTTTCTTAGTGGCATGATGTAGATACACCCCTGAGTGATCCAGAACACCAAACTGCCAAAAGCTTGTTGATGATTAACTAATCTTGTGCATTTCATTAGTAACGCCTGGCTGCTAATTACCCTCTTAATGACTGTGACTAAGTAGGAAGGGTGTGCTTATTTTTTCCCACCTCATTTCTGAATGCTAGTTTACTTTTTGGGAAAACATGACTTGTGTACTTTCTTTTTTCCCATGACTGTGTTTTATAATGAACAACTTCAGCCAACTTTGTTTAGCACATTATGAAAGATTCATAAATGCAAATCTTTGCAGTTTTGGTCAGTAATGCAAAATACTTTTGAAATTATGCCAAATAAAAATATAAAATGATTTAGAGTCATTTCAAACATGTTTTCTGAATTGCAGTAATGGTCGGACAGTCACACCACAAGATATGTTGACTCTTCTAATAAGTGAAAATGGGCAAAAATTAAAAACATTGGAAAAATGAAAGTGGGTACACATACATGAGACACACTAGATATTTTTATACATTATTATACATTTTTGTTAAAAAATCAAAAACATTGGTTGGAGAGAAAAAGTCTGTGTTGTGTCACCAACCCATATGCATTATGTAAAAAGAAAAGGCCAATGAAATGGGTGATTTTGTGAGTAACCTCCCGAGTAAGTTTCTGAAAGTGCACACCTGCTGTAAATCCCACTTTATAGGTGTAAATTATTAGAGTAACACCATAACCGTAAATAAATACTACAGTTTTAAGAGTTCTAGTGCACTGTGATAATGGATCCAGAGCTTTTAGAAAGGGAAAGGTATGTGGCCTTGCAAGAGGAATATATGAGTTTGAATGTGTGGTTGTATGGCAAGTGGGAAAGAATTGCACAGAGGACAAATAAAAGAGAAGGGAAGGGGAAAAGCATCTGAAGCATATACAGTATTTCACCTAAAATCCGCATAACTACTGTATTCCATGTAAACAGCCAATGGTGTAAAAATGGCTGAAAAGGTCAAAAAGGTTTGTAATATGTATGTTTAGGAATGAGAACAGGTACGTGATTATTAAACACCATATACCAAGTACAGCGTATTACTTCATCCCTGCCATAGCATGCTATAACATTTGTACTCTGGAATCAATGGAGTCTGGCCAGTTCATATATTTTGTGGTACATATAACTTTTCCACAGTTTTCACACCACAACACAAAGTGTCAATAGTCAACAAGGTGAAGGCGAATAAAACATTTACACTTTGATATCTGCTCTGTGAGTCTCTCAGACATAGACAGACTACAGAAGAGGCACATGGTATCTCATACAGGGTTCCATTTACAAGGAACATTCAAGTGGTGAGGGACCTAAGAATTCCTTTAGGTTTGAGCCTACCTCATCTTGTCAGTTACAGATTGATACTTGACTGTATCACTGTACGCAGAGCTATCTTTCTGAAAGTGTGCCTTTTTATTTCTTGTCATTACTGTAACCAGGCTTGCTTTGGTTTCATCACTGTATGGAATTTGGTTGTTTGTTTGATTAAGATACTGGAATAAACACATTTCTCTTTATTTTGTGTGGGTCATGCTTGTGTTTGTACTGTCAGCCACCCTATATAATACTCCAGGTTTGATAGAAGTGCTTAAAATTGATTGTATGTTTAAGCAGTGATCATGTTTGCTGTCCATTTGATGAGTGTTCTAGTGATTGAGTGACTTGTATATTTTGAAACATGATATTTTGAGTGTCTTAGGTTCTTTTGCAAAAAGAAAATGGTATACAGTTATTAGAAATGCTTGTTTTGGGAGTGTTTTTAGAATGAGGTTAGTGTAGAAGATGTAAGCAATTAAAAAAAAACACAACTGCTTAGATTTATAGCTGTATGAGCATTTTAAATATTTCAGACCCATCAGTGATGTGTCAGAGAACTCTGATAACCTTTTTAAAGAAAATCTATCTCTTGTTTTATTTGAAAAAGATGTGTAAGTGTTGACAAGAATAAAAGTCAGAAAAATATTTTTGAGATTAAATACAATCACAGAGAATGTAGGGCAGCATGAGGCAGTTTAACATTTAAAATGCTCATGAAGTCAAAATGTCACAAGTGTCACAGCAAGCCAGCCAGACTTTAGATGTCAATATGTTTTTGGTTGTTTTTAAATCCAAATGTTATTCCCTTTTTCAACCATCACTGTTTGCATGTGGCTGGAATTCACCCGTTTAAAAGACTTGAGGGTATCTTCCAGTTCCTGCTTGCTGCTAACTGTAGGAGCAAGTACCTTAGAACGCTAGTACGCTAGTGTACATTAGCAGCGTTCTGACGAGAAGCGTGTGTGTTTTTAAAACCCCATAGCCTCGCCTGAGTCAGGATAAAGAGGAATTTACTTTTTTAGAGGGAGTGAAGCCTTGCTTATGTTTAAAATTTTCTTACTCTATTGGCAGATGATTTTGCTTCTTTCTAAAAAATAAATGCTTAAAATGAGAAAAATTATCTGCCAGTAGAACAAGACTATTAACAAGCTTAAAATTAGTAAAAAAAATAAAAAAAAAAGGCTAGAAATAGGTTTAATAACCTTATATTTGGTTTATGCTATTCTTATTACAGCAAATGCTAGATAAATTTGACTATATTCAAGATATTTTCACTCGATGTCATTTTTTCAGTGTGTACTCTGCCATAGAATCCCACTGAAGCTGTGTGTCAGTGGAGTTATATAAGTGGGGTGTCTTCAGGCTTCAAAGGAGATTTTCCCTCAGTCGACTGAAAACAAGTTGTGCTAATTGAACGAACAGTGGATATTATCTCATACCATCTCAATATTGCAGTGAGATTTGTTATTTTGATGAAAAAGAATGATAAATAATATAGACACATTTCTTCCCATGTAGTTTTGAACAAAGCTCTGTAGAGCCTTACAGAGAGACTCACAGAGGAGATATTCTGAAAGATAACTGCATTTTTGATGTCTAAAGCCTTTATTAGCTTTCACCATGTAGACTATTGCCTACATCCTGTTGTAGTGTGAATACTCTGCCTCTACTAGGGTGGGGCTGCGATACAATTATATGTACTACAAAATATACGAATTGCTAACACCCTATTAATTAAAATACAGTAATAGGCTATGCTGTGTATGTGACATGGTGCTTTGGTATTCACACACCTGTTCTTAATCCTAACCATCCATATTATTGAAGCACAGTTTAGCTGATTTTTACCTTTGTGAAATGCTTCAGCCAGACGTATGCCATGGAAATAGTGGTGCACATCTCAGGTGAAATATTCAGATGCTTTCCCCTTCCCTTTGTCTTGTTTTCTGTGCACTCATCTCCCACTGGCCATACCACCACTTATTCAAAACTTTTTCTTCTTGTACAGTCATTTTCATGTCCCTTTTTCACACCTACCTATTGTTCTGTTCATGTGCCTCACAGACATTACAGTTTTTCACAATTGCCACAAAAGTGACAGAACTGGACACATCACTATGTGAATTATCACTATTTTCATACGAAATACAAATGTTAAAGCCCATTTTCAAACTGTCCAAAGCAATTCTTATTTAACTATAATATGTTGGTCAAACCTATTTTAGTTTGCTATGCACATTTCACAACCGTGCACTGCTTAAATGACCCTACACAAAGTACTTTTTACAATGACCATTGTCTTTATACAAAAGAAAAGGCAAGTGTGGTGTGTTAATCCTGTGAGTTACCTCACAAGTAAGGGTCTGAAAACTGAAATTGCACACATGTTGTCAATCCCGTCCCAGAAGTACATGCTACAATGCTAAGGTTTTACAATGCTATTACCAAATTAATACACCAACAAATCAATTCTTTTTGCTAAAATCCCATAATCACATACAGTTTATTCACAACTTAAAACACATTATATTGCTAATACAGATTTTGCAATGTTGGTGCACTACTTTTGCAAACCTGTCAGTGCACTAGCACAGTTCTCACTGTGAACAGACGTTTTTGTGAATGTTTGAGTCACCAGTCAATACTTAGTGTGCTAATGAACAAAAACACATCTCAACTGTGTAAACACAACTGATCACAATTATCCAATCAGCTCTCTTTATTGTGTCAGTTATATATAGTCAGGGGAAACAAAAAACAATGGAGCAACCAAGAGAAAGGGAGAAGATGAGACAAGTAAATATTTCTAATGAAATAAAAAGCTATCCTTGTTAGGTGGGTAGTGTTATCAATCATGGGGGTGTGGAGCAGTGAGCCCAGCCACAGTGTGACGGCTCAGAATCTTTCTAACTGAGAAGAGGTGAATGTTTGGGGTTATTTTTCTATTATTTTATTTTCCGGGCAGGACTGAGTGAAGATCATTTGCTGAGGGTTGAAACAACCTGTTTACTCAAGATCAGAAATTGGCAGTTGTCAACAAAGTGTTGACCAACAACAGCATCAGCTTCTGAGAGATCCAGACACATGCAAGTATATTCTTCAACATAAGAAGTGTTGCCATATCCATTTTCTATGTGTTTCTATGTGTACAGTATTCACTGCTTATTTTAGAAAATAATGGAGTTGATGCAAATCCTGACCTTGTTTAATATGTGTTTGTTGGTGAGGCTGGCTTCAATCTAAACAAAGGATGTGGCAGAGGAAGGAACATCATAGAACAAAGAGCAACTGTAATCATCCCTTGTCAGAGAGGGAGGAATGTAACTGTCTTTGCTGCCATCACTCTCCAAACGGTCATCCATCGCCATGTTATCATTGGCCCCTTCAGCACAGCATTCCTACTGAAATTCCTCAATGCACTGTATGGAAATTTCTTTCCACACAGAGATAGACAGCAGACTGCACCAGAGAACACTACCGATTATATATAGAATAATATCAGCTTCCACCATGCACATGACAAGAACAGTTCATCACCCATCCACATATATAGACAATATTTCTCCTACCATATTCACCATTCCTCAATCTAATTGATTTTTTTCAGCTTGGTATTGCAAGCTGTATGATACAGAGCCACATGAATAAGTGAGTATTCTTGGGGCAATGCATGGAGAATGTGAAAATACTATGCAAGAGTCATATCAAGGAGAAATCTGGCATTCTAGGCACTACTTTCCCTGCTGTTTGGCCAGGGAAAACATTGGTTGTGATATGGATGAACTTAATCATGGTCAAATCCTCACTGCAAAAAAAGACATCTTAGCACATGGAAATATCTTGAATATAGTATATAGTATGTATATATATAGTATATACGCATAGGACTTCCTATTATAAGATTACCATAAACCAAATATAAGATTATTAAACCTACTTCTAGATATTTGTACTACTTACAGGTATTCTTATTCTTAATCTACTGGCAGATAGTTTTGCTTCTTTCTACAAATAAATGTTTAAAATAAGCAAAGTTATCTGCAACAAGACTATTTCAAGCTTGAAATTAGAAAAAAAATGTCTAGTAATAGCTTTAATAACCTTTTAATTGGTTTATTGTCATCTTATAACAGGAAATACTGGTTAAATCAGATGTTCAATATATTTTCTTCAGATGTTTTTTTTTTTGTTTGTAATGCTAGTGATTTAAAAAATATTTTTTTGTTTGTTTTCTAAGCAAATTACTTGGTTTTGCCTTTTTCTTGGTGATCAAATTGTTTAATTCCAAAATGAAAATAAATTGGTCATTCACTGTCTGTTTTTGTGGTGTGTGTGTGTAGTTTGACAAGAGCACCTGGTTACTTGCTGGTCAGTGTGTATTAATGTGGGCTTGGTGTGTGTGTGATTCTGGATTATTTGTTTTTAAGGTGTATGTCTATAGTGTTTTTCATAGAGATGTCAGTTGTCTAGGAGATTGGACACGTGTTATAATCTTGACAATGTTTTTCAACTTATCTAAGTCCCCTCTTCAGTTCTATTATATAATTGTTAAATAAAATCATACAACCAGAAAACATATTATTGTCTACTGCAGCAAGGAATGTACAGATATGGACATTACTGAAATATAACAACCACTTCTTAAATACATCTGCCATCACAAGAGCACCAAGTGTGAACTTGCCAAGTTTCATGACATAATAGGTGTGAGTCACACAGAGATTAAAAGATTAATAATCCCTAAGCTTGGCCAATAGGAAAGATTCAACAGAACCCAGACATTAATTTGCCTTTCAGTACTGCATGACCCTGCTGTTCCCAATGCTGTGCTCACCTGTTGCTAAGCTCCATGGTGCTTGCATTAATTACTATAATTAATGCACTTCCTCTGACTAAAATAGACATGTTCTTTACCCTACACACTTTGCCCTCTAATTCTGAAATTTCAGTGTGCAGCTACACAGCTACAGAAAAAGTGCATTTGGTAAGATTTGAGGAAGTATTTACATTTCCAACCAAATTCTGCCCTTACCATCTGAAGTGACTTGTAGCCAACTATGGTGACCCACACTCGGAATTTGTGCTCTGCATTTAACCCATCCAAGTGCGCACACACACACAGTAGTGAACATATACACGGAGCAGTGGGCAGACCTTTTTGCTGCAGCGCCCGGGGAGCAGTTGGGGGTTCGGTGCCTTGCTCAAGGGTCTCACCTTAGTCCTACCTGAGGGTGTAAGAGAGTGCTGGTCATTCACTCCCCCCACGACCTTCAGGTTCATGACTGCCCCCTGCATGCTTCAGCAGAAATTGAAATTCATCAGACCTGGTGATGTTTTTCCAATCTTCAACTGTCCAATTTCTGTGAGCCTTCTGTAGCCTTCTGTAGCCTCAGATTCCTGTTCTTGACTGACATGAGTGGAACCTGATGTGGTCTTCTGCTGTTGTAGCTCATCCGTCTCAAGGGTTGAGGTATTCTGAGATGCTTTTCTGCCAACTGTGCTATAAACAGTGGTTATTAAAATTAACATAGCCCTCCTGTCAGCTCAAAACTGTCTGGCCTTCCTCCTCTGACATCTCTCATCAACAAGGTGTTTCTGCCTTCAGAACTGCTGCTCACTGGATAGATTGTTGTGTGAAAATTGCAGGAGATCAGGAGTTTCTGAAATACTCAAACTAGCCCATCTGCCACCAACAACCATGCCACAGTAAAATCACAGAGATCATAATTTTCCCCCATTATGAAGTTTGATGTGAACATTAACTGAAGCTCTTGAACTACATCTGCATGCATTTATGTGCTGCTGCCACATGATTGGCTGATTGGATAATTGCATGGATAAGCAGATGCACTGGTGTTCCTAATAAAGTGGTCAATGGGTGTATATTTAATCTCTCTGGAGAAGAACATATGAGTCCAACATAACAAATACACACAATTAGTAATAGCATATTAAGAAGAATAGAGGGGAAATAATAATAAAAATAATAGTTAATCTTCTTATTGTTATTCTATCGTAGGGCACCCATGCACACACTTAGTCACACACAGGGGCAATTTAAAAACACCAGTCCACTTCCCGTGATGTTTTTAGGAGGTGGCAGGAAAATGTGAGACCCTGGAGAAAACCTTAAGGACATGGAGAGACCATAAGAAACTCCATACAGACAGTAACCAGAGAAAATGGGGAACCTGGATTTGTGAGGTGGCAGTGCTACCCACTGTGTCACCAACAACAGATCAAAGCTGTGGACAACTTTACCTTGACTGACCTGTAACACGGGGATTCAGTTTTTGATGATCTAAGAATGCATCTACAGCTATAATTGAGGGAAACCATTAGAAGGAAAAGCCTTATGTTTAGACTCATGACCTCTGCTCAGAAACAGTGTAGCCTGCAGTAGATACCTCAGTATATCATTTTAGGTCCTGGAGGAGGGTGAGCAATGGTTTTGCCAAAAATGCTTATTGTTTTTTCATCCATTAGTGCCATTGTGACATCAGTTCCTCTTTTCCCGACTAATTTTAAAAAAATCATAGAGCAGAACAACAGCACTGAACTTCATTAACTGTTCATTACACAACCACATTAGAGGAAAATGCTAACAAGACAGATGGTTCCCATAGATACACTGGCCTTTTTTAGCCCCATTTGTGCTGTTGTGTCTATGTTATTCCAATATTCACTAAAAGCTCCCTTTTCCCATGTATGCATCTTATTGAAATGTCAGCAGTGACCTTGTGTGTTGGTTGAAAGCTTTAGGTTATCTATCAACATGTTCTGGTTTGCTCACTAAAGCACAGCAATAAGAATAAATCAGGTGCAGGAAGATATGAAATGGGAATAGGGATCCTTCCATCTTTTTTATTGTCAAAGAGCAATATTGAAAAGATTGAGTTATATATAAAGAATGAAAACTACCCTTCAATTTTTTTTTTTTTAAGTACCATAAGTGCATAGTTATCATTTAAACTGGCACACACATACTGTGTGTGTGTATATATATATGTATATAAATCCACAGTAATTCAGTGTCTGACCAGTTATTAGACAGAGAGACAAAGGCTCCTTGTCGTTAAAGGGCAAAATAATTATGAAAAAGGAAAAAGGTCATGTGCTATTTCCTTGGCAGTTGATTATTCTGAAACGTGCCTAGTGTGGATGCAGTAAACATTAACATGTCCTTCAGAATATAGACTCTCAAAAATGTTACTTTATTCATACAAACTATATATGAAAATATGTAAATATGTAATGAAATTGTATATTTTGTGTGTGTGTGTGTATATTGTTCTAGCAATATAATACCTGATTTCCCTGACAAGGTTTACTGTGAGTGACAGAACAATTGTTGGAGAGACAGAGAGAGAGAGAGATACCGGGGTGTGTGTGTGTGTGTGTGTGTGTGGGGGGGGGGGGGGGGTTGCTGGGGGTAGTACAATGATGCTAATTCTGGTTTTAAATAATACTCAGTGTGCAATACACAGTGCAGGGTAAACAAGTCTTCTTAGAAAAACAGGCAGTTTCAGAGACCACCTGCTGCACCAACCCTGCATTTATATTCCATTCTCTCAGTTCCTGCTTGAGCCCTGCCTTGATAATGCCCCTTAGTTGTGTTCATGTTATATACTCCACTGTTCTTGTACTTTTGTATTCTTGCAAGTACTAAATGTAATTAAGATCCCTGGTTCCCTAATAGAAGTTGGTTTTTTTGGTTTGACTTTATCAGCTTAATTATGGATTTGTCAGTGCCATGTCGGCCATGTATTTGCTCCTCAGAATAGCCCATATGAAAAAAAAACCTCTGCAACTACTTTCTATTGCATCTGGCTCTTATGCATTATAACTATACTCCTTGTAATATTCATAAACAAAATTTTGCCAAATCACACTTTGAGCATAATTCTACAATATATATTGGGTGTAAAAACAACGCGGCTCCCAAAGAACACCATACCCATAATGAAGCATGGTGGTAGCAGCATCATGCTATGGGGCTGCTTCTCTTCAGCTGGGACTGGGACAAGTTAGAGGGACACATGGATAGCTTCAAACAGATCTAAATCCTATCGAAAACCTGTGGAATGATTTGAAGAGGACTGTGCACAGGAGATCCCCTCACAATTTGATGGATCTGGAGCATTTTTTGCAAGGAAGAGAAGAATGAAATTGATAAATCAAAATGTGCTAATTTGGAGTCTTAAGGCAAAAACCCTGAGTGCTGTATAACAAGCAAAAGGTGCCTTAACAAAGTATTAGTTAAGGGGTGTACACACTTTTGCAACCAAAGTTTTCCTTAAGACATTTGTTTACTTGAATTATGTTGGTTGCTACATCACAGATATGACATTGATGATTTCTATGATTTATTTTGGTTTCATTTTTTACATCACAAAACCCTGCAATTTTTACAGGGGTGTGTAGAATTTTTTTTATTCACTGTGTGACAGTTTGGCCCATGACAAGTGTACTAAGTATGTTGAAAAACTACAAGCATTAAAGTGTCTGTGCTGATGGGATACTGACTGAACAGATGCATCTGGCTAATACAGATGAAAATAGCCTGTCATTTCTCAGAAATAAGCATTTCAATTTCACACAAAGCAACAGTAAACAACCAAGAAATCATACCAATATCCGAAACAGAATATTTATCAGTCTCTTTCTCCACTACACAGAGTGCAGCTGGCTGTCCCAGATGGTAAGGGGGTGACTAAATGATGATGTGCATCATTTCCCCAATTGAATTTGAGTCCCAAATTACCTCAGTGGTCAGCCAGTTTACTCCACCCTCAATTACAACACTGGAATATTTGGTCTAGCTTGATGATGCTGGAGTGTTTCAATGGGTTGGAGCTGACATGTTCTGATAATAATAAAGGGTCACATAACATACCTAGCTATGTTCCTCTCATAAGCATAAGCTGCAATGACAGAGAGACAGAGGGGGAATGATGGGCAATTCTTTCAGATTTCACTACACACAGATGGGTAACAAAAGGGGAAAAAACATAGAGAGTCTGAGCAAGGTGTTCGGCCACCAAGAACTACCAGAATAGCTTCAAAGCTTCAAAGCACCTTGGCATGGATTCTATAAGTCGCTGGAACTGTACAGGAGAAATAAACAGCTTTCTTTCAAAATATATTCCCTCAGTGTTTTGATGATGATACTGACTGACCTGTGGAAGATGTTCAACTGGGTTGAGATCTGCTGGCTCTGAAGGGCATAGCATATTTACATTATTTTCATACTCACCAATCCATTCAGAGAGCCCTCGTGCCCTGTGGATGGGGGTATTGTCATCCTTTAAAAGACCAGTCCCATCAGGATAGAAATGTTTCATAGGATTAATATGTTCAGTCAGAGAAACTCTTTGTACTGATTTGCAAGTGGACCAGTGGACAAATTTAAATGTGTAAGACAGCATATATTATAAGACAGTGTATAGAATTTGATATGCTAGCTGGCCTATAGCAATTACCTTTTTTCTTCTTTTTTAAGCTGCCATTACCATATTTTTTCCTGCCATTGCTTCCTTTTTCTACTTATTTCTCAATTGCCAAGTCTGACATAGCCTGCAGTTAGAAATATCCATGAATCACATCTGTCTCTCAGAAATAAAGTGCAGCAGTCCCCTGCTACAGGGTCACTTAGCGTGGACTAAAAAAGATTCACAGTATGATAACTGTACAACCCAATATTACAGGTTTGGTATGCATGCTGTGTTCGATTGGATATGAGTGGCTCTGGTGCTGAGATTGATTTTCTGGGCTCAGATTATAAAAATTACATGTACATAGTTCACACCTCTGAGATTGCCAGACTTTTTTTTAGGTAGAACTGTCCAAGATGATTTTTTAAACAGTGTCTAGAGCACACAAGCACTTGCCTTTAAATCAGGGAGATATTGTAAAAAGTGTATACTGAAGAAGCAGAATGTCTTGCTGTCAACTGTAATACAACAAAAAAATAAGAGACAATTTAACGATAAGCAAATAAAAAGAATTTAAAAAAGATGAGCAACATCTATCATTATCATGGAACATCAGGTCAGCAGAACACTGAAGACACAGAAGATCAGCAAAGCAGCAGGCCCTGACCATGTCTCACCAGCAACACTCAGGCACTGCTCAGGACATCTGTCTCCTGTTCTCACTGATCTATTTAATCAGTCCCTAGCACAGTGTATTGTGCCTGCTTGTTTCAAAACCTCCATCATCACTACAGTTCCCAAGAAACAGATAATTTGTTGCTTCAGTGATTACAGACCAGTTGCTTTGACATATATATTCGTGAAATGCTTCAAAGAATAATTCTGCACCACTTCAAAACCATGACTGATGCCCTTCAAGATCCTCTCCAGTTCGCATATAGAGCTAACAGGTCTGTGGACGATAAATCTGGCTTTGCAATATCTGGACAGTTCTCATACCTACTCCTGCATTCTGTTTGTGGATTTTAGCTCTGCTTTCAATATCATCCCTGACCTATCTTTGGATAAACTAAGGCAGCTTAACATATCTCCACCTGTCTGCCACTGAATTATCGATTTCCTGTCCAACACGAAACAGAATCTCAGGATGGGTGAAGAGTTCTCAGACCTGCTCTACCTCATCACCAGTGCTCCACAAGGTTGAGTGCTTTCTCCCCTGCTCTACTCACTGTACACCAACAACAGTACTTCTGAGAGTGACTCCATAAAGTTCATCAAGTTTGCAGATGACAACACCCTGGTGGGACTCATATCAAACAATGATGTGTACACATATCGGACAGAAGTGAGTCGTCTGATGACATGGTGTGCAGCTAACAACTTATAGTTGAACATGCCAAAAACTGTGGAGATAATTATTGATTTCAGAAGGAAGCATCCACCACACCTTCCTATAGAAATAAACGGCTCAACAATCAGCAGAGCAGAGTCATACAAATTCCTGGGTACCATTATCCAGCAGGACCTCAAAGGGGACAGAAATACCAACACAATCACCAAGAAGGCCCTGCAATGCTTGCACTTTCTGTGATAATTTAGGAAAGTTTAATCTGTCAAGGAAGCTACTGGTCATATTCTACAAAGTTACAAAAGAATCAATAGTCACATCGCCCATTTCTGTCTGGTTCAGCTCTGCAACTTCACACTCCAAACACAAGCTGCAGTGCATCATCAGAAGTGCAGAAATAAATGAGTGGCTGTCAGTTGACCACCTTCACTGACCTGTACTCATCCAGGGTGAAGAACAAAGTGGGGAGAATCATGGCAGACTCCACACATCCCTGTAACTTTCTTCTTCAGTGTTCCCCACCACAATGGAAACCAACAATAATAAATCCCATACCAGTCGACACCTGCAAACTTTCCTCCCCCAGGCTACAATCCTTCTAATAAAGACCCTTCCCACATCCTTCCCCTCTGACATTCAGCACAAGTCACTTTTGAAGTGATCACATCAATTGTCATCCTTAATTTACATTTAGAGCGAGACTTGATTTACATTATGGGCCAGAAAAACAGGTTTGAAAAACAGTATAAAATGTCTGAGCTGATATTGTTCAAGGTTCGCTTTGAATCCAATGAACCCGAAGCCAACCCAAAAAATATTCAGAGGATTAGAGGGCAGAGAAACTGAAGCAGCTGGAAGCTATCTGTGCATAAGCAACTTTTTATAAGCAAACAGGACACAGAACATTACTAGAGCTAATAAATGGCAATGCTTCCAACCACTAAGCTTGGAAAAACTTTTGTGATTTCTTGGAAGAGTCCTTAAGTAAAGTGGTCAATGTCAAGTGATACCCTGCTGCAGTTATTCCACTAAAATAAAATTCACTCTATAGAAGCTCTAAAATAATATATTGGTGACTGGCCCTTGGGCATTTTGATGTGGTCTTATATGGCCTGCTTTGAAAAATGGTTGGACACCCCTGATTTTGGCGTACAGTGGCAGAATGCGTGAAACTCAGAAAAATACAGTAATTTATCCATATTAACTTTGGTCCTTATGATAGGTAATGCCTTTTTTTCCATTCTCCTCTGAAAAAAAAAAAAGTTACTTTGACTTTACAGGGACAATACAAGTAATTAATTTATAATGTCATATTGATACATTTAATATGTATGCCCTCATTCCATTGTATTTTTTCAGTGTATAAGTTTCTGTGTGGCATATTGTGTTTACAAAAAAACTGTCAGACAGTGTTGCTGGACTTAATACTGCTCCTTGCTCAGGTCGTTATCAAGAAAAATCAACGTAAGTTCAAGGTCAGATGCATAACACCAATATCCAATATCCAAAAGAAAAGAAAACAGAAGGAAAAATGATACCCACCAAAGAGAGGACAGAGGAGACTAGAGGGCAAGAGAGGGAGGCAGGAGAAACAAGAGAAAAGAGAATAAGCATGCAACAAGGAAGGTGAAGATAAACAAAAGATTTTGTTACCAGTGTAACTAATAGAGTTTGCTTTAAAGCTGAAAAACACAAAAGGACCAACAAATAAAGAACTGATCTGAGTAATAATGTCAACCTAAACAACTAACTCTGACAACTGTTCGATGTGTTGTTTTGTAGTGGGAAAGAGAAATGGTCCAAAAGTGTCAGTGCATAGCACATAGCTGTTTTTCTGCTCCGCATACAGCATCAGGTGGCTACAATTGAGGTTCTACCTCTTCATCAGCTTCTACCAGATCTACATGCCTTTTGAAAGATGGAGTGTCACCTTGATTCCACAACACTTCAAGCTTTGGACACGTGATGATTAAAGGATTTTTAAAGGAGGTTGCATAACCTATGTAGCAATCAAAGTGATTAGTTTGAAGAGGCAGGGGTATTCATCATAATATAAAAGGTGCCAGTCTGGGAATGGATACAGCATTTTTATTATATAGGGTTGTCCTTCAGCACATTGTGTACAGCTGCAAGTAACCATAGAAACACATCTACAAAGTTCCCTGTGTGCTCACAAATAGTTTGAAATTGTATAGATTAAAAAACTTTTTTTTTTCCATTTAAATATTACAGCCCATCTGCTTCTGGTGGCATTAGATGTCACGGCAACCATCACTGTTGCCAACCATATTGTTAACCACTGGCCAGGCCTACCTGACAAATCCATGACCTATTGAAGGCAGGTCATCAGCAGTGGGTGGATGACCTGTGATACTATGCCTGTCTGGCTGACCTTATGAGTGGCCCTGTGGTCAGCAGAGTGGGGATGCTGAATGCTCTTGCACCCGCATCATCATCTTTTGAAGGAAAAAAAAAAAAAAAGCTACATTTGTCTTCAGAAAAAACATCCAGTATTAAGTGAGCACTGCAGATCCTTACCTGATGTATGTACGTTTCCAGGCATTGTAGGATTTTTATAATAAAACCCTTGCTTAAGACAGGGGAATTCAAGTAAAACTTGTAAAGATCCAGTTACATAAAAGTGCTTGCTTACAAAGATCTGAATATACTAACATGACTGAATGTTGACAACAGTTAACCTTTAATGCTTAACCATTATAGTTTATGGCTATAAAGAAGACAATCTGAAAGTGGTTATGTTTTGTTTCATAGTGTCGCAACACCACGTTTCACTAATGCCATGGACTCATCTGTTTTGAATTTGACACAGGCTATGTCTTTGTCCATTCGTCTTTAAACATTCTGTTTCCTCATCCACTTTTTTTTTTAAACAAGACATGATGTTGGTTAATTAATCAGACCAGAGAAGGTAAATAAAATGAAAAAAGGCTATATGAAAGTCTGTGAAATCTCCCTTTCTGTACTAATGTCTCTAGCCCTGTAGCTAGTCTCTGGTCTGGTGAGTTGCCTTCAGCTGAATGATTTACATAAATGCATGTGATTAGATAAAGCTGCTACCAAGGATCTGCTAGAAAAGACAAGCTGGTTCATCTAGGCCAATATTTATTTTTTTTCATATACTCTGGTACAATTTTTTTCAAGTACTCTACCCCAGGTTTAAGGTGACTGTAAAACACACATAATTTCACGTAATGCATTTTTCTTTTATTGAAATATGATTGGACATGTTCTAGTCAAAAAACAGAACTGACTGTGATTGTGATTGTGGACTTCTTTGAAGACCCATTCACAATGCTGAACATTACAAATGAATCCAGTAGAATTTCCCAGAAGGGCTAGATAATATTCTGACAGCAGCTACTGAACATTTTGTGCTCCTGTGCACAATTTCCTCTTATATACAGTTATTGGAGAGCGTTTTTAGGAATGTAATTTTCAGCAACATTTTGTGGTTTTTTTCTGGGTCTGTCCTTTATGCAATGCTTACCAACTAGCTACATATTTGCAGGTCAGGTTATATCTGGGTTTAAAATAATGTCACAGCAGGAACATAATTGAGCTCCTTGCTGATTAGTAATTTACAACACTTTTTAGTGGTCTATGCCCTTCAACTACAGTCTGATTGCAGCAACTGTCAAACAAAAGGCCATGGGATTAGGAGAAAAGCAAGAAGCACCATGATCAGGTTTTAGTGAAAACAAAAGTGATTGAACAATTTTCTGATCTGATGTGCACAGCTGTTCGTGTTATAAAAAATACACCAATGTAGATGTTGTCTTTTACAGGCTATACCAATGTAAATGCTGGCTAGCTGCCATCAAAAATGTAAAATACAATATGAATACATAAGCATTAAAGTTGTGAAACAGCAAGCTGCGTAGCAAACAATTTGTATCAGAAAATTATAAGTACGCCAAGAAAACTGCAATAAAGCAACAAAATATAACGTTGTGTCACATAGCCACATCTCTTATTGTGCATTTGATTAGCTGCTTTTGGCTGCAACTTAAATTAAAGGAGTACTAAGTAAGTGTGGTCTTTTTTTTTTTTTTTTTTGCAAGAATAGGTCTCTGATGATTAAGTTGGTGGGTTTAACATTTGAATTATTATTTTTTTTTACTCCTTGAGCCTGTCCCCATTCCTGCCCGTACTCACAAAGCTTCCCCACAGGACCTACAGTGGGTTGTACAGTACAGTTCAGCTAGACTTTCCAAGTTCAACTATCATAACAATAAGTATTATCACTAGCATGACATATGATAATATTGAATATTGAAATATTCAAGTATTTCAGTAGACTAACAGCAATACTGTAAAGCCCTGCAGAATAATAAGGAACTATGGAGCTCAAACTCTCTCTATATACAACAAATTACTTTAATTATTTATGTTTTACAGTTTTTCCAGCACACAGTTCTTAAGCCAGAAGCTTCCTCCAACTAACTATCACATTTTTTGACTCATCTGTCTGTTCATTAGCATCAATACTGAACACTGCTGGAGCACATCTGTGGTCCTCTTTCATAGCTAAAACACTTTCACTAGCTGTTAGCTGGCTGTGCTTGGCTTCCAGAAACTTAGCTCT
This sequence comes from Pangasius sanitwongsei, assembly GCA_037576675.1. Lineage (NCBI taxonomy): Eukaryota > Metazoa > Chordata > Actinopteri > Siluriformes > Pangasiidae > Pangasius > Pangasius sanitwongsei. The sequence goes on from CM075018.1 coordinate 13,175,329, forward strand.
TAGATTAGACTCTTAGAGTGTCTGGAGATTAATGGCAGTTATATTTAATTTACCCTGACTGTCTACATAGCTGTTAGCTTTTGCCCACTTGGCCATTCAACAGAAGAAATTTGGCTCATAATATTTAAAGATTAGATTTCACTTATCCTGAGTGACATAGTGTTACACTGGTACTCTGCTTATTACAGCAGCTAGCATTGGACCTCCACAGCTAATGTTAGCATTTTAGCATTTAGCTTATGCCCAATCGGCCATTCAAGTCCCTGAAAGCCAAGCTGTAGTACTAAAACACGCAGAATTCGGCTCATAATGAGAAGTTGATTCCCATATAGTGAGTAAATTGTCACGTTACACAGGTACTCTGCTTGTTACAGCAGCCAGAATCAGAGGTTTATACCTCCAGTGTGCCGGGTGGCTGATGTTATCATTTTAGCATTTAGCTTTTGCCCACTCAGTCATTCAGCAGCATGATAGGTGAGAAGTGATAAGTGTAATAGAAATAAGCGAAATTTGACTTAAAGTGATTTATGAAAATAAAAGTGCCTCCATTGCCCTGTCGTTTATTCATAACAAGTTCTCAGCGATTTTCAGCTAAAACTATTACTATTAGTTCATCTAAAGGTGGTTCATCTAAAGCATTTCCTTATCCGATTCTCTAAGTGATAAAAAGTATCTACCGGATTTGTTATGTAAAGAAGGCTAATTCCATGTTCAGCTTCATTTTATCATCAGTAATGAAATACATCATCTTGGAAAAGCACTGCATTTCTTGTCTTTAAGCATGATTTTTGCTAACCCAAGAACTTTCTGGCTACACTGGGAGTTTACAGGCTTACTGTTCATTCAATCCTCCTGGGAAGTTTGTATTTATGAGTTGGGCAAGGTTTTTTAATTCTACTTCTAGAAAATGAAGAGCAAAGAAGGCGCATCAGGTGTGTTTTGCTTTTTATGATTTTAATCGACGTATGAAGCCACTGTAAACTTTATCATTTTTAACATTGAAATGTTTCCGTGGAGCAGCTCATAATATTGTCCTTGAAGTTTTAGGTGAAAAGTGATAAGTGTAATAGAAATAAGCGAAATTTGACTTATAGTGGTTTATGAAAATAAAAGTGCCTCCACTGCCCTGTCGTTTATTCATTTATTTGCTTGCTCACATGTACATAACATGACACACAGATTGCGACAAGAGAGTCATTTCAGCAGTGTTTTATCGCCTCTGTGGCATTAGGGGCATCACTAGGGCTAAAATGGGTGCTATATACAAATTCAGTGGCCAGTTGTCAGAGGAAGTGATTATCTCAGTAGGAAAGGATTTAATTCACTTCTACTACAGGGCATTGTTAATGAGCAAAGAGGCTTCTTAGACATTTTTACAGGTGTGCCAATCAAAGTACATGACTCACAAATGCTCTTTTTTTGAAAACTGGCAGCAAAAGATGGGTACAATTTACCTACTGGGTGATATTACATATATCTCTGGGTACTATCCCTTCATTATTACGCCCAAGTGTGATAATGGTGCACTTACCGATGATGACCTGCAAAGGAACATGAAAATCAGCCATGGGAGAATCTCAGTCGAGCAGGCCTTCGGGAGGATGAAATGCATGTGGAGAAGGCTACATGATCTCCAAAATATGAGAATAGACATTTTGGTGAAAATAATTGTGGCAGCATGCACACTTCACAACATGAGTTTAAATGAAGGACAATCAAATGTATGAGAAGAACATCCCCACGGATGAGAACTGGATGAGAACTTATAATCCTGTACTGAAGGTGTTCCACACACACATTTCCAGAACACATCATTCACTAACTATAGTAGAGCTAACTATTCTGAAATATCTCTGCATATTGGGTAGCATTTGTGTTTTTATCTCAAGTGTCATATTCCTTTGAACTGAGGCTTTTCCTAAAATTTGTAAATTGTGTAGCAGAGAATGTTTATCATATGTTGTGATGTCAAAAGGTATTGAACAATCTGCTGTAATGGAATAAAATATTTTATTACTATTTTTAACAATATTTTCCACTGCTCCATTCATTATACATTAAAAAGTGTAAACAGAAACATTGAAGGTGGTGTTATTCTTTCTTTTGTGTTTGATATTCAGAGAAAATATATGAAGTGTCTTAACCATGACAACATTGTTGTTCAAATTAAAACAGCATGATCAGACACTCTTCCAAAACATGCATTTCTTAAAAGGAAATGGAAGTAAACAATCTTCAATAAATGAACCAGGCCAGTAATTTAAAACTTGTGATGTAATCATCTGCGTCATGATTTCATCATGCTGTGTCTAGGTTGCTTTCTCAGATGCCTTGTGAAAATTAAGGAGTTCATGCTGACCAACACTCTTTTTCTTCTTGTGGCAACTAGCAGTATAGAAGATTTGCAGGAGGTTTCAGATTCTTCAGGGCCTTGAAGAATCCTTTCTGAGTGCCTCACGTTTCTTTATTTGGGCACCCATTGCATCACCTATTACTAGGAAGTCAACATCATGTGTACTTCCAATCAATTCTTACATCTCAGTGTAGAACTCAAATTTCATGACAGGTCATCCTGTTGATTTGTTATTGTCTTTTAATGCATCCTCGAAAGTTGCATCCTACTTTCTTTCTTGGAGTTGCCACACCAGGATCCCAGTGCAACTGGTTTTCTGTATTAACAAATGCTATAAAAATAAATAGGAATAAAAAAAATCTATAAACAAAATTCCCATGCAACATTGCAGATGAAACCATTTCTTTCCTAAAGATGCTAAAATGTTAACCAGTTTGCTTGTATATCAATAATTTGCTGCATATACCAAACACATAATAACTGAAATCAGCTTCTGAGACGAGTAAACATTCAATTTCAACAAATTTATCATCAACTACAGACATTGCATCCACTGATTCCACCATGTTTTCTTACTGACAGGCCCCCAACTTGGAAACTCGGAGCTCATAGAAAATCCCGAGTTTCCCACCTGTAATTACGACATTGTGGTGGCATTCATGTGTGTTCAATGCATAAATACGATCTTTCCGACATGAATTGAATGCACCATTAGGCCACGGAGTGAATGGCATATACTGTCTATAAAATGACTGACACAAAACTCAAATATGCCTTACATTCAACTTGTTCTGTCCATTTCTGCTTTAATATTAAATAAAAACATAAGGCTTCAGGCAGTGAGTAATTTAACTTCATTTATAATTACGTCATATTTCAAGATTTTCAAAAGTAAAAAAGTAAATGTTTTCACAGTATAATGAGTTGGTGATTATGTTACATTGTCTTCCAATTCAAAGCCTAATTTCACAATATAGTGCACCTCAGTTGGCTACTCTTCTGCACTTAATGACTAAGGATGGGTGATATGATAATTAATGTATAACCTCCAATTAAAATGTGAGCTCACTCATTACTAACATTGTAGGCAAACGGTTAAGCTCAATCCATGACTCAATGTTTTATAATGAGTCCACACTGTGCACCAAAGGCCATATTCAGAGTGTAGTTAATACTGAAATTGTGCACAATGGTATTCAGTTCTCATGCATAAGTACTTGACACAGACTTGAGCTGTTCAGCAAAATTTATGTTTGAGTTGTGTGTGCAGGTGGAGTTTGCCAAAAACAGAAGTGTGTCTCAGCTATGCATGATTTAGCATAGCCAATTCACCTACCTGCATGGTTTTGGACACTGGGAGGAAACCAGAGAACCCAAGTAACCAGTAATCCAAGCTCAGGATCAAACCCAGGACTCTGCAATGCCACTGAGTGATGTTTTCTCCCAGTGCAGACTGCAGATTCTATTATAAACATGTAAATAATTGTTTTTTTATCATCTATAAATGTCATATTAAGTTGTTATCTTCAGTACCAATACAAATAATGCCTAAATACAGAGATGCAGATAAGAAGGGCTTTGATTAGTTCGGGTTTATTGGTATAAAAAAATTAGTCCTGCATATCCAAAACAAGAATGAGTGAGAATACTGTTTAGACAAAGATGAGTCCAACACCATTAATATTTCTGTCTGGCAATGAAGAGTCAACATTACCTCGAGCTATCTAAGACTAGCTAGCATTGCCTAAACTTATGTGTCAGGCTTAAATGATCTTGCTGCTTTTCTTAGAAGCTCTTACTGACCCTTTTCTTCTGACTTTTGATGTAGTCTTTGTTATGATTTCTGGAACCTCACTGACTGACTTAACATGAGTAGTTCTCATAATCAAGGTTCATGATAGGACTAAATGTGGTGGTGTCAATGAAGCTGGTGGCATCCCTTCCAGTAAACAGTTCCAAGTATACAGTAACTCGTTTAAAAAGCTAAAACCTTAACTATCATAAAGGGGGGGAACCCTTTGAGGAATCCGTTTTTCTAAGAATTTTACATTAAACCGAAATAGAGACAGATTTCTGTGCAAAAGCTAGCCAGGCTGGGTCTCTCTTACATTATACCTTAAATGCCCCTGTCATAAATGTTATGTTTGTTATGTTCTAAGGATAATGTCCACATACTGCACATTTTGTTTTTTCATATATGGCTCTCTCAGAGGACAATGCAGTTCTGAGCCTAATGAGCAATGAATGCATGTTTCTCGAATGCGTCCAGGTGTTCTGACTTTAGTCTCTGATTAGTTTGTCTATTTATATCCTCCTGTGTCTTTGTCTCATTATGAAATCTTATCAAGCCTCTTGTCTGTTAAGTCCAAGGCTATGTTTCCTGTGTTTCCTGTTCTTGGTTTCATATTGTTCTCCCTGGATTTAACACCCAGGCACCTATTTTCCCGGTATCTGATTATGAATTATTCTTGTGTGATGTTGCCGGCCTGTGTTTTGACCCTTGCTGTGGATAAAGATTATTGGTTTACCCTACATAAACAACAGTCTGAGTATGTACTCTGGGTAATGATGATGTAAGCTAATTGTTAAATTGAGCCATTAAACCCAAAACAAGTATTTCAAAAAACTTTATACTGTATAATATCACAAATTGGTACTGTTATTAGATATTGTATGGTACTGTTCTCAGTGGTTACACTAATAACATTATCAAGGCATATGTCTATAACTGAACCTACAGATCAAATCCTGTTTTCTACATTTGCAGAAATGTATTTGGTAACATAACATTTACGGGGAACACACAGAGGTCCAACGATGTTGCCATGGGGACACTGTCATTTTTCTACAGGTGAAAGCAGTGGGATTTATGTACATAGTCAACACTCACACATTTATTACTGTTTGCCTTTTCTTTATATAACTGTCTACTGTAATGATTTATAATCCCACTATCCAGTGTCACCCAAAAGAGGATGGATTATCTCAGGTTCCTCTCAAGGTTTCTTCCACTTGCCACTGTTGCCTCTGTCTTGCTGATTAGAGATCTAGCTCTACAGAAGCTCCTTTATGACAATGTCTATTGTTAAAAATGCATACAAATAAAATTGAATATATTTTTTGCTTAGGTGTCCCCACAGTAGAATATCATGGCCCTAGTAATTTGTTCAGTTAGCACTTAAAGCACATACGCTACTTTGCTGATAGTGAAGTAGATGACAATTAACATTCTTTAGTAGAGGGATATTTAAATTTATGGCATATTTTACACAACAGACACCAACTAAACGTTCACATGTGAATCACTTATGATGGAGCACAAAATGACTAAAATATTCTGATCAGTGTTACAAACTACCATTTTTGGGGCTGTCACAAAGTCTCCTACTAAAGAATAAAGTTACACAATGTTGCAAGAATACTGAATACAAGAATGGAGCAAATTTAATTTGTATATAATATGGTAGCTATTTATTATATTCACTTTCACCTTTTAAAGGACTTGCCTCTTCTTGGGAGCTGAGGGATGAAAAGCCCTACTCTCAAACATGTGATGCACTTTCCATTAACATGACTATGAACCACACATTAGATACATTTAGATTAGATATGTGTGCATTAGAGATATTGTGCAAGAAATGGGATACATCACCCAACTCAGGCTTTTGAATTATTTGGACTTATCTAAATTAAATCTTGACTTATCTATTCTACTGCACTGTTCCATTAGATTGCTAAAAAAAAAAAAAAGAAAAAAAAACAGAAAAAAAGTCCACTGTCATGTTATTGCATATGGGAAACTGTCATACCAAAGTTAATAGCCACATTTTGAGCATAAGTTATATAAGACTAGTAATATTATTTTCATGAGCTTTAAAAGACAGTCAATAATCACACCAAGGTCATTCACTGCTGCACATGATGTACCTGAAAGGTCATTCAGAGTTACTACATTATCAGAAAGCTTACTTGTAGCTGCCTGTGGTCCTAGTAGAAGTACTTCTGTTTTGTCAGAATTAAGTAGGAGAAAGTTATTCAACATCTTTTGCACATTGCTCAGCTAGTGTTTGACATTTAAGTTTGCCTAAACAAAAAGCTTTGTACTTGAAGCTTCAGTATGGCAAGCCAGATGAGTAAGTAACTTTCACTTCTACATGTTCTACATATGCAGTTTAATTTTAAGAAATATGTAAGTTCATCTAAAACATATGAAATTTGCCATTGCCCCCTCACAGCCCCAGGGTCCCCGGTTCTATCCTGAACTCTATGCAGAGTTTCTATGCATGTTCTTCCTGTGTCCGCATGGGTTTCCTCCAGGTTCTCCGGTTTCATCCCACCTCCCAAAAACATGCCAGTAAGTGGATTGGCTAAGATAAGTTGCCCCTATATGTCAAAGTCAAAGTCAAGTCAAAGTCAAAGTCAACTTTATTGTCAATTCTGCTATATGTACAGGACACACAGAGGATTGAAATTTCGTTTCC
>CM075018.1:13192826-13207635 GCA_037576675.1 Pangasius sanitwongsei
AATAAAAATATATATAGATATATATATATATATATATATATATATATATATATATATATATATATATATTATTTTTAAATATTATTTTATATAATATTAATATATATTTTATTTATTTATTTATAACATATATATTTAAACAACTTGTAGCCTAATTTAACCCACTGTGACCTTGACCAGGCACTTACTAAGGATGTTGTAAATGTGCTGTGCATGCCTAGTTCACACAGCAACTTTCTTTGTCCCATGAGCTTCATATCTGATTGCTGGCTTATGCCCTCATGAAAGTAAAAACCCCCAGCTCATCGATTTTTGTATGCATTCTGCAGGATCCCAGTCTCTATTTATATCTGTATTTGTATCTGTTTAGAAAACATTATCTGTCTATTCCAAATAATTATTTGCATTTGGGTAAAGATTCCTAATAAAATACAATAATTCAGTAATAATAGAAGTAATAACATAGTAAGTCTGAATGAGAAATATTAATCATAAAAATCAAATTGGATCTGTATTATTGGAATACTTGCAGCATACAATTCCACCTTCAAGTGTTGGGTCACACTTGCTATCTGAGTCTAATATTTGCAAAGACTGACAGCATTTCCAATTCCTGCCATTACTCTTTTTAGCTATGTGATATTCCCTTATTTGTTAGCCTTGTAGAACCAATCTGAAACAAAAAAACAGCGAACTTTAGAGTAAAATGATGTTTATTTATTTTCTGGCTGAATTATCTTTTTAAATACAGCAGGCTTACTGAAGGGGCTGTAGCTCTTCATGAATAGGGTTGGGCAGCTAAGCCCGTGTGTGAAAAGCATGCAGCATCTTTGGAGAGATGCTGCAGAAAGAAATGAACACTTTCCATTAAACCCTATACTGTATTCTGAATATTGCTAGATGCAGGAAATTAACCTGATGATTTCGAGCCAGGCCAGTGTGCAGAGTGCTGTGCGCCTAGAGCTGCTCCTGGCAAAGGAGAAACAGAGGAATAATTCAGACAGCCTGGACCAGCTACAGGTAACTTGGTGTCTGATGCAGTGAAATAGCTTACATGGGCTGCACATTTAAAAAGTAAGTGCGTTTCCCCGAAGTGTTTTATATTTTTATGTTTCTGATTATTAATAGTAGACATTAGCAACACTGAATATGAAGTAAGGTTTTCTGGCATCTGCCCATTACTTTGAATGCCTCATACATCACGGTGACAGGGCTTGTTTTGTAATATTGAATATGCTGCACCAATCCTCCAAATAGCTTCAGCAGTAGGTAAACTTATGAATCTCCTCACGAGAGTGGCAAAACATCTTCAAGGTTTTATAAGTCCAGGCACTTTAATATTAACTACTACTTGCAAATTCTGCTCACTTCTTTTCCACTGCCATAACTCACACTGCACTCAGCTGTAAGCAGGCAGATGCAAATGGTGCCGTATGTGTAATGTAAATGAACTATGGGTGTGCTTGATGTGAGTCAATGGAGTGTGTTTATTAATATTTTTTGTGTGTTTATTTATTATTAAGACCTAAAGACCATATTAAACCTGCATAATTGTACCACTGCTTAAGTGGTTAAACTAAAAGCCAAAGGAAAATCTTGTCATATTCCCTTCCAAAGATCATAAATTTTATTATCTGCGATTTATTATAATCCCATTTGGCAACAACTACTCTCTGCTAGGGATGGAGGGCAGGATCTGAAGGCAGTTTAGTAAAAAGGAAGTAAATATTAATTACTCAGAATTACAGTGCACCAGAACAGAGGTATGTCTCAGTTCCGACCTAAGCTGCCATCAAAAATACAGTGCAAATTGTTGAAACCTTGAACGTTTGCCATCACTCATTCAAGTCCATTAGTTCCACCTTACAAAGCTCCTCAGATGAGTGGAGAAACACTCATCTTGATTTATGACTACTCAATTACTTCAATGCCTGAAAACGTTCATGAGTCTAATTAAATGTCAAATGTGTCTTATTCAAATATTCTCTCTTTTGCACTGATTTGAAAAATCAGTGCTGTAAAAACACATTAAATCTTGTACAATTATACAGGATTAAAATTCAGCTATTTGGGGCAGCCCCACTGCATTTTAAAAAAACATTGTCCCACACTGAATAGCACTAAAAAACTGACTTGTTTCCAAGTGTAATTAATGGCCCTTAACATAGATTGTACAGGAGCAACCACTGGTTCTTAGAAAAGTTATGCAGTGTTACAAAGTGCTGAGACTCTCGAGCTTCTGTCTGTAGTTTTTGGCTTTCCAAATGTTAGTATTTTATCTTCCATTTGGACAGAATGTATGTAATCCAGAAGGTAAGATGGAAGATTGGCAGATGGAAGCATTAAAAAGGTACTTTGACAAAAAAAAAAAAAAAAGAGAGAATTCTCTCACAATGACATTGTAAGGGAGGCATTCAACAGACATTAACACCTCTAGTGTGCCAACATTGGGATTGGCTTTCTTGTCTGGTCAGGCCAACAAGATAAAACAAATCAGAAATTGAACTATGACTTACTATATTAAAGTCATTAATCAAGAAACACCTACATTATTCTATACTAACTCCTTCTAAACTAACCCCCAAATGTTCAACCATGTCCACGAAATATGGGGGATTGGACCAACTGAAGTTGGATATTGTTTTTTTCCTTTAGTCATTCATCTGTAGGGTTCATGTTACAAGTATCTTTATGATAAAGCTTCAGTCTGGAGGCATTTACATTGTTGTCATAACCAGCAGTGTTTTGTGCTCCAGTTTGACAGTTAAAACCGTATCTCCATAATAAGGGCAAACAATAGTCTACTGCCAGCTTACTGGTCTTTGTTAGAAACTGCTGAATGTAACAAAATAGTAATTTCCTTCATTGTAGAGATAGTTGTTCTTTACATGAACATAATTTTTATGTAATAAATAAGCAACCTCAGAATGTTTTCACTTCAAAATGTTCTCCCTCTATGTTTTAGCAACATACACTTACATGTTCAGCTTTGTAATGAAATTTTAGACAGTTGTTTCCTGACATTTTCCTAGGGAACGTCACTGCTTTGTATTGTGAATATCACTGTTTTGTTTTTTTTTTAACTCTCTATACTTAACATAACCTGTTAAAGTAGTCTGAGCTATTATAGTAGTCAACCATATCACTGATACTGAGCAAACCACATTTAAGTTCAAAACTGTGAAACAAAAATGTTATTATTATTATTATTATTATTATTATTATTAATTTTAGTGCATGAACAAGAATAGAAGTCATATAACCACTGCCAACCAGCATGCTCCGAACAGCACTGCTGTACACAGAATTGACTCCTTGTTCCAGCCCCAAATGTAAGTGCAGAAAGTCTATATATAATAAAATATTATCAGAAAAAAATCAATTTGGAACAAGAAAAATTAAGAAAACATTGTTATTTATAGCACCCTATAAGATTCATATTTCGTTAAAGAACAGTTGATAATGGTCCTATATGGCACCAAAAGTGTTCCAATATTGTTTCAAGACATTTTTTTAAATGACATGTTATGCAATATTTTATACAACTACATACAACATCTTTGCTAAGAATGTACCCTACTGCGCTATCACCCGAAGCATAAAACAAGGCCAGTGTGACATGTCACTACTGCACCTCTGACACAGCTCGTGTGGATTGAAAGATGGTTATGTATGAAACTGAATAGAGGACCACCAGGGAGGTTTTCTTCAGAACTACTATAGTTTTCCTTTTGGCTCATTTAATTGTTTAGAACCAATACCATGTTGACTTGTGGAAAGACCTCACATGGGTAACCCATTAAAGATCATACTACATTATGGTCATCCTCTGGCCATTCTTACCAACCCAAGTGGTCCATTTTGGCCTAGTGGTCCTCCACTCAGTCACAGAACCACATACACAGAACTACATACAACTCTTGCATTTGTCTCCAACATTGCAAAGGCACTCAGTCTTCCTGTTTCAGGGGGCTCAGCCGCCAAGCCTTCTGCCCATTTCTGTACCTATTTCATCCTAGAGGGCTCCACAACTGTGTCTGCTGTTCACTTCTCTCCCTGCTGCAATAAAGTGGCATCAGAGGAGGGATAAAAAATAGGCAGCAGTATTTACATAGTCTGTGAGCTTCATGCACTGCTATTATGCTGCAGTTAGGGCAAGGCTCTGTAAATGATGGCTGAAGATGCTCCAATCCCAAACAATTAGGGCATGATCACTGTCCATCATCCAATTTCACCAGTGCCTGGAAAAATAAACAGCTCTCCATCATGCCCTGCAGTACCAGAGGTTGGGAAAGTTCAACAATTCACAAGTCCTCGAGAAGAGAATGGTCAGTGGACAAGTGTGTTGTGTAAGGGAGCTTTTATAACCTACCCAAGTGGAATCATTATCAACTACTGGTACTGTGCAAGGTGTCAAGGATTTCCCCTTTGCGTATCAGGACAAGGCGATGTTTTGATTTGTAATATGGTCCTGTCTCTGCCCTCCATAATGTCATTAGTTTGTTAGCTGATTGTGTCAGCCTGTTCCGTGTTACTGCTTGATTAGTTTGTTTGTTATACTTTGCTGTTTCTTTGTAGCATTGTGTAATTTTGTTTCTTTATGTCCGAGCCTTGTTTTCAGAAGAGTACTTCCTGATTTTGACCTTTGCCTGTTTCAACTTTGAATATGGGTTATCCTTGTGTGACGTTGCCTGCATGTGTTTTGTCTGAACACCTAAATAAATGGCCCTGTTTCCATGTTTTATTTAGGGCCATTTATTTAGGTGTTATTATGTTATAATGTATGTGAGAGATGTGCCACATGTTGCAGTCACACTTCCATTTCAACAAGTTTATCTGTTTTATCCCCCCCCCCCCCCCAAAACTGCTAGGGCATTTTTCATTGAAACAAAACAAATAAACTTGTTGAAATGGAAGTGTGACTGCCACATGTGGCACATCTCTCACATACATACATACATACATGCATGCATACATACATACATACATACATACATACATACATACGTACGTACATAAACAAATAAATAATGCTCCAGAAACACATCCTGTGAGAGTTCACCTTTATTCTGAAGTTAACCTCTTAAACTCTCAGCTTATTGTTCAATTATTCATCTTAAATATTATATTATCAGCAACTACTATGATTTATTCAGTAACTACAGTGAAATTAATCGATAGGGTTTGCAGGTATGAACGTAAGTCTTGGCATGCCAACGGATGCTATCAAGCTATCATGCTAGCAAGCTATAGCAACCACATTATGGAATCAGTGAATCATTTGTGACCTCCTGCTATATGGAGTTTGTTCTGTCTTTTAAGCTTTTTTACACACTCTATGGCAGTTGTTTTCTTAGTTTAAACAACATTTACTTTTATTTATTGCAGAGACGGAGAGTAGAGGAAATTCTGGAGGATGAAAAGGGCCTAACCATAATCAGAAGATAAGTGGAGAAATAAAGGGGGAAAAAATGGAACTATATCCACATTTCCAATCAATGCTGTGAAAATTGTGAAATATAGAAACAACAGAATCTATGCATTCCTTGGTTCCATTTTTTAATAATAGCTGGCAGAAGCATACATTAATAATTTAGCATGGGTGAATACTTTACTGCTGACGGACTGCATAAAAATTGTAAACCACTGCAATTGCTCCTGTTCACTGCACACTGTTCACAACTTTACTGAAAAATATATTTATGCACTCAAATGACATGTAGCATGATATCAGAGTAGGTAATTATGTTCTAAACTGGATTTAGGAAAACAGGAATGTTGTGATTATACTGTAATTTGATGTCCGACTAAATGTTGTATAATATGCAAAGGACTATTCAGTCTATTCAGTCCTTTTTTTTGTTTTTTGTAGTGTAGACAAATTACAGTATGTGATACCCACATCCTGGTTCCATTGTACTGTAATCATAGAGCCCATACTGGCCAGCCTACTTAAAGCATTCATTGCTGTGCAAAGGTCTGTAAAAGAGATCGTTCAGTAACAGCACAAACTACATGCAGTGAAAATTCTTTTGCCTGAGGTTTGCCAGGTCTCACAGGTACAGGAAGGTAAAACCACCAGGAAAGTAAGGTTTTAAAAGCAATAGGCTGATTATCTCTCATGCAAAAGAGTCACAATACTGTACTTGGATCAGGATCTGAAAAGAATATTAGCCTGTATGAGTTACATAACAGGCACTCAGGTCTATAAGAACCAGTGTATGAACTGCACATTCAAACCGTATAATGCAATTCAGAATGCTAATCAGGATGCTTAAAACTGCACTTGCCTTAGGATGCTTAAAACTGCAACAGCCATATGACTTCATATCATTAATATATAATAGGATAATTATTCCCCTACATACACTAATTAAAACCACAGTCATTTACAATTATCATGCACTGTATCATTTTTTTACAGTACAAAATAAAACTAAATCATAAATTTGGTCTGTTATGATATAGGCTATTGTCACATTCAATATTATCATCTTTTTACATCAGTTATGTAGGTCTCACCCTGATAAAACGGAAGGAAGCTTGCATGCATTTCCAGACAGATATGGGAAACAGTATTAGAGCTGACAGAAAATACACGCTGGATAGCAAAATTCTGCACATTGTCGATGCTACAGTTGATGCACATTAGCATGCAAGGTGCAAGCCATCATCAAAGCCCAACATTATCTTTTAACTAAAATCAATCCTTAATTAATGCAAACTAGAAAGCGGCACATAATTTATTGAACCTGCTATAAATCAGGCTTTCATTGTACTGCATTGCCAAGTTGTGTGCACCTACAGTGAAGCAGAGAGCTCTACTGACACCAAGTGGCAGGTACACTTACTCTTCAATTCCTGTTTGATATAGAGTGTGAATAAACTTCTCTTTAAGTGTTTTAAATCTGGTCAGATTTGGTCAACATGTAAAATCTGCTTGCTTAAACTTGCACACACACACCCATATATATATATATATATATATATATATGTGTGTGTGTGTGTGTGTGTGTGTGTGTGTATTTCAAGAAACTGGACATGGGTAAGCTATGGATTATCCTTATTGTATCCTTAGAGTTATTATGATTGCTGTGCTTTTACAGGTAAGGTGTCTGAGACCTTTTATCAAGCTGTTTATTATTCCTGGTGTTTGTCGCCTCCTGCTGGTTGACGTTGGGATTTATCTAAAGATATGAATTCATTTATACTAACCTTTGATTTATATCTAAGTAATAGGCAATACTGTAAGATTAAAAGACATTGTACACATAGTTGCAGGAAATTGCGATTTAAAAGGCCTGACTGGTAGTTTATAGATTATACTGGGTAATTTACAAGAAGAAGGCCTATGAAACAGTTTATTGGAATATATAGAGGTTATGGGGCATATTTGCCTTTATCTGTTTGTCAGATTCGTGAAGACACAACGAAAACATGTCATTCAGTTATATAAAGTTATATAGATCTTTTGTTTCCTAGATTCCTGCATTATTTGATATATGAGGGAAGAAGCGAGTTTGTTGAGTAAAGGTTCTCGGTGAGAAGAGTTCCACTGGAAAAGACAATTACTGAGGAAGTCCTTCGTCAATCGGCCGAGCAGAACTGACTGAGTTCGCGCATGCGCCGTTCATCCTTAGCCTGCCTCCGTCAAGGGTGTCGATTCTGAAGCTAGAACACTGGAGAAGGAAAAAACGATACTGTATTCCTACATATATAAACAGCGAAAAAAAAAAAAAAAAAAAAAAAAAAAAACGGATGTGCTTCAGAAAACGAAACGGCTACCGCCCTCCAGACCATTTTAATGCCAAAATTGTAAGTATCTTCGTGTAGTAGCGTTTTTAAGCGAAACGGTTCAGTCTGCCAGCGGATGGTGGGTTTCCCGATCCGAAAAGGTGCGTGATTTCCTCGAGATCGGGGTCGTCCTCAGTTAAATCCCGGTCTCCTTTTCTACACATCAGCACTGAACCGCTGTTTTTGTTTTTGTTTTGTTTTGTTTTTTGCTAGCCTGCAAGCGTTTAGGACTTAATGTGAAACCACCTCTCCTAGAAACAGACGAATGTGTGTGATAAGCTGTGTAAACTAGTGTGGCTATTTGCAAGTGAGAACGCGGCTACTACGGCGTTATTTCCCATGTGTTCCTGCTGATTCGTGCTGCAGTAAAATGACATGTCCGAGCTCAGAGGGAAACGCTAGCTGACATTTGTCTTTGGTGTGTCTGCCGCTGTTTCGAAACCGCGGCTTTGATTTAATTTTCCGAAGTGTTCAGTGAGAAGAATTGTGCGTCTTCTGTGTGTATTTATGTTTATTGTAGGAAGAACGGGTATAGGAAGAAGGTTCGCTACCGGGAGTTGTTAAGAGCCACTTTTCTTTTTCGAGGAAAAAAGAGCAGAGAGCCAGTGAAGATAGCCTGTGGCTATCGAGCCAGATTTCCGAATACAGTCGGATTTAAACAGTGTGCTATTTTACATGGTATTTTCAGTTTTTAGTCTATTCAGAAAGACCCTATCCCCCGGTTTTTAAAGCGAACAATCGCAGAGACTAACCGAACACACACATTAGCCTGCGGTGCTGTGGGAGGGGGTCATTTTCAAGTCAAACATATAGGAAGTGTGGGCGGAAAAATAGCTTGTACTTTATGTTCATTATAGCTACTTATGTGTTTTTATTCTCCTCGTTAATTATATTTTTTGTATCGTTGTAATTCTCTCCGCTGCATGCTCTCTCGAGTTCTTCCTTTTTCACATCTCCAAAGATGTTCTCTCTCTCTCTCTCTCTCTCTATCTCTGTGTGTGTGTCTGTCTCGCTCTCTCCCTGTGGTTCTGGCGTAGTAAAGCGCGTTCCCGCGTCACGCACGACACCTTCGAGTGAATGAATCGGGAGCGCGCGCCGCGTGCTGGTCTAGCGAGGAGTGGGCGGGTCCTGGAGCAAGAATGGCGCGTGGCGGCAAGGAGCTTTGAACGCGTTCGCGCGTGGCGTCGCGTAGAGCGCGCGCTTTGTAGCGCGCGGTGGCTGGGGAAGTTGGTGCGGGGGTGGGGGGTGGGGGGGTGCTTTTGACGTAATTCGGAGGACTCCCGATTAACAGGAATTTCTGTGAAGAAGAGGAAAAGATGCATATACCTTTTTCTTTGTGACCTATGTGATCACAGTCATTTTACTAATTCAATGGAAAAATGCATGTTGATGTGGTAACTCTAGCTATTAATCAACAGTGACTGATGTTTAAAAATACAGGAGAGAGTGTGTGGTTCTCTGAATCTATGTTGCAGCCAGAATATTGTTATGCTGCTCACCTGACATGCATTCTCAGGAAAAAAAATGCTACTAAACTGTACCTTTCCCTGTCTCTGGTGTGGTACCCTCAAACATACTCCATCTGCACTTTTAGTATGTGTCTTTAAGCTATAAAGGTGCATGCAGTGAACCTTTCTAAGGTAATGGTCCAATTATGCACCTTAAATCACTTTTAAAGGTACACTGTATGCAGGTTTGTTAAAGGTTTAAAGGATGTACCCTTGAAGGTATCACCCCGGTGACAAAGAAATGTTTTTTTTTTCTAAGTGTGTGAGACTAGAATCACATAACAACACAAATTAATACTGAAGAGACCCTTTGACTATCAATACCTTATATCCCATAAATACAGTACAATGGCTTTAACGAAGCCAAGAAAATGTTTAGTGCCATCTGTAGACAGTGAGATGAAATATTGTGCTTTCAGTACCACAGTTCAAAATATGAGACCCTACAAGGTTGCGCTATATATACAGTATTTGATAAATATGAGACTGATTGCTGTGCAAAACTACAGATTCCATAAAAACCACAAGTGAAGCATAGTACTGTAAATACAAAGACAGTGCAGGCAATGACACAATACACACTTACTATACAACAATATAACAAAAATAAGATTTTGCACAATTGGAAATATTTCTGTCTATCCTAGCCTTAGCCATCATTCTGCAACATGCTGATATTGTGGTTTTATATATATATATATATATATATATATATATATATATATTACATGTATGCATGTCAGGGATGTATAATTAAAAGCATTTAGACCAAAATAACCAAGCAAAAAATACAAAGTTATACATACTCACCTAGGCAAGAAAATGTTTAGTTACAGATAAAAGTGTTTTTGTTTCTGTTGTGTAACAAAATGCGGGATTTAATTAACACATTTATGAGGTCAAGAGTTCATAAGTATGTCCTGAATATGTGGAAGTTGCCTCAGCAACGCTGCCTCGACACAGCCAATCACATTTCAGACCTGTGCTCTGATCGATTAATATTCATGATTTTGACTCGGAGCCTCCTTCTGTATGAAATCTTCTGTACATGCGGCACTGCCATAAGAATGCCCCATAATTCGTAAAAGATGCAATCTCATCTTGCTTGTTGAAAATTTTAAAAGAATTTCATTTCTTGGTACAAATTACTATAAATGCTCATTACTGACAGTTTAGTTAGCTAGCATTTCCTAGTTAGTGTTGTTGTTGTGGATACATGTTTCCACCAATATTGAGACCATGTAGTCAGTAATGTATAGTTTCAGATGGTGATAGTGATAAAGCAGTGTTATAGACATAACACATTTACATATTCCCAGTAGCATGTAGCACTCTCCTGTAAAGTTAGCATTTAAACCGTTGCTTTCAGAGACATGCTGTGATTGACCAGCATATCACAGTGAGAAAAAGTTTCATCGCAAATGTATTTCCTTCTAGTCTGTAAAATCATCATGAATTCCTGGTTCTGGTGAAGCTGATCCAAGAGAATCATGCACATTTATTAGTATACATCATTGCTAGTAAACACTACCCTCTACAGTTTAAAGACTTTATCTTGTTTTATGGGTTACCCAACAGACATTTATGAATGAATTAGAACTGGAGAGAAAAACAAGTAGAAAAGGCACTGTGACTATGGAGGTTGGTAGTGAATAAATGATTCTTTGCCATAGTTCTTTTTAAAAAATGCTTTTTTTTTTGACAATAACCAAATTTTCATATGCCAGCTTATACATTCTGGTATAAACATGAAACTATGTTTGAGGGACATTTTAGTGGGTGCTATTAATGCATGTTTTCTGACCACTTTTATGTATAAATAATACTTTTTTCACAATGACCAAAGCCACCATAAAAGCTTCCTCTTCTATTCTATTATTTTATTTTGTTCATCCATTAGTATGTGTAATGTTAATAAGAAGAAGAAGAAGAAGAAAACACAATATATGCTATTCAGTGTCCCTTATTCATCATTTAAAGTTGCTTTAAATAATTTTAATTTAATTTTATAAATTAAATTACCCCTGGTAATGCTAATCTTATAGCAACCTGATGAACTGGTAAACTACGGAGCCCCTAATGGGACATGGTGAAGGAAGAAAAAAATATAAGATGGGAGGAAAATTTATATTTCAATGCTTTTGCATTCGCTCCCAAAACTTTTGCATTCCCCGAGAAACTTTTCTCCCATCTCATATTTTTTTCCATCAGCATGTCCCCTTAGGGGCTTCGTAGTAAACAGTCTGCATGAGCGCATTGTTAAAGTAAATGCATATTGCCTACAAACTGCAGGGATTTTTTTTTCTTTTTTTGTATATTTTAGAGTAGTTTACACTTTTATTTATCATTATGACCAATGAACTGGGCCAGTTAACCTCCCTTGGTTCTATGTTTGCGCTCATCCTAGGATAATTTGCTGGTTAATGCTGGTGTACAGTTAATTTGTTTGGCCACAAACCAAATTTTTATTCGTGTTTGTGTTCAGTTTCAGCAATTTTCATGGTCAGAAATGAAAGCTGCACTCATGTGGGTGTAGTGATGAATTAGTAGATGTGACATTCAATATTTGCTGGCACAGTGCCAATGTGCAACTAACCCGCTATTGGAAATGTTCATTGTTTATGTCACATCTGTTTCTTCATCTACAGTAACCACTTTATCCTGGTCAAGGCGCCGTAAAATGGGGACACACCCCAAATAGGGTCAAATAGGCCATCACTGGGCACCATGTACACACACATTGACACATTCACACCATTTACACAGGGACAATTTATAGTAGCCATTTCACCTACTGGCATGTTTTAGGGAAGTGATAATGGGAAAACAGGGCCCCAAATGCTTAACACCTTTACCTGCTTAGCAGAACTTGACCAGTATTATGGAATACTTTATTGGGAGTACTCTTGCCTCTTGCCTGGCTTATCAGTGTGGAGAATGAATCAAATGTGGATTCTTTAGCAGTTAATTTCATGCCCATTAGCCCCTAGTGTCATAAATTCTTTTCATACAAAGGTCCTGATAAATAGCTAGGATCACTGAATGGCAACAGCAGTTATCCTTTAATGCTTAACCATTAATGATTACTTTATGGATATAAATAGCGCTTCACACAACTTTAATATTCTGTTTTCTTCTACTTAAAAAAAATGTCGTCGGGTTACTAATCAAATCAGAGAAGGTAAATAAAATGGGAGAAAAAAAAAATCTCTGAAAACTCTTCATTTAATGTCTCCTGGCCTGTAGCTAGTCTCTGATCTGATGAGCTTCCTTTAGCTAAATAATTTGCATAAATGCATGTGATTGGATAAGGGTCTGACAGGTGTAGAGTAGATACCCATTCAGTCTCGTAACCTTTAATAATCCTTAAAAACTTATAAAGCACTGATATGCCAGTGTGATTTGATACCAGTGGGTACCAATTCTAATTTAACGATGCATTGATAAAAGAATCATTTATTTTCTCTCTCTTGCAACTCTGTTTTCAAAGGTGACTGCAATGCCTTTTGTTCCTAAGATATAATTGCACCTAATTGGTTGGCGGAAGACCAGTGCGATAGTTATGCAATTAATGAGTGTCCATGGGCAGGTTATAGTCTTCACCGAACATGTTGCACCACTGAATTAGAGCCAGTCTTGTTTTGGCGAAGAGGAGAATTCCAGATATGTTCACTCATTTCTGTTAGCGCATCAGATAACCAGGAGAGCATGGTTTTCTGGAGGTTTTACTATCGTCAGCAAGGAATCTTATGTTTAAGCCACCGTCACTGACATTTACTCTACTCAGATGAGCACAGAAATATTATATGATCCAGACTCTTAACTCAAGGTTAACACTGACATAAGGAATTTCATGAATTAAGCCAGCTTAGCTAGCTGTTCCTTAACTATCTTTGGGGTCCACAGAAGTTCTTCCGAAAGACTTCATTCACACTTTCTGTCCATCATATTATAGGCAGGCAGACACGGTCCCAGACTGACAAACATTTCTTTTCTAGCTAAACAGGATATTCCAGTTCAACATGCCTTTCATTGTGAGTTATGCTCTTTTTTATAGGTGACAGAAGCTAAATGAGGCCTAACGTCAGGTCAGCAGGTGTTAGTTCAGTATTAGGAGCTCTAGAAAGTTACTCAGGTTTGGTCAGAATGGCTGAGAGTAACAGATGGCTGTATGACTATATGCTATATAACCGAGCGGATGGCGGAAAAGAGTATGTGACAGCATGTTTACTTTTTAAGCAATGACAGTTATCTTGAACACATGTCATAAAAACATATTGATGCTTACAAATAACACAGACAGTTAGCCGTAAAATTAGAAAGCAATTTAATTTGTCATTGTGATTTGATGAGGAGCAGTGACTGTGTATGAGTTTTAATTCAATGGTTAACTGATCATTTATTTTCATATTCTCATGTAGCTCTGCTTTTAAGGCTGACTACAATGCCCCTTTGAATGAAAGCGTTTACATCGGGTGTAATAACATGCTGCAGTTTGAGTGATTATTTCAGCTTATTTAGCAGATATTAATCTTTTAAAGCTCGTTGCTTAATGGTGAATTGTTGAGTAACTACAGCTTAACTAATTAGAAAAGTATGCAGTTACTACTGCAAGGAACGTGCATTCATAGTGTAGTGTTGCAAAGCGTTTTTCGTCCTGCCTCTCATTCATTTTCTATGGAGACAGGCAAAAATCCTGCACAGAGGATTGCAGGAACAAAACGAGAAGAGTGGAAAAACACATGGAGGATTTTTCAACTCTATGCAAATGAAACGTGAACGTTCTTGGGCGATGGCCAATCAGATTGCTTTATGTGGCATGGGTCTCGTCATTATTTACGTCTACGGTCACAGTCAAGCCACGCTGAAGTCAGTGCAGGGCAAAATAGAAGTGACAGACAGCAGTGCTGTAACAACTAAAACATGATTACAGCCGCACGGTGACTGAAAGTCACTTTTTAAAGCCTACTGCCAAAAGACCCCCAAAACAAGTAGGAAGAAATGACATTGGTTTAAATTAATGTATTTAATACTCGAATGCACATGAAGTGGATAGGTTAATAGTTTTAAAATGTGTACATTTAGTGGGTGATTTAGTGGGGAATTTAATTACGTTTAAGGAAAAATAACAAAGATTTCTGAAAGTTGTAGTTCGTTTGTATAAAACTCTTTTCACTGGGGCACAGATCTAGCTTACACATCCACATTAGGGATGGGCGATTGGTACTGAAGTATCAACACTTTTAATCCTTCGGTTTCCTTTAAAAACACTGATCCTATATACATCTTTATTTTTATCAAAAGAATGTGACCCTTTCACCGTCTCACTCCTCCCACACACAAACACACACACGCACATGCATAGAAATGAACGAGACAGGGAATGTGTATTGGATGTGATATGGCTGAACGGAAAAGAAGTGAAGTGACGTGTGGCCAAGTACAGTGACCCATACTCGGAATTTGTGCTCTGCATTTAACCCATCCAAGTGCACACACTCAGTAGT
>CM075018.1:13207735-13221466 GCA_037576675.1 Pangasius sanitwongsei
CCCCCACCTACAATCCCTGCCGGACCTGAGACTCGAACCCACGACCTTCAGGTTCACCTTCGGGTTACAAGTCCGACAATTCTACAAACCTGATGAAACACAATTCAAGGCCAAATTTTCAGTAGACTTTTAGTTTTAACTGAGAAGAACTGAGTACATACAGGTTTTTGGAGTGATTAATTGCACTTTTAAGTCAAGGATTCAAGGATTATTTCTGTAACTAAACAGAGAGAACAGTCACTAGTTGTTTATTACACCTCAAATTCTTGATGTCCATATCCGCAAATTCCTGCTTGAGAAATCACTACTTTCCCCAGCTTATATACACAAGAGGTACATCTTGGAAGTATTGGTATCAGGATACTGGTTTTGTTATTACATAGTATTGGATCTAAATGAAAAGTGGTTATTCACGCAACTTCTTTTGTCGCTACGCCTCTTGTTACAGCAGTTTCTCAGATCGAAGTGCTGCTGTAGATCAAAAACGAATAAAGAGATAAACAGTAAATTAATTCTGAGTATACACTGCTGTCTTTAAGTGTTATGTAAATAAATGTAACAATTTATTATGTCAGTATAAACTATTAGAGCACACTCTATTAGAGAACACGCATAGAGCATATTAATAAACAATAATCCCATAAGCCCAACAATTTACTGTGTTTAGTAATATAATTTTACAATATCTCATGGTCACTTAGGTATAGTAATCATGCTTTTTTATATCCTCTGTTTTTTGCATCCCACATTAAGCCTATTTGAAATTAGTTTTGTGAAACAAAAGTTCATCTTCCTGTCAGAAATCAAATCACTGGCGTTCTTAGTATCCGAGTATCTTTTGCTGCATCGAATCGTACCACTATATATATATTTTTTCTGTCCTTCATGGTTTGGTCTGAAGGAGGCAGTTGAAGTGCGAGTCACCAAGAGATTAGCCATGCTTCACCATAACAAAAGACAGATCCTAAAAAGGAAGCGTGAGTCATGTATGTCAGTCTGTGGCCATCGCTGTGTTTGCTCCATCTTTCCTCGCCAAGTTCTTTGCCATAATATCGTCATATTGCAATGCTGTCATTTGAAATCAGTGTGCAAGTTTTTTCACTGTCATGCGTAACATGCAGCTGGTGTATCATAAGGCTGCATACTGACTGTTTCTTTAATCTTTACTACTTTTTTGTTTTGTTTTGTTATTTGTTTTTTTTTTTACTTACGGCTACATTTTAGCCTTTTGCTGTCTTTGTGTATTTTCCACAGTACAGATTCAACAACTTCCCTTTCTGTCCCTTCTTTTTCTTCTCTTGTCTGTTGCTCGTTTCCCCTTTTTTTGAGCTGACTTGATCTTCCTCCTCTCTTCTTCAGCTTGCTAAAGGAGAAGTAAAGTAGGAGATGCTGGCCATGCCACACTCACTCGTGCTTTTAGATATGAATGTAATCAGAGCCCACCCTGGCAATCAAACAGCTTATTAATATTTTCACTTAGACCTGGGGCAATGTAAGTATTATCTTCACATTAATACTGGGGGGACTCACTGCTTTATTTGAATTATTAAATGAAAGTGTGTATTTAGAGGAGAAGTACAGCTAAGAATTGGTGTGCTTTCAAGGCTAAGTTGATTGATTGTAGGGTTGTACTGTAACAGCTAGAGTGATAAAGACAAGTATTTTGTTCAGACACATTTCAGCTGGTTTGAGAACAAAATAGATTTATTGCATTTGATCCTTTAAACACCAGAAATGCTTCTTTTACTTTGTACGTGATAAGCCAGTAGTCCGTTTAATGTGTTAGATAATCTTCAAAGAGAAGACTGCTCTGTAGTCACATTAATCATGTGATTGTAGATAGATAGTGTAGATAGATCAGCAAGACAGCCAACGTGTACAACCGAACAGACAGGCAAAACCTGTGAATGGAGAGTATGCAGTTTAATGCCGCAATTAAAAAAAAATAAATAAAAAAAAAACGAGATGTGATGTTAGCCATTTAGGTAATATTACAGTCAGCTGTGGTTAATTAATTAAGAGATCCAATAATTAATATAATCACTAAAATAAAACTAATTGTGCAACACAATTTAATGGCCATTTTGTCAACTTGTTAACAGACTTATGGACAAATGAGTATAGTGTTGTTGTTTTGCTTTTTCTTTAACAAAGCATATTTTCTGATTCATTTGCAAAGTTTTTAGGTTCTGTTATAAGTTCCTGATGTCTGTATACTGTATATTAAAACAGTGTTTCTCAAGGTGGGGTCTACGGACCCCCAGTGGGCCGTCATGCATCGCCAGGGGGTCAGTGATTTTTGAAATTTATTACAGTGGTGGAAATTACAGCTAACCATAATCAAAGTTATATTTGTTATTGCGTTCTTATAGATATTAGACTGTTTGCCTGGTTACTTGAATTGAATGGGTTTAATCCAAACCTCAAAAAAGGAGGCCTTTGAATAATGTCGACTGGGAATTACTGTGTTCTGTTGGTTGAAAATTTAGCAGTGGAAAGCTCAACGGCTCCATTGAATAACCAAAATGTTATTATATACATTTAAATACTGAGCCCAATATGCACCACATCTTGGATTTTGTTTAAAAAAAAAATTGGTGTTGAGGGCTTCAGTGAAATTTATTTAACAGTTAAAGGGATCCCTGGCTGTAAATAGTTTGAGAGAGCCCTTGTATTAAAAAATGACAACGATCTTAAAAAATGTTTTACGCTCCCTCCCCCCTTTCTCATTCTCTCTCTCGTTCTCTCGCTCTCCCTGTCTCTCTTTGTCTCTCGCTCATCTCCGTTGGAGACCAAATATTGCAGTACTATAGTATAGTAACCACAGGTCCAATCTACATGAGTACATTTTTTTTCCTCTTTAAAACCTGAGCAAATGAAACCGAAACACCATTACAGTAGGCAGCTCATGGCAGTCTTTGAACCTGGAAAATCTATTTTGTTTCTGCAACACTAAAGGTTACTTCCTGTGTGATAACAGACTGTGTGGTTCCAAACCAGAATTAGCGCTCCAAGAACCCTGCAGCCTGTATATAGACATCAATCATCAAGCTAGATGTGATCATTTAAAATTGTGATCTGCTGTTGGTAGGGCAAAAACTTTTCTGCTGCAGAACATGAGAGCCCAAACATATGCTTTTACATGTGTACTTGTACTTACTTATCTTAAACACGGGTTGTTCATTATTTACCTTTATATACAGTTATCTCCAGTTCAGGAAAGGCTGTGTGCAAAGTTGCCGACTTCCCTTCAAAAGTTACATTCATATTTTTATCTAGGGGAAGTTCTCTGTATTCAGGGTTGCACTACACAGTTACCCAAGTATGTAAATGACCTGCTTCATGCCTAGTTCATGCCTCAGAGGTTGAGTAGAGCTGTCCAAGATGGAGGGTTTTTTTTTTTTTTTTTTTTTTTTTTTTGTAATAATGTCCAAACTTGTAACACAAGAACTAAAGCCCAAAAGAAAATCAGTGTATAGAAAATATGAACTGACAAAGTAGATCAAGTTTTTTTTTTGTTGTCGTTTTTTTTGTTGTTGTTTTTTTTTGCTGTCAAAAGATGTAACATTAAAGCAAGAGAGAATTTAAAAAGAAACTTATAAAAAGAAAGGCTAATACGATGATTATGTGAAGGAGAAGATGGCAAGCATTGAAATAAACATCTAATCAGAGTCTAGTATGAGGCCAGTAAATTGCTGCATGTCCTACTTGTATTTATCACAATAATAACTCCAAATAAGTCTTATTTTAACAATACGGTTTACACCTTCAATACTGGCCAGCTTATAAAATAGCACTTGATCCAGCATATTCAGCGTCAGAAAGCATGAGGCTTAGGCTGGAGTGAAAATGCTGTATCTGTTGACTGTTGCAAGTGACTGAATAGGGCTGTAATGAGACGGTGTAGCGTATCGCATCGTTCGATACAAGGCCCTGTTTGATTTTGATGCATTTCCCGAACAATACATCCACCAGACTGCATAACGAAGTAAGCTATGCATCATACAATAACACTTACATTACGTGACATGTAATAAACATTTAAACTCAATCAAGCCCACACTCTCTCTTCTGAAAAGAGGCTACGTGGGTTTAAAAATAGCATGCTTCTCCAAAGCATGCTGTTTTTCATGAGCCATATTAGCTGGCACTAATAACACACACACACATTCTCACGCACACACACACTGTCTCTCTCATGCTTTAAGACAGCGTTTCCCAGCTGGTTCTGTCTGGTTTAAAGGGATCACTGTGGCGATCGGAAAGTTCATATTCGAAAAGTGGAGCATTCAGAAACACGTTTGAGCTGTATAGAACTGCATGATTTTCACACCACAGCTAGATAACAGCTGAATGCAAAATAAAGAGTCTTGCGCTTCAGACATACCCCTTAGAATCACGCCTGCATTGAAAAAAAAAACTTATCATGACACCACTGTATCATATCATCGAATTAGAATTATGTGTATCGTTACAACTCTACTGGATAGGCCACGAAAAATATTTATTTGTTTGTTTGTTTTTTCAGTTTTTGGAGCAGTGAATTGTACAACGATGTTAATGTGGTCGGTAATATGTGCGCAGGATGTTTGAATTTACTATTTTGATCTGTTGAATTAATAAAGTAATGGCAACATTTCGAACTCAAACCCCATGCTGTGTGTGTAACTCCCACACAAATGTCTGAGAAGTGCTTAGTTACATAGTTGCATCTGAGGTCTGGTCTCCTCACTACATGCTTGTAACTCAACTCTGAATGTGACCCTAAATTGCTAAATTGTCTTTAAACTAATTTTGTGGTGGAAAAAAAACTCTTAATCGTGTGTTAAAACTGCTAAACGTTGTTCAGTGATCATTAGTATGTGTGTAACATAAGATGCACTGAGACTGTTATCTATTAAAATATGATCATTTAAGCAAACGGTCATACTTTCACTGTGGCTAGTTTGAAGCTCAGAATATTTTGATTGTGCGCAGAGTTAGTCGTGACCTGGTACCAGTTCTACTTACTCTGCTTTCTTTCTGAATGTAAGTCTCGATAGAAGTCCTTCATCTGACTATATGGATAAAACATCTACATGTAATTATAGACTTGATTGCATTTCTTGCAACACAGATGTACTGAATAATGCATACGCACTCAAACTCAATGCATTTGAAGTAAGCACTGTCCTTTTCTTTCTCTTTTTTTCTTGCTCTACGTGTGTATATGTGTTTGTTCTTGTACATCCTTGCATTTCCATGGTGTGTTTGTGAAGGAGAGGTCCGCAGCCTGCGGGGGGATGACATGCATGTGTCCAGGCTTTTAACAACGTTGAGGATTGTAAGACTAGTTGGCTGCCGTCCACCGAGCCATGATGGACATTCTGGTAACTCGCCGCTCTCGCTCGCCTGCTGCTGCTGCTGCTTGGGGTTGTGTGAGGTCTTTTCTTCAGTGGTCGTTTCCTCTTTTTGTCCAGTGGTGGTAGTTTTTGGGAATGTCAGTATGACTCGTCAAGAGTGCTGTGTGTTATGCTGATGATGCACATATGCATGCATGCATGCAAGACCTCTATAATGCAGTTAAATCAGTTTTGACGGGCAGACCCTTAGTTTGCATAAAAGAATATACGGAACATGCTTATATTCCGAAACGTGCACTTTTCAGACTTAAATAAAGGACTGTTCATGGACGTACACCATATGGCCAAAAGTTTGTGGACACCTGACTGTGATTTTTTTTTTGATCATCTCATTCCAGATTTAGTCCCCCTTTGCTGTTATAATAACCTCCACTCTTCTGGTAAGGCAAAATTTTGGAGCATGGCTGTGGGGATTCAACCACAAGAGCATTAGTGGGGTCAGGATGTTGAGTGAGGAGGTCTGGAATGCAGTCAGCATTCCAAATTATCCCAGAGTTATTCAGTGGGGTTGAGGTCTTGCTGTCTTCATGGACCTCACTTTGTGCACAGGGGCTCTGTCATGCTGGAGCAGGTGTGGGCTAGACCCCTGACCTCCAGTAAGTTAGCATTAAATTGTAATGCTACGTCATACAAAGTTAATCCTGTCATTTCCTGTCAGTTTTTAAGTAACAGTTTATTTAATAGTTAGTTAGTTAGTACATTTAGCTTAGCCATAACAACACATCTTGTGTACCTGTATATTTACAGATATTTGCACCACATCCCTATGAAGCATGGTGATACAGCTGTAGTATTGTCAATGTCATGACTATGGGAGTAGCATACTGTCAACTGAAATATCACACACCAGAGTCTGCTGCTGCTCACCATTAGAGTTAGTGGCTTTTTGAGGTCCTTTGATATATTTTGTTTGTTGTATATACTCTGTCGTGAAACTGTAGCTAAGCACCAGTACTCGAGACACTCAGTCGACATAGCGGGCCATTCCTGCAGCTGGATTTCAAACGCGCATTGTTCCGTAGGTACAGCCATGAGTGAGGGAGAGAAGTGTAAGAGCGCAGGGTGGGAGTGTGGGATAAGACTCTGAGTTAGTCACATGATTTATGTCCAGTCAGACATGGCATCTGGATAAAGTTAGAGTAAAGCAAGATTTAGATCTAAAAACAGACAAGCAGGCAGACATTCTTCCTGTGCATGTGTATGTGTGTATAGAACTAAGTGAAGCCAGCAGACATCTCTTAAGCACTCTGCCCAGGCTGCATATCTTGCGTTTATCTTAAATGCATATCTCTATAAGCTGTCATATATATATAGTTTTGTGCATGTGCATAAATGCAGATAGAAATTAAAGGAAAAAGCAAGTTTCTTAATAAGGTGCTGGTCACTACAAGCCGTTCAATAAGTCTTGCCATAAATTCTCTTGGTCTGTACTGGAGGGATGAACACCACTGTTCCAAAGGATATCCCCTCAGTTGGTGTTTTGATTATTGCTCTGTGTGTTAGCTTGAGTTGAGATTTGCTGACTTTGCAGGCTGTAGCATATGATTGACGTCATTTTTATCCTCGTCAGACCATTCAGCGAGCCCTTGTTCCCTGTGGGTGGGGGTGGGGTCATTCTGGAAGAGAGCACGCCCATAAGGATAGAAATGCAGAGGTGCCAACAGCAACAGTTTCGCCGTAGCATTTCCTTGTTACGGCAATCCGCGAGACACCTGAAAACTATGCCATTATGTTTTCAGGTTTGTCTGTCCAGATTCTCATTAGCACGATATCTAAAGAACAAGTGGTTGAATGTTTGTAGGATTTAAACTGAATTATTATTGCAAGCAGCAGATGAACTGATTCGATTTTGGAATTGATCTAAACAGGATCAGGGTCGCAGCACGGTCAAATATCTGAAATAGTTTTTCTTCAATAGCTTCCTTCACGTTGGTGGCTTGTTGGTGGCGGAGGCATCCTTGCTGATGGCGTGGACATTGAGTTCAACTTGTTTAGATAAGTCAGACCAAGCGTGAATAATACTCACCCGGCAGAAAAGATAGTTTTCTGATGGAAAAGTTGTGAAAGCCGCATTTGCTTCTGGTAGCTATTACATCTGCTTTGTGGCGACTTTATCTAGATGAACTTTTGGACTTTTGTGCCAGTAGAAATTTAGTGGGTATTACTCTGGTCAAGAAAAAAAAAAATGGAGATGGTGCTTATTCTTAAATAGCACTCACCTTAGACATTTGCCCTTCTGTTTTCCTGCTGTTGCTTGGGGCACATCTGGGGGGAAAAAGACATAAGTCGACCCATGCACTGTTATACGCTAGGGTC
Organism: Pangasius sanitwongsei; assembly: GCA_037576675.1. Classification (NCBI taxonomy): domain Eukaryota; kingdom Metazoa; phylum Chordata; class Actinopteri; order Siluriformes; family Pangasiidae; genus Pangasius; species Pangasius sanitwongsei. The sequence continues at coordinate 13,215,454 of CM075018.1, forward strand.
TTTGTAGTCAATGTTTTTTTTTTTTTTATTTCGCCTGCTAGAATTTTGTGTCTTGGTGTCATTGCACCTCTGGAAATGTTACCTCATGGGATAAAAGTGATCAGTCAGAATGGTTTAGTATTGATTTGCACTGGAGCCCCATGCAGGATGTATTCGCTCCTGTTCCCGGGACAGGCTACAGATCCACCGCAACCTTGAACATGTTCCTGAAGATGAATGAATGAATGATTTGCAGTGATTCTTCCCTTTAAGTGGACATGTGAGAGATTTGGACCGATGTGTTAGTGCTTTGTACCACATATAATATGTTGTGTAATGCGCTAAACGTTTACTACATCGACTATATATACAACCTGTGCACAGTGCTTGAGGGATGAGAGATCTGAATACATAGTGTAATGTTTTATAGCATTATATTATTCTCTCTCTCTCTCTCTCTCTCTCTCTCTCTCTCTCTCTCTCACTCTTTCTCATGTTGCCCCCAGGGGAGACATGACTAGTTTCTCATGACTAATGCCAGGTTATAGAAGTCAGTCTGGTTACTATGTTGGTACTCAGCACTGGGTTTTTTTTTTTTTGTCGTTCTATAAAAGTAGCTCTCTTGAATGACCGGCTGAGTTGGATTTATAAAGTAATTTTTCTGTTTTTAGATGAATTTCTGCTCTGTTGCTGAGACTAAGACATGATCTTGTGCTTCTGTTTGTATATGCGTATTTGAAAAGGGCATTTTTCACTGCCTTCAATGTTGTTGGTATTCGGCAGATTCTAATGCCTGGTTTTCGTCCTGAAATGTTAAAAAAAAAAAAAAAAAAAAAACCTTGAAAGCATACTGTTTGTCAGGTCATCTGTCATAAAGTAGGATGTGGTTAAGGTGAACACTAGATGTGTTCCAGTGTTGTTCAAGCTCTTTCTTTTTTCCCTGCGTACATGCAGAACAGGAAATAACTTTGTTTCCTTGGGGGTGAGGCTGAAGAGCTCGAGGCCAACCTGAGATTTGCCTTTCATTTGACGTTTCCAAATTTAGCGCGTTGCATTTCACTGTGCAGTTCGCATTGCATCATTTAGTTACCCTCTTTCTTTCACACTCTCTGAAATTCCAGATTGCCTCAGAACCTTTTGTGCCTCAAACGGAATCAAGTTGCAAGTATGTGAATGTGAATTTGACTGAGCATTTGTTTCACGAGATACTGCAGGTTAAAAGACTCTGGGTGTGATTTAAGGCCTTCAACAATTTATTTCCTGGTGGACTTTTTTCTGGTTGCTGAAAAATGGTTTAAAAAAAATCTACTTCTTCTTTATATTGGATGTTAATTCCACCTGGTTCTTTTTTTTTTTTTTTTTTTTTTTACTTCCGGTTGCTTTGTGTTGGCCATGTCTTTCAACTTGACAAGCTTAGTTTTGCAATATTGTGAACAAATGACAGCATAAATGAATCTTTATAAGGTTGACCTGGTTTGAGAGTTAGGACTGGGAAGAAGCCATATTCTCATGAGTTTTCAATAAACCTTGAGGGATATTTATACTGTGCATACCTTTTTAAAGAAGGTGTCGTTATTTCCTTGTCTACATCTTCTACACCAAAAGACATTTTCTATTTATTTACATATAGCTCCCATTATAGGACAACATTAAGATTGAACCAGTAGTGTGATTTTGACTGTAAGCACTATGTGCTGACTATTGAAACTGAAAATGTTGAAACTCTGCCTTTTAATTATTATTATTATTATTTTTTTTTTTTTTTTGGAGAAAAGACAGGGCTGTAGTGTGATGTAGTGTGAGTAAAACAGTATATACACCAGAACAAGGAATACTGGTATCAGTTTCTTACCAGTGACACATGATATTCACAGCACCCCATCCAGACTGAGTGAGAGTGATGTTTTTATAATCCTCCCACTTTCAGCTCTCTGTCTCCATGTGGCCCTAGAGCCCGATGCCTTCAGCAGTTAGCTTCGCTTGCCAAATTGAATTTCAATTCATTTCACATGTTGATACTATATATAGTGCTTGTCATGCCTTTTTTTCTGTCACGTTCGTTTGTGTCCACTCTGTGTGTGTGTGTGTGTGTGTGTGGGCATATTTTTAATATTTTGGTTTGGACCAAAATGTCCCCACATGGATAGGACCTTGTCGAGACCTTTGGCTGATCCCCGCATGAAAAACTACTTTTTTTTTATTTAAAAACGCAGCTTTTATTTAAAAAAAAAAAAAAAAAACTAAACTAAAAGGTTTAACTAAAACGTAAGAGGTTAAGGTTACGGTTAGATTTAGGTGCAAGAATATTAATATTATATTATGTGTGTGTGTGTGTGTTATGAGGATTTGGATGAGCATTTATGTGATGATACTATGACTGTACTGTTGTTTTTGTTGTATTTTAATTTATACCTTCATTACACGAGATCGTAAAATCATAAATTCATTAGCTAGCCCAGCAGGCAAGTAAAAGTTTCAGTGTGCTGCCCAGTCCCATGTTTTGGGTGAAACCTAATTGACGTCAACAAAACGTCAGCAAGTCGTTGGTCAGCGTTTTGGCTATGAGTCGGTATTTATACCTGTAAAAAGGTATTTGAGTCTGGCTCTTTATTTTCTCCTGACATGTTTAACCACAACGTGACCGCACACAGTAAGCAGGACAGTTATGTGACGGCTTTGCAGCATTTTGTAAGTGTTCCTGATTAAGAAAAGATTGCCTGTTAATTAATCCGCCTAGTAAAAACTGTTCTACTGTCAACCAGATTGTGTGAGGCATGCACCAGCTCCAAATAGGCGGTACAGCTCCAATTATGTGGGGCTAGCATGTTAACATTTGATAGCGCATCTCAGGAGAAGATGATTCTACCTTCTCTGTAGAGATACATACTTGGATCGAGGTGGGTCGCATCACTGTGAAGTGCATAACATAACAACATATCAAGTGAAAAACGTTGCAAAAGTTAATAGGGTTATTTCTTCTTCTGGGAAACTACAACTAAAAAACGAACAGCCCAGACAAGAAATGTGCTTGTCCTGGCCGCCCAGGCTACTGATTTCTCCACTCCAGAGTAATATGTTCCTATAATATAGTCGTAATTACTGTTCTAAGGTCATCACAGAGGCTCATTTCAAGTCTTCATATTGTACTCAGCTGAATGATGAATAAGGCACTTGGTGCTGTTTTGAGGGGTTCCTGCTTTTATGGTGCAGCTCTATGTGATAGGAGACAAATCTAAAAAGTCCAAGAGGAGGAGATGAAGGGAAACCAGTAATGATACAGCTGATGATGGCTAGAATAACATCAAGATAGCCGTGGGATGTCATGGAAAGAAGTCGTGTTCTTTTTTTGGGGGCCAGGAAGGTTTTCAGATATGCCATAATTAAATAACGTCACACACTCAAGTACCAGCTCTCTGTCTCACACTCAGAGGTGAATAATGGCTGAGTTGCAGAGTAGAAAAAAACAGATTGAAATAAGGGGACGAGAAGGCAAGTAGTGAACATGTTGAAACCGTCATGTCAAAAGGGGGCAGAGACCCCCAGAGTTCACCACTGAGAACCTCATGTGGAGCAAATTTAATAAAACTGTATTAGAGTATTTGTTTATTCTGCACACACTCATAGCCATATAAGGTGAAGTGGCTATGTTTGCTGAAAAAAAAAAATTGCATAACACTATCTTTACATCACATCCCAGAACTTGCTGTTTTCATTGGTATTCTCATGCCCACATGGTCCTGAACCTTTTACCCCCTACGATCTCCGACTTCTGGCCTGAGCTGTAAGAAGAGGGACTCTAGGGTTGGGTAAGACAGGAAGTCAGCACATCACATTGGCATGATGCACTAAGGGACTCTTCACTTCCCCCTTTCGCTTTGACTCCATTAGTGGATTCACCACATGTAATAAAATGATAATAATCATGATTATTTATGCACCTAAAGCCTAATAGTGATAAAGAGTAAAAGCTGAAATGGTGTTTCTTTAACTGTTAGACACAACCTTTCTGACGCAGAATGCAAACCAGCCTTCCATAGAAGGCATGATTCTATTTCCTATCGTTTCTTAACAGTGAACAAAGCTTACACAAAAGTTAAAGTCTGTCCAAATAATCTGGAAGATTTGGTACAAAAACGTTGCATTGAGGACGTGTCTTCACGTAGCCTGTGTGCTTATCGTTTGCTCTGGTCTGAAGAGTGTCAGAAAGAGGAAGAGACAACGCTGACTCACTAGGTTTCACACACGCCCTTGTGTCACTTACAACATCGGGCCAGTTACAACACTTCCCTTCTCTGCCTGTTTCTCACTTGCTCTGCTGTGGACTGTACAGAGGCCAAATCTCTGTAACTCAGGATTTAACCTTGTCCATATCACAAACATTTTGATCAGCCTGTATTCATTATGTTTTATTGCATCATGTGTGTTTCTTTCTCCCATCTCTGTGCGAGTGATTGTTTATACTGGGATTCACTTACATGGGCATCAGACTGTTAGATACAATAATTCTGGAAAGATACATTCTGTTAAAATGTTGAAAACTTTGCCACATGCACGTGCTCGGGTGCTTAGAGAGAGAGAGAGAGAGAAAAGTTATATAATAGCATTGTGGTTTTAACAGAGGCGTAGGTTTCATTTCACCTTTAGATGGGGGCACTTTGATGTATACTTCTGTGTTGAAGCATGTTTGCGTGTCTGTGTGGCGACACAGGGGGTTCGTGAGTGAGCATGGCAGGCACAGACACACTGACACGCTCATGTGCCGTCCTCAGAAAAGCTAACTGTGCACTGTGCACCTGATTGGTTGGTGGGGATGCGTACATGGAAACTTTGTCACAAGACGTTGTGAACCTTTAATCAAATTTTACACAGTACAAAGTAAGCAGTAAAATGTTCCCTTATCACATTCAGTACTTTCAATCTTCTATACGCTGGGGATGTTCTCCCTAAAACCCTTTTCTAGTGTAGTCTGTTAAACATCTTCTACTTGCAACAGAAACTGAAGAAATTAAACGTCTCCTCTGAGAGACATTTGCATCAAACATCTATAAATTAACAGCGCGAACGAATAGATCAGGTTTTGTTTGCCTGCATTTCATGTTTGCTTCACACATGGTGATATGATTGCATTATTGTATATGGACTTATTAAGAGTGCTTAGTTACATCTAATAACTCGTTACGTTTATTTACATTCCCGAATACAGTTTCGCAAGCATTCCTGAACTTGTTGAGTAATTAAGCAAAAAAAAACAACAAAAAAACAGATTAAACAGTAAAGCTAGCGATTGCAGCCAACTCATAACCAGCTACTCATATTTTTTCCACTGTAATGATGTAACACGTACACGACACACGTTACCTAGGTGTGGCCACGCCCCCTTCTTTTCCCCATCAAAGCCACAGGCAATACTATCGTCAGTTGGTGATAATTGGGGGCATGACAGGGCGATGGGATATTACACACAATCTCACAACCCTATTCATAACATACTCCCATCAAAGATATACCACACAGTGTAACAACTTCATTTAAAAAATTATAACGTATCTATCATTCCAAGATTGCTAGAATTTTGGATTTAAACATGACACTTGAGCTTGATACTGCTAAAAACAAATGAGCAAAAACACTTTAGAAATGCTTTCGTTCATAATTAATCATTAATTAATCAATAATTAATCATTAATCATAATTAATTGTTTTTTCCCCAGCACTTTATAAAACATAGGTGGTTTTCACACTGGGCACGTTTGCTGCGGTCCGAATCTGAGTGCGATTGTTCCCAGCGCCCTCCGCAGCGTTGGTCTGGTTTCAGACTCACTTGATTCTATCAAAACCCAGTGCATTTGCGTTCAACTTATGTCATCACAAACGTGCATGGAGAACACAATATGTTACTGTATTTTTTTTATTATTATTTAGTCTCTTATCATATATTTATATGTACAGTCAGGTCGGGAAGTATTTGGACAATGACAGAGTTTTTGTGATTTTGCCTTTATACACCACCACAATGGATTTGAAATTAAACAAT
>CM075018.1:13221566-13237919 GCA_037576675.1 Pangasius sanitwongsei
AAAGCTGAAAGTCTACACTTCGATCACATCTGGATTGTTTTATTTCAAATCCATTGTGGTGGTGTATAAAGGCAAAAGCTTTTTTATTTTGAAACGACATTGCTCACTGGTTCTGTTGAACCCAGGCTCCTTCAATGTTTTGCTTAACAATGCAAAAACGTCTGCATTCTTATGAGTTTGGTTTGACTGCGCCTGTATGTTTTCTTCTCCCCATATCTGAATAAGCCACCTCACTATTTTTGTGTCCCACTCATGGTACACGTGTGTTGTGGAAATTAATGCTAAAACACACGCACAGGTTACTTTACTTCCTGAACAAATGCGGACCCGAGTATGAGTTGCGTTCACATTCATGAGAATTGTGGAACAGTTCCAGTTCAGCTGAACTCAGACCACCTCCTACAGGCAGTCTGGGGTTCGGCACTGTGGTGCGCTTCCTGGTCCGCATGACAGCTTTCACGTTACCAATTTTTCATGTAAACCATGTTCTGTTTCAGAGAAAACCGCCAGTTTGAAATCCCCCATAGTTATGCCCCTATTGCATTTTATTTATTATTCTTACAGGAACTGCCCTTTGTTTTTGGCTCAGAGACTGCTTTTTTTTTTTTTTGCGTTTTCTGTAAATTCTGGTTTGGTTCATTTGACACAACCTCCAAGAGTATACACTCACGTTACATACAACACACACGTACACACCCGTGTACGTAGACACACAGCTGCAGAAGTATAAATCAGCCCTAACCCATCTTAGGTTTTTCTATTAAATGTTTTATATATGATAGTATTCAAACTTTCCAAAGAAATAGGATGTCTCAGGCAAAAGTTGCTCATCAGCTGTGCAAGCGTTTATATAGGCTATATGATGTACTGTATCACTCCTCTATTCTATCTGACTATTCACAGCTCAACACCATATCTGTTATGTTTCACTTTTTTAGCTTCGTTAACATTAAAATTGCCCTTTACATAAAATGGGCCACTGACCTTAGGAGTGAAAACGTACATGCCATGGTCTCCACATCGGTAGTCCTTGTAGCCTTGTAGCTGTTTAATATAGAGTGAAATGCTCATTTACCAACAAGCTTTTCCCTTTGTGGAAATTTGAGCAAATGTGAGCAAATGGAAAATGCAGGTATTAGTATGAAGAGAATAAATGCTCCATACAGAACTCAGATAGGCTATGAAGGATTTATTCTGTTCTGAATAGATCACAGAGTACATTTGAGTATTTCTCCGAGGTTGTCACTATGGGTGTTATAGGCTAGTGTGAGATGAGCACTGTCTCCGGTTCTTTGCATAATGGTGACCTGCACTTTAGTGATGTAGGGAAAGTGAAAATGTCTTCTGTGCAAATTCTTGAGGGTGCATGAATTAAAGAAAATGGTCATTACTGCTCCATAGTGATCCAGCCCTAAACACTGACCATCTGAATGTTGACCTTAGATGAGAAACTTGCTAACTGTGGTAGATGTAGCTGACAAACTACTAGCCTGCAGCACTTATTTTACTCCAGACTCATCTTACAGTTTACTGTAACTCCTGGCTGACAGTGACTTACATTCTCACATGTACTCAGTTTACCTCGGAAAAACGGAACTGCACATTCAGCTGAGGTGGCTGACTGTAAGCTATTTCCCACTCGACTTCCATGCACAAGAATAAAAACGGTGTGTGTAGTAGCCTCTGAATTGAACCTGTGGTAGTCTGAAAGTTAGATTTAGTTAAAGTTAGATTTTTACTGAGCATCTGTAATAGGAGAGGACAGCTCACGGCGCTCCACACATACTCCACACCCACAGGTCCCCTGTCTCCTTCCAAACCTAGGCCTATGGGTTTTAAATAAGCATGTTTAGCTGTTGGACTAAATATGCATAACTTTACCCATACAATGTGTGACCTTGAGTTTAGGGGGAACTAGTCTCTCAATGAGGTCAAACAAGGTCAAATGAAGTCTCTTCCATGGTTCTAAGCGAAGTATCTTCTTTATTGGCTTTTTTTCCTACCTCTGCGTCTTGATTTTTTCTTTGCTGCATAATTTCCTCAATTTCACGTGTGTCTTGGTATGTTGTTTGTGTGTGTGTGGAGACTAATGATAGGAATATCTGACAGTTTTGACCTTGTGGGACATTTGGCTGGTTACTGACGGTAAAGACAGTGTTAGGCTTAGGAGGCATACTAAATACTGGCATTAAAAAATTGTCAGTGGAAAATACTTACAAGAATAGTAAGACAAGCTTTTGTGTGTGTGTGTGTGTGTGTGTGTGTGTGTGAGCGCATGTGTCTCCCAGCCTCACTTATGGGGATCTCCACTTCTATGAGAGGTGGAAAAACTTCCGCTTTTATAAATGTGTGACTAATTTTGTGTGTAGTAGAGCTTCATGTTTGGTGCAGGAACTGGCTTAAGAGAATCTCCAGTAGTGTCAGGGCACTGGACCTGTCTAGCTCGGTGTATCTGTGTCTATTCCCAGAGCACCATACCATGCAGCTCTCTTATTGGGCACTCATGCATTTTGGAAATCCAAGCTGACTGTTAGTAAATTCCCTGAACTGAGTCAAGTGTGTATAAGGGAACTTCAGAAGAGCTGGTGCGAACGTGCATTGAACTTGTCTAGAGTTGTCTGTTGCTGGGCCTTTACAACAGTGTCACTCCTGTAATTCCCGTTTTCTGTTCCAACAACTATCCCAACATCATGTTGTGAGGTTCTGCATGTTTAGCACATATATAGATGTTATATATCTTTTGTTAGTGTGTTTCCCTCTAACTGTAAGGGAATTAGATGCACCCCCGACTCTGAGTTGGCCCTGATCTGATTTTGTTAGGTACTGCTGATCTAAGACTGCAAGAATGGAAGAATAATCGCACAGATTACTACTCAAATAAGTGCTTAATTGGTTAAAACCCCAGGGTGAGAGTCATATTGCTCTTTAAACACACAGCGTCAAGAGACAAAAGCCCCAGCCAGCTGCCATGCGCCTCTCTCTCTCACTCTGTCTCTCTCTCTCTCAGACAAGAATGTGCTTTCTTTTTTCTTTTTTTTTCTGTTGCTCTTTTGGGTCAAGTGATGCAGCAGTTGGGGTTGCCAGGACTTGACCAAATCCCTCCTAATAGGATTTTGGAGGGAGGGTTAATAAGATGAGAACCATCTCAGCTGCATATTTGGCTCCACACAAGCAACTCACTCACTCACTCACTCACTCACTCACACACACACACACACTTGGTTTTTTGCTCACAGCTTTTTTTTTTTTTTTTTGACACTGTCAACGCTATCACACTGTCATTTTGAGGAATTTCAGAAAGATTTGATATTATGTGTAAGAAGAGGGCTGCAACTAATGATTCTTTTGAAAATTCTGGATTATTTAAAAAAAATCAAGGCATGGGAATATTATCAAGTGCTTATGTTCACCACATTTTTCAAATCAGACACCCAAAACATAAGGTTGTGGTTTTCCGTACAATTTTTGTTGCTGGTTCCAAGCACGCGAATGCTAAATTCATTTTGCTTGCCATGATTGCACTAGGTGAATCGTTTTCGGTTTGGGGTTAACTCTTAATTTGCAGTGCCTGGAATCAGGGAATCGACTCTTTTTGGATCAACTCCCAGCAACTTCAATGAAATATCTTCATGAATCATGATATGATGTCTTTGTCATGTCACCGACCCCTACTACTGGTTTGAAAAAAATAGTTTATCTAGTAACAAGGTAATTGTGCATTGTGATCCACATAAATGCATTATTAATACAAGCCATTAATTCTGAAGAAAATATGCAAAAGCCAAATAAAAGAGAGCATGTAAACGGGTTTGGTATCATTAAAGTGAGAAAACGCTCATCTCATAGAGTTCATTCATTCGATACCAGTTTCAGCAGATTTCAACCCGTTAAGCTGTTATACAACCTACACAAAGTAGCACAAGATACTGTTTTCTAATAGGATAGGAAAGATAGATAAATATGGCCATAATTTTGTGATGCAGTTAGACAACGCGATAAAATGGAACAATTCAAAAGCACTAGTTATGTCACCATACGGATGTAAAGTGTCCCCATGCTTTGGAGGACTTTGGCAGTACTGTTTTCTCTGTTGCAGTTGAATTTTCCATCAAACGTAGCTCCACAGTGTGCGTCGGGGTTTTTTTTGTTTTTTTTCCCCCAATGATAATGAGATATCACGTTGGGGCTTTTTAATGCATCATGCATAAATAGAGCTTTAAAAAGGAAATAGATTGTCAGGGCTGAAAAAAGACAAATGCTGTCCTCACAGTCACTGCATGGTGCCAAACGCAGTCACACAAGTCTGTTGATGTCAGCCAAGCCAAGATTCTCCAGAGGAAAACTCACCAGGAGTGAGTGGAAACCACCAGGGACAAACTAGATGATTTTTCTTCTATTTGCTTTAATAGTGTGTGTGAAGTGTGCAGCGTGTTGTCATGCTCAACTACCTTAACCCTGCTCTCTCTCTCTCTCTCTCTTTCTCTCTCTATCTATCTCTATCTCTCTCACTCACACACACACACACTTAACTCTCCTCTTGACGTAGATTAAACAGACGCTCACACCTACTGAACCCTGTAGAAGAAAATAGACTCAGCAGTGAGTAGAAACAAAAGAAGAGCAGACAGGAGGGATACGGGGCTGCCAAGAGCTAAAAATATCCCGAGTTACTGTCCGCTGGCTGAAACTACATTATGTCATGCTGAAAAGTGGGGAGAGGGGGAAGGCCAGAAAGAGAAATTTGGAAAGGAAAGTGCTCGCCCCTTCTGTAAACATTCAACTAACACACATCTCTTTGCTTATTAAGAACATTCTACATTCAGAAGAAGAATATTAAGAAGGTCTGCTTTCACCTTGCCTTTAGAGACAAACCTACAATTCCTACTTTATGCAGTTGTTCTTCTGAGGAGGAGGAGGAGGAGGGGTGGTTCTGTCTTTAACAGTCTACTCGCAGTTATGAACAGAATCTGTAGCTACTTGCATTGTATTTATTTATTTATTTAAGAGACACTTTTATCCATACCAACCAACGTATCAGTCAGAGCCAACGGTGAATCAAGTTTCACATTACATAACTGGAAGTTGTTTCTTTTTTTTTTTTTTTTTTTTTTTTCTAAAGTAATGAGAGCCTCAACAGAAAAAAGGTTTGGAGCAAGTATATACTTAGGAATGTTGTCAACATTAATCATGAGCTAGTATTTTAAACTGTTAATGATCCAATTTAATAAGTCAACGAACACTTGCAGTAATAGTTATAATACACAGCAGTAGAAATATTAAAAGTCGTTCACATAACCATGAACAATAAGAGAGCGCAACAAATGAGAAGACACTAGATCTCGCACACAGAAACAACGAATTCTGAATTGCTCGATGGAAAGCTTTCCTCTGAGTGTAAAGTTTTTCAGGAAGTAATTCAGGATACTCTAACGTGTCATCACATTTTAAAAGCTGAGTGTGACCCTGCTGTAGTGGCGATATCCCCAGTAACAGTAATGTGTGGCGACTGTCACATGGTATATCACTGAACAATTACTGCATGTCCAATTGTAAGCTGTTTGTCAGTCTCATAGAAATGTAGTGCTTTTCTGTTGAGTACTCCACAGGATAAATATCTACTTCCTTCCACCCTCACACACACTTCCCCTTGCTGTTTCAGCTCACGGCTGTGCAGCCTTGCAAAGGAATATGATAGTGTGTGTATTGTCCTCAGCTACAGAGGGTTGTTGTTACAATTTAAAGCTTGTTGGTTTGGCCAGAGACTCCATTATGAGATCCTTTTACAGTAACAAGGCAGTGTGTGTGTGTTTGGGTCTATAGAGATCCTCCATTCATCTAAATATGCCTCTATACTCTCATCAGGTCATTAGGCAACAAAGCGCTTTTGTTTTAACACTCCCTAGTTCCCTTTTGCTTGCTTACTTAGACAGACACACACACACATGCACAAATGTGGCATGTCCTCTGTGTGTGTAGCTGTGGCTGTCATGCAGCTCTGATGGTATTAGTGATGGTCAGTGGACAGAGGCATAGGGCCCCTCTATTTGGGCCTAAATGTATTTAGAAAAGAAATATGCACGAGTCTTTTTGGAAAATTAAAAATAACACCAGAGCTGAGAACAGTTGTGCGACAAGAATGTGGCTGAATTCTTGGAGCCTGATGTACTAAACTGTTTACCCCAGTTCTCAGGTGTAATTATGCAGCATTCTGCACAAAACCATCCTTTACACGATCTGTACAAAACTGGAATGCAAGCCTAAATGTGCAATATATGCGCCAGTGCTATAATAATGCAAAGTGCGCTTCTCTTCCACATCTATATCTGTTGCACAAAAAGTGAGAAATCGGTGAAAAAAAAAAAAAAGGGGTAGAGAAAAGGGAGGTGGGGCTGATTACATATTCTGTTCAATGTACTAAACTTTGGGCAATTAGAGGTGATCAGTTTTGCATGTAATTTTGTCCACTTTCCAAAACCAGGTGTAAATTAAAGCCATGTGTGTTTTGCTTGGAGCTGCCTAGGCAGTATTGAGCTTCAAAATTGGACTACTTTTACGAGACCATTTAAGACCTTGGTGAAATAACAATTTAGGGAAACTATGTGTGTTAATACTGTTTGTCAATTGGACTGCTTTTGTCACACAGATCTGGCAACCATGGGTGTAGTATCTTCACATTTAATAAAGAAATACACAGGACCTTTGTGACATTGCCAAATTTTAAAATATTACAGAAGCCACCGCTGAACACAGGAAAACAGGAATACACTTTAATTGCACATAGCAGCTTTTTCAAGAAAACGAATTAGTAATGAAAGGGCATATTAGCCATATTCATGTTATGAAATTGTGAGTTTTTAGTTAGAAAAACTTTTATTAATACACTATCTGCAATTCTGAACATCCCCAAGCCTGAGTTTTTCACCATTTCCACAAATTTAGAGCAGCTTCTAACATGCAACGTGCGTCTCACGCGAAGTACATGCAGTAGCCAGTCCTAGGCAAAGTTTGCAGGATGAACTACAGCGTTAATAAATTGGATGTTAATTTCAGGCATATTGCGAGCACATTTTGCAGCAGCTTTTCAGAGCTTTTCAAATTTTCAATGCATCTCCTGATATACTTGTATAAACATCCAGCCCCTTGTTCTTTGTTTCACTGTTGGTTTAATCACCTTTCCATTATTTCAGTGTTGCGAACTCCATATAATTACACAGAATTTTATAGCTACTGTTCCTACATTGTTGGCACTCATGAAAGCTGTAGGGCTCCTCCACCTTTTAAATCCCAATTAAACCCTGTATTAGTGTGAAATAATGTAAAATGAGTCAGTAAATACTTATACCAATAAGCGGGGCATGCATGTGACGTTGCTGAGAGTGCATGTGGCACAGTGTGCACATCTGCCCCAGACTCCATTCGGACTTCACAACTTCAGCGGTTGCCGAATTCATTTACTGTCTCTACTCCCGATTTGTACAGCGTATAGCACAGCCAAGGCTGCGCTAGATTAGAGCAACAACATCCTCCCATATGTCCTAGCACCCTGCGATCTGGACATATTTGGAGACGCAATGGCATGGTTGAGTAACGAAGCATGAATATGGAAGACTATTCATGGTATTAAAGAATTAAGGGAGAATAAAGAACATGTAGCCTAGTGATGCCTCCTAACCATGCTGGAGACCAGTTTTGTCCTGTGTTCTGTCCACACTGTGTCCAAGTGGAAATGCCACTAGAACAGTTACTCTCCAGGCTCACAAAGCTCAGAGGCCTTTCTGCTTAGTAGAATAAGTGATTAGTTAAGCACCAAAAATCAGTCACAATATATTGGAATAAACAGAACAGACAACATTGATATCATGGGCACTTCAAAATATCGCTGTCCCTGCAAGGTGGCATATACAAGCTTATACTGTATACTTACGTTTCTGTAACCTTCCTGACATCAATGGTAATGAAAATGATGCAGCTTGTTATGGCATTGTGGCAAATAAAAACCTTCTGAATAGGTCTTCTTGTGCCAAATACTTGAACGTGATACACTATATGACCAAAAGTATGTGCCCATTCTAAAACCATGGGCACTAACAGAGTTGGACCAGGGGCATTGTCATGATGAAGCAGGCTTGGTCCCTTTAGTTCCAGTGAAGGGAAATCTTAATGCTACAACATACAAAGAAATCCTAGTCAATTGTGTGCTTCCAACTTTGTGGCAATAGTTTGGTGAAGGGCCACATGTGAGTGTGATGGTCAGGTGTCCACATACTTTTAGCCATATAGTGTACGTCAGAATGACCTGTGCTTTATATTAATTAACATTAAGACTTGTAATTCATGGTTTAAAAGTTGCATAAAAGTTCATATTGATGACATATTGGTTGGTTGGTCAACACCCCCTTGTCTCAACCCCCTCATCCAACTCCCTGGCCTGTCCACGTCAGAAATCTGGCAACCCTACTTTAAAGTATTGTGATATTATCATGGTGTGTGTTTGGCACGTCTCTCGGGCAGAATCAGCAGGTTGGAGAAGATAGTGTGATATTTCCGTGGGTGTATGTGTGTGGTGGTGAAGACCTTGCTATCTCCTCATGGCACAACCGAATGACTCATAATGCCGTCTGGTTTCCTTTGCTTTCTTTGGCACTCACTCTGATAGTTTATGTTCGTGGACAGATTTACTGACTGTGCTGTTTTTGGAACTTTTCAGACAGCCTAATAATTGGGCAGATAAAACTAGGACTAGATGATTGACTAAAATGCCAATGGCATGCAAATGATGGGATTTTATTTGTTAGCAGTGGAAAGTATCTAATATGAGGCCCAATTGCTACAGAAAGCATGATCAACATGTGTTTTTGTGGTATTGTGGTCATTCAAATATGGGTTTATATGTTATTGCAAGACCAAATATCTGGTAAAGGCTTTATGTGTCTGAACGTGTGCATCTTAATGTATGACCTCTGTATGATGTGTATGTGTGTAGATGTAGTTTGCATGTAAGCATGTGATAGCATGTATGTCAATGTAAAATAGGATCCAAAAGTCTGAGTTCACCCCAAGAACAGTTTTTTTTTAGAGAACAGTGGACTCACACTCTTGTACACTGCTGTGTGTGTGTACGCCGTCCAGGTGCCTTACTGTGTGTGTCTCAGTACACAGGCCCTGTCCCAGCAGAGCGCGAGTCTCCGATGGCACGGAGCGAGATGTCGCCGAGCCGGGCACAGCATTCACCCCCCACACAGAGACCCAACGCCTGCTGCTTCTGCTGGTGCTGCTGCTGTAGCTGCTCTTGGTATGACCCATACACCCCTCTCACACTCTTTCATAATGGGGTTTCCATTCAACTGTTATATGAGAATGTAGACCTAATGTATGATGTAATGTATAATTAGAAATCCTGAACGAAAGGATATTCTGAAAATTACATCATTTTCAAAACAGTTGGATGGAAGCATACCTCATCTATTTCTTATTTCTTGTATACACTTGTTTCTCACATCTGGTTCTCCCACCTCTGTTTCTGTTAAATATCATTGTTGTTGGCTTAAATGATTTCCTTGCTGCAGTTTCTTTGATAGTTTGATTTCATTTCCTTGATTTGTTATACCTTCTTTCTGTCACGTGTAGAATTCCAGCTACTTCCTCTTCATCACTGATTTCATAAGTCTTTCTGTCTTTTTACATGTGATTCCGGATGTGTGTGTATGCGTGTGTGTGTGTGTGTGTTAGCGCTGTGTACTGGGAACCTAAAGAGCAACTGTGATTAAGCTTGCTCTCATTCTTCCAAGAGCTCTGTGGGATATGGCTGCATATTCACAGACTCTTTCTCTCTCTCTCTCTCTCTCTCTCTCTCACACACACACACACACACACACACACACAAACACATGTACATTGTTAGCCACTTGGGAATGCTTTTACTGCCTAATAACAGAGCTCCTCTAGATCTATTTCTGACAGGCTCCCCATAAACGATAGCATAACGCTGCAACTGAAAGATCTAGCACCACAGCCAGGCTACACACGTCTGTGTTAGGTGTAAGTGGTGGACCACAGTGCAGTGTTAGCAGCACGTGGCCACATGCTGAAGCAGGGCCTGAGGTTTTGCGGTCAGCCTGACTAGCTCAGAGCTGCTCTATTGGCAGCCTCTGTGGTCACCAGCAGAAGAAAATCAGTTATGGAAACAGATTTGAAGACCATATAGCAAATAGACCAGAATGTTCAAATCAGAAATGTATATATTTGGGCCTTGAATTAAAGTTCTAATCTTGAAGGTCTGTGTAGGAATGTGATTATTAATAACTACATATAAAAGAACACAAACCCCTTGGGCGAAATTTAGTCAGAGCAATATTAATGTCATGTAATTGGAGGAAGCTTTAGTATATTATTAGAGATTAATGAAAATTAATTTGTAGGATGATTCACATGAATCATTTTGAAAAATCTGACATTTTTATTGTCTCCCCGTATACATTATGACTTTTTTATTTGACATGGCGATGATTCCATTATACTTTCAGGGCATTTATTCGATTGTTAGCTGCTATTTGAGCAACTAGAGCGAGGTGAGAATCCCAGGTCTTTTCCATGACCCCAGATTGCAGCGCTACACATGCTTTAACATCTCTGTGTGATAAATAGCATGTGTATGTGTACAATAATAAGGGTGAGCTGGTGAGTGTATGTGTTAGGAATGTTTGTCCTTTCATGTCACGTGTATCTGTGTGCGTGTGTGTCTGTGCGTGTCTGTGGCCAGGCCAAGATGGTTCGGGCACAACTGTTATTTCTCAATGCCGTTTTACCACCTTCCAGTCTCACTATTAGGAGAGAAGACGAGAGTCGCCGGAGATTGAAAGCCCAGGAGAGTAAGCTGGAGACCATACCAAACTGTGAACCATGGTGAGATCACACACACACACACATATTCAAATTCAGCATTCTCAGTTACTCTTGGTGTGGGCATATGCAGATGTTTTCTAGCTTGAACATTATAATAAATGTAAGAATCTCACAACCATTAAGTTCTGCTGTGATGCCAAGATATCGTTTAAATATAAATGCCGTGTTTATTCCACTTGATTAGCAGTAGCTATGTATGACATTTGCTCAGGACTAATGATCAGAAGAGTGCAAATCCCAGCACTTCCAGCCACCACTGTTAGGCACTTCAGCAGGGCCCTTAACCCTTTGCACGCCAGTGATGTGTTTTGGCTGTGTAACATAATTTCTTTTTTCTAACGTGGTTATCATTTTCAAAATATTTCACCTGGTCTTTCTGTTTTACAATAATTATATTTACTAAAAGTCAACATATTTCTTAAACAGCTTTGTTGTCTGTATTATATAGAATATGCATATATATTGTCCAATATATATTATCCACATGCAGCTTGGAGAATATGCCTCTTTGATCATATCAGGCTTCATATCCCAGACAGAAGAGCTGAAGCTAGAAACAGTGTCTGTGTTGGTTCTTATTTAACTAAAAAGCATGACGAACAATGTCAAGTACGGCTTATAATGTGCAAACGAATGAAATACCTGTTGATTTCCTTTGTCGATTGTTGTTTCTTTTTGGAGAAATCTGCCGTCACCATCTTCTAATACTTTATTACTCTCAACTGGCCCCAGAATGAATTGCAGCCTGATGTCCTTTCCAAAATCGCAAAACAACAGCCAGATTTCTTAGAAATGTAAACACAACGTTTTTATGGAAACATGTTTTAAGAGCAGAAAGTATCATGCTACGTTTATTTAGGTGACTAATCAACCACAACATCTGATGTTAATTTGGCCCCGAACTAGCAGGTCAGTTAGTTAGCCTTGTAGATAGTTAGTTTAATACACACATTCATGACATAATTGGTAGATACGTGTAAGTCATGAGGGGAATTCTGTGAGTAATGGAATATAGGGCATGTTGCAAGCTGCCAGTCTCAGATGAATTTTATCATTAGTATGATGAACTTTTGAGATTTGCATACCACTGCATGTCCAAGCTTGTCTTAAGACTGGAACAGAGATGAATTTCTGGCGAATCCCTAATAGTGAGAAAAACTCTGACTTTCCGACTTTCCCATTGTTTAAAAAAAAAAATCTATGCAGCCTGAGGACACACTCATCTCCAGCCCAAATTAATTAAATGTTTTTTTTTTTTTTTTCTCAGCACCAAACCAACGGTGGAGGAGATGAAACAGTGGGCTCATTCCTTTGATAAGCTGATGAAGAACCCGGCAGGCCGGAACGTATTCCGTGAGTTTCTGCGCACAGAGTACAGCGAGGAGAACATGCTCTTCTGGCTGGCCTGTGAGGACCTGAAGAAGGAGATCAGCAAGAACCTGATAGAGGAGAAGTCACGCATGATCTACGAAGACTACATCTCTATTCTTTCACCTAAAGAGGTAATAATAATAATACTAATAATAATGATAATAATAATTATGAGGCAATATAGCCCCTTTTATATTTTGTTTAATTGCAGCTCAAAGTGCAATGCAGCTTGTGCAGAAAAATAAACATGAAAAACAGTTATACACTTACAGTAGATGACATGAAGACATGAAGAAGAAGCCTTTATTTGTCACATATACATTACAGCCCAGTGAAATTCTTTTCTTTGCATATCCCAGATTGTTAGGAAGTTCAGAGTGCAGGGTCAGGCATGATACAGCACCCTTGGAGCAGAGAGGGTTAAGGGCCTTGCTTAAGGCCAGCAGTGGCAGCATGGCAGGGGCTTGAACCCTCAACCTTCTGAGCAGGAACCCCCAGCATTAACCGATGAGCCACTACTGCCCTATATAGTGTGAGGTATAATTAAGTAAGGAAATAAAAACAAATAAAAGAGAACCTCATAATGCAGAAAAGATTTTAGACTGTCTTGAAAATTGGAGATAAAAATACGAACTGAAGTATTTACAAAATTTTAGAGCATAAAACCAACATAAAATACAGCAGAGATTGGTGTTAAAGGAACTAACTGTTCTACAGACTTGGGTGTAAGAATATATAAGCATATATTTACACGTTTTACATTTTGTATTTGTATAACGAATGATGCGATGTTGCACCAGTATTAATACACCTTCTCATCTCCCTCACACATCTCCCTCACTGTGCACACATTGTGATTGGGTCTCAATACGCAGTATATGCATATAGTGCGAGATGCAGTGCAGGAAGTCGGGCAGTTTTCTGCAGAGCTGGAATGGGATGGAAAGGGTCGTCACCATCAGCTGTCTGTTAGGCAGCACCAGGAATAACAACAGGCCATGTTTGCAGCAATTGCAAATTCTGTGAGGCTGTTTTTTTTCTGATCTGAAATAATATCCTGTGGCTGGGGACTTTCTCTCTAATACCAGATTGTATTATTATTATTATTATTATTATTATTATTACTATTATTATTATTACGTTTCCACCTGTCTGAGATCTTACCACAGTCTGCTGATCTTATCACATTCCGATCACAATGCATGTGTTTTGGGTGTGTGTGTGTGTACACTTGGTGCTTTGGCAATACAGTATTTTGATTTAATCATGCCCCTAAATAGTAGTAGTGGGATGGCACGGTGGTGCAGTAGGTAGTATTGCTGCTCCTCACAGCTCCAGGGTGCCCAGCCCAGTACAATCCCCAGGTTATTGTCTGTATGGGGTTTCTGTGCATGTTCTCCCCTCGTGTCCACATGGGTTTCTTCCATCTTCTCTGGGTTCCTCCCACCTCACAAAAACATGCCGATAGGTGGATGTTTGTTTGCATAGTATTTTGAAACGAACTGACGTGTCATCTTTCCTGGCTCGTGCCCAGTGTTCCCGGAATAGGCTCCGGATTCACCACGATCCTGACTAGGATAAAGTGATGACTGATGATGAATATTTGCAGGGACAGTCACATGCACAGTTTTTTGTTTTTTTTTTATAGCAGGTCTACCTCATTTATCTAAGAATGGTGTTTGATGTAGTGTGATATTTTTTTTTAGGATCCCTATGCTCGCCATGGTGTGTTTTTTGCATTGTAGATACTGTCAGTTTTCAGATTCACAGAGTCATAATTTGTAATTTGTCATAGATTTTCACATTCCCCTCTTTCTGCCACAGGGACAAAAATCTGCAGTTTTAACCACAATGGCTTTGTTTCCGATCTGCATGAAATAGTTGTTGTTTACTGTGTGAATATTTACACAAAGGTCAGAGGGAGAAAGCTGTATTTGTCTGCCACTTACAACAGTGGAAATGGAAAAGAAATCAGGTTGTGTTTAATGCATAGCATTAATAACAAATGCACCACCCACTTACACACACTTCATAATGAGGAACATGGCGCTCTTTCAGATGTTACCTAACCCTCTTCTGCCATCTGTCCGTCTAACAGCTCACTCTATCTATAGCTCAGCATGCTGATCTCTCTATGGTCTTTAATTAACTATCTCCTCTCTCTCTCTCTCTGTTTATCTCTCTCTTTTCCTTGAGAGCAGGAACTAAAGATCTCATGAAGTATTAAAAGTGTATTGTAAGTACTGAGAGCTGCTTTGGGTCAGCTATAGTGGAGTGGCTCAGCAGGAGTGGGTGTTCTTTTGTGTTTGTGTGTGTGTGTGTGTGTGTGTGTTTACCACTACACTGTCCACAGTACCTCCTCTCTCATCAGAGAATTTGAAGGATCAAGGATTTGACAGTGCAAAAGCATTCTCCACATCTCCACAAACTTTTAAATCTTTTAACTTAGGCTTCAAAGAGAAGAAAATTATTATAAGCTTCATCTGGTAAATAAAATGTAGTGCGTGCGTGCATGTGTGTGTGTGCATGTGTGTGTGTGTGTGTGTGCGTGCGTGCGTGCATGTACATACAAGTTCAGATGTGACTTGCTAGAGCAGGTTTTGTTTTCATTTCCCATTCAAAGGAAACCTCATATCTGATATCAAGGCGGTGATCTTGAATACTTAAACAGAGACATGTTGATTAATGTTAATGTAAATTAGCTTTTAGACATCGAACTTCCAGGCATCCTCAATTAATTAATCACACAGACTTTATTCTTTATACCAGTGTGAAAATGTTGACTCTGCCATTTTCAGTGCTTAATTGAGCCACTTTCATGTATGTCACGGAAATCTGATACAGATCTGATATTTGGCAGTGTGACCACAGAGTGAAAGTACAGATCGGAATTCATGCAATTATCCACGTCATTTATTTTGCTTATGATGTGGGAGTAGGGATCATACTTCCAGTTAGAATTTAGTCTGATCTGTATCGAAGAAATTCTGCTAATTTTAATTATTCGTATGGCTAAATGACTCTCTCTCTCTCTCTGTTTCTGTTCCTGACAGTAAAATCAACTCTTTCCTTATGCCATTTCTCATCAGCACACACACACACACACACACACACACACACCTAGTATCTCAGAATCAGGTGGCTCACTGTATTTGACTTGCTAACAGCTAACAATTATAGACACACTGAAACCACTAAAGAGTCTATAGACTAAGCAGAGCTCCATATGTTTGGTGAACGCCTGCTCTACTGAGTGCATACATGTGCGCGCACACACGCACACACACACACACAAGCACACTTGGGCATGTTTTTATATCTTGGTGGGGATCAAATATCCCCAAAACAAGCTGCCACACATACGCAAGTGTAGGCACAGCATTAACTAGCTGGATTAATAATTATGTCGATGGAAGGTCCACATAAGGAGAGTAAGATATAAACACACACACACACACACAGCCACAGTTTATGTGTCTTTGTAATGGTTCAGCTGGCATCTGTATAATTACAGTATTTGTTCTGTATCATATCAGTGTGTAGAAACAGTATATTTGTCTGTGTGTTGTGTACATTAGACTAGAGCTGCCTGATATGGACCAAAAAAAAAAAGTGATGTAATAAAGTTAGATATTGCAGTGACAGTAAGATATGAAATAACCTAACACTAAGTTATACAATTTTTATATTTCTGTCAGTGTATGTGCAGAAAAATAAGAATCTAAAAAAAACATTGAAATACAATTTTATCGCTTCTCTGTGCAGTTTGATCTGCCTGTTATGTCCAACTTTTGTGTTAATGCAGTCTTTGACATTGTGTCTATTGCAGGTTCTGGTACGGAGTGGCATAGAAATATACTGTATATTATAATTTTACTAAAATATTACAGCCAGACACAGATTCTGTCTAAAGTGACTGAATCATAGGTTCTTACTAGCTCTACTAAGACAGATGAAAGAATTTTTAATGAGGTTGAGCACAGAGTGGTTTGTGCTATGCAGAGTATACACTATATTACCAAAAGTATTCGGTCACCTGCCTTGACTCACATATGAACTTAAGTGCCATCCCATTCCTAA
>CM075018.1:13238019-13259107 GCA_037576675.1 Pangasius sanitwongsei
TGCATGCCTAAGTGCTTGATTTTATACACCTGTGGCCAGGCCAAGTGATTAGGACACCTGATTCTGATCATTTGGATTGGTGACCGAATACTTTTGGTAATATAGTGTACACTGATGTGTGTGTTGAAAATGGGGGAAAAACTTGAAGCAAGGGGACAGATCACACATGCTTGCTCCCTGATGGCATGCACACGTCCTGTGTTTCGGTGTATGTTCATTTAAACCTTGTGTGTTTTTAATGTGTAATGCTGGGGTCAATTCATCTGTGTGTGTCGGCTCACAGCACCACTGGAAGAGCATACAAGAGCTTACATACTCCCTCTCTTTCTCTTTCTCTCTTTCTTTCTCTCTCTCTCTCTCAGCAATATTAGGTACAATCCACAGGAAGCTATAAATTGTGTTCCCTCTGGCCTCCAAGAAGTGCTCTATAAATAGGCTGTAGTGTGCTGAGCAAGGGAGTGAGGAAGGATAGGGGTCTGATTTAAGAAAGGGGGGACACAGGAATGAGCAACAATGTGGATGCCCCACTCGTTCTTTCCGTGGGCTCCTCACTGAGTTTTTGGTCACATTGGCTGTATGGTAAACCTAGAAGCTAAAATGTCTGATATCATCACTGACTAATGATAACCAAGACGTCTGTAAATCTTTGGCTGTGTTCATACAGCATACAGAAATGTTATTTTTTCAGATTTTGTACAAGAGTTTTTTTTGACAGTGTAAACAGCAAGAATCACTGTGAATCAGATTTTTTTTTTTTTTTTTTATGATTTGGGCCAGTTTCATATGTGGTGCTGAATAGTGGTGACTTCAGCCTGACCATTTAGAGTTCATGGAGCTCCTACAACTTTTACACAGATCCATCACATTTTCAGCAGAAATTCATCTTATAACATTGTTCTTGTTTTCTCGACATCTTCTTTGTTGTGTGGGCATGAAATTTAGACAGGATTCTCTTCTCTTCTAAAATGTATCACAGGAACACTGTGCCCATGGCAAACATACACAATAGACGGGATACCAGTCGATCATAGGGCACCACACGTGCACACACACACACACACACACACACACACACACAAACTCATTCACTCCTAGGGCCAATCCACCTACCATACTGTTTTGAGAGTATTAAAGAGAGGAAGCCCAAAAAAAAATCTTAGGGACAAACTCTGCAGTGAACCATGCACAGGACTGAACCCAGCAGCCTGGAACAGTTAGGAATCAACACCACTTGCTGCATCACCCATGTTTTGAAAATAGGCCATATTAAAAGTAAATTGTTCTCGAGCACTTAGGCTTGTAGAATGAACACAACCATTGTCAGTGTGTCTTGCTGATGCCAATATGTACCTCTCTTTAATACTCAGAGTTTTACAGTTGCTTCTGTATTTGAGTATTAATTGCCTGTTGCTCAATTCAACCCAAATAAAAAAATTCACATCATATAAAAACTACTAAAAACTTTTGACAAATGAGAACATTATATCCAACATTATATCTTTTTTTTTGGTTTAAATGGCCTCTTCTGTGGAATTGCTGCAGTTTCTAATAGCTAATCATGGCAAGAGGCATTATCATTAGTCTGTAAAACAAATATCGAATCTGTTACATCGGTGAATAAGATAAGGTTGAATGTTTTTCACATATTTAACTTTAGCCAACATTTAGACCTCTTCTTTCCTAGCTTGTGGTTTACCTCAGCAGTGGCTCGTGACCATAGATTTTGTTGGAGCAGGAAGACAATAATAACAACATAGCCTCAAACAAAATTAAGACAAGAGGTGATCACACTTATGCTACAGGCTACTATCTAGTGAATTTTTAGAGTAACCCCAAAATAGGCAGTTGAGTTGACAGCATAAAGTCATCCAGCATATACATTCTAGTAGCTCATGTCGAGTGAGTTAGAGATGTACCTTTTTTTTTTAAATGGGGTTTGATAGAGCAGATGTGTTTCCAGTCACCAAGGAGGCAAATACAGAAGAGATAATATCATTAAGGAAGTGGTAGCTCAATGGTTAAACGTTGGACTACTGTTTGGAAGGTTGCGAGTTGAAATCCCAGCACTGTCAAGCTGCCACTGCTGGGCCCTTGACGAAGGCCCTTAACTACTCAGTTATATAAATGAGATAAATGTAAGTCACTCTGGATAAGGGAGTCTGCCAAATGCTGTAAATGTAATTCATTAACTAAGGTTGCCAGATTTCAGCAAAATGTCCACCTCCACTTCATCTCAAAGACCACAAAAAAAAGACCTGAAACTAGCCCAAAGAAAATTGGGCATTGGAAAAGGGAGACACATTTTTCTTCTTTTTCTCAGCCTTTGCATGGATGCACATGCATTTCTGATGTACAGACATTATCCACTCCATTATCCCCCTTTCCTTCTCCTAGTCTTTACAATATACCTTACAATAGAAATGGTTCTGTACATTATAGTCACACTGTCAGCAATTTGCCTTTGTTTGGGGAAATGTATTAGACTTAATTCCAATTAGTCTAGTAGTAGAGTATTTTAAACTAGCCCAAGTTGGCATAAAAACTGGGACCCTGACAACCCTCTTATTAATTGTCTTGTCCTACACTGAAAATGTTCATAGAGTGAGCATGGGGAAATGTGATTCATTGCTAACTCAATGACTGAATACTGTGTATGGGTAGATCTCATGACAGGAATTCAAAAGTGAAGCCAAGATGTATTTTTTACCCCCACTCATTCACAAGTTAGTGAATGGAGAAAATGGCAAACTTGAATTGTAAATTACATATCCACAAACTATTTTCGGGAAGTGTTCTGTCATTTTTATAAGCTCAGTTGATCTTGCTTTCTTCCCTAATATTTTTCCTTACGATAAATGTGTTTTATAGGAGTTACTTGGTGATAAATAAAAGGGTGTGGTTGATGAGGTGATTGACAGGTTAGGACATGACAGTTGAGCCTCATGAACGTGCACACACTCCAACACGCTGCCGAAGCTCTTGACAGTTCTGTAAGATAGCCATGTCTTGTTTGCTAATTATACTTACATTACTTTGATTAGAATGATGAATAATGGTAGCTCAGTCAGTCATGACTCAAAGCTCTAAAATCTTTTCCTGACAATGGTAAAAACAATATACCTGCAAAAATTATGTGTCTAGCATTTTATAACTGAGCATTTTATATATTTATTAATAACACTGTATTTGCCACTTTGAGTTAGCCGATGTGCCATCTAAAGTTGTAATTCAGATTATGCCATGCAAGCTCACATTTATGGGCGGATGAGAGGCAGACCCACTGTCCACCCGGTCATATCTACCGTGCATGCTCCCATTTTGACCCAGAAAAGGCTTCAAAAGCACAATGGGAGTGAATGGCACCATATTGTCCACTCATTTATACAGTCACTGAGGTAACACGATTGCACAAAACCTAGAAAGGCGACCAAATCAATGGAACGTCGGCTTATATCTGTCTTATATTAACTAGTAACATTCTTTTTAATCACTGGTCACTCAAAAGAGGTAACCGGTATTATGGAATTAAAATGTATGGAGTCATGAATAAGGACTTTATAAAGTGGGTTGCTCCACTGCCACTATGGATAAGCCATTATCATTGCATTTTCGTAGTAACCTGAAGAGATTAAGCACAACCCTAGCTGACTAGATACGTATGTGATTCAATGAGCACTTCTCTTCACTATAGTGGGGAATATTATACCATGAATTAAAAAAAAAAGTAATTGGCCAAAAGCCAGTCTTTTTTTTTTTTTTTTTTTTATAAAAACACTGCAAACCCTTAGAAAATATTGATATAAAATGTTATACATCTTTATAAACTCTATCACAAGTTGTTTAAAGCTTGCCACTTCTTCTGCTTTCTCTCTCTCTCTCTCTCTCTCTCTGGCAGGTGAGTTTGGACTCGCGGGTGCGTGAGGTAATCAACAGGAAGATGCAGGACCCGACTCCGCACACATTTGAGGACGCACAGCTGCAGATCTATACGCTCATGCACAGAGACTCGTACCCACGCTTCCTCAACTCACCCATCTATAGATCACTGGTGCAGGGGGGCTCACGCTCCTCTTCTGAATCCTAGACCCACCTCTATCCACTTCTCTCTCTCTCTCCATCACACAACCACTAAAGGAGAAAGATCCTGTTGGCTTCTTGTCATGGTCGGATTATGCCTCTTTTTCCCCCGTGTTTTGCTTTGACTTCACCTCTCGTCTGTTGTCTTGGAGGACACACCATTCCTCTGGAATATTCTGAACCTGCACAGACTGAAACTGGAAGACACAGGGTTGAAGAAGTAGTCATAGTCATTCCACTGCTTGTGGCGACGGAAACAACTACTGATCCACTCGAGTCTCTTTGTCCTTTGTTCATTTTTTCCATAGGTATGTGTACTAACACAGTTTAGAACTCGTTTTATCTTTTTATCTGATGTCATGAGTTGACAAAAGACGAGAGAGCCTCTGCAATAAGACACACTGGAGTCGACTTTCTCCGCTCCTCATACGACCGGTTTGCCTATTATCTATGACCTTTGACCTGTCCACTGTCTCCCTTCTCTGAGATCAGCTCTCTGAGACATGGGGTTGGGTGGTGGTGGATGGTTATGTTTGTTACCGGAGGGGCTGAAAGTTTCCCAGTTGCAAAAAAAAAAAAAAGAAAAGAATATTTAGAATGTTAACAAGTTTTAACGAATGCTATTGAAAATGCTATGGAAAATAGATGTAGATACAAAGAAAAAGGTGAGTGGTGAGAAAATGCTTAAGTCTTAATTAGACTGGTCACTCAAAATACATTTTAAATTTAGTATTGTTAATGTTATTTATTTTCTATTTTGTCAACTTTTGTTCTTGTACAATCAATTTTAAATCCGGAATGGATGACGCAAACCGAGCAAGGTCACGAGTGCTTCATAGTGCACTGTGTGTATATGAGTGTGTGTGTGTTTGAGCGTGTGTGTGTGTGTTTGGGGGGGGGGGCAAGCAAACCTCAGCCTCTCTGGCACATCCTTATTTACAGGATGAAAAGCTTGATGGGTCAAATGACCCTTTCCTTGGCAAAAATTGCGAAAAATCAGATGCTGCTTTCCGGGTTTCTCTTCTGGATAAATTCCAGTGTTTCTTTAGTAATTCTTCAGTATTGTAATATTTTGGCAAATACACTCCTTCATTCAGATGAATTTATAAGGATTGTTTATAGATGCAAAGCACCTCAAAAACCTCTCGTGTGCATGTTTTTAATCACATATCAAGCTAAACCACTGTTAGTGTTGCTATTACCTTATAATATAATCCGGACACTGTGCTTAGTAGTTGAACTTTGTGTGGTTGAACAGCTGCACTGTGATCGTCCTCACTTGCTGTCTTCCTCTTCATGTTCTCATTTATTAATCACAAGAGGAGGCAACCTATAAGGCTTTACCTAATAACAATCACTTCTGTTAGAATAAAACCAGAACAACCCCAGCTCCCTTCAATTATTGGACCCAAATCAGCTTGTAGAGATGAACCTTGGCAGAACACCAAGCATTTTATAGAAAAGTGGTGCTTCACATCTATGACATTGTGTGTCCTTGTTGACATTTCTACAGTTTGTGAATAGTCACTTAGCATGATGAATGGAACTCTACCTGAGTATCTGGGCCTTGACTTGTGCACCCTGCAGGACTTGCATTCATTGTGCTACAGGAAATGTTTAAACTGCACAATTATCTGGATTGAATTCATCTGATTTTAGGACTATTTCTCTGCCGAAAGTCTGCACTGGGCTTCAGCGCACAGAGGCTTGGGATAGGACATTAGTGATATAGGATGGTCACAGAGATCTGCAAGCAAACACGCACACTTAGGCCCTGTCCACATGTATATGGATATTTTTGAAAACAGTTCACATGAAAACAGTATTTTGGGTCATTGAAAATGGAGCTTTTGAAACCACTCTCCAAGGTGGAGAAATTTTAAAACTCAAATTTTAAAACTGTGGTTTGCATGTGTAATGGATGTGCTAGGACTCTGTTTAACATGGCTGCTTATTTGATATTTGTGATGTGTTTGTAATTTAATTTCTATTTGTATTAATATTACATCCGCATGCAGAGGTCACCTGAATCCACCACTCTAGTGGTACAAACTGTACTGTGAACAGACATTATTAACAGGACCAAAGTGTAACCTTAAGCAGTAGTTCCACCTCAGTGTCAGGCTATACATATGAATTTGTCTTTTTTTTTTTTTTCATTTTAGAACTTTTGGGAAACCACAACCCTGACCAGCATAAAACAGTGAATGAAGATGAATGAATGACTTAAATGAATTAACTCTTGGCCATGTTGGTGTTTCTCCACATTTTGCATCTCCACACTTCACAACTCTACCACTCAGTGCACATGCTTACAACAGTTTATGAAATACTATCGCCACCCAGTTGGTTGGCCTGCTCATGGAAATGTTTTCAAATCATTTTTTGCATTTTCATGTGGACAGTGATACATTATATGGCCAAAAGTGTGTGGACACCTGACCATAACATCCATATGTGGTTCTTCCCCAAACTGTTGCCACAAAGTTTGAAGCACACAATTGTCCAGAATGTCTTTGTATGCTGCGGCATTAAGATTTCCCTTCAGTGGAAGTAAGGGGCCCAAACGTTTTCCAGCATGACAATGCCCCTGTGCACAAAGGCCCGTAAAGACATAGTTTGACAAGGTGTGGATGAACTCGAGTGGCCTGTACAGAGCCCTGACCTCAACCCCACTGAACACCTTTAGGATGAATTCAGAACATCAACTTCATGCCAGTTGAGATCAGGACATCAGTGCCTGACCTCTTGTGTTCTTGTGGGTGAATGGGCAAAAATCCCCACAGCCACACTCCAAAATCTAGTAGAACACCTTCCCAGAAGTGTGGAGGCTGTTAGAACAGCAAAGGAGGGACCAGTGTCCTATTAATGCCCATGATTTTGGAATAGGATGTTCAATAATCAGGTGTCCACATACCATAGGCCATATATTGTATTTTCAGAAATGCTGTTTGTGTAGATGGGATTTTCTTTTGTAAGGGATAAAAATCATGTTTTCAAAAATATCTGTATATTTGTGGATGAGGCCTTATAGACACAAACACAGCTTTAACCCTTCTTGTGTATTGCGCTGATAGTGATGGTACTGTATATTTAATCATATTTCATTATGGGAATTACAAGCTGCAGCCTGTTAGCGTGATGCTGGGTGGATGGGTTGAGCTGAGCTGATGGATATTACACCTTTTCGCCCAATAACTCACTTAATGTATAGAGTAGTTGGTCTATTAGTAGTACATCAAGGCTACTGAAGACATTTGGAAACAACTTACTTGCTCATAGGGCAACTACATAAGCCCTTCATGACAGCTCACAAACATTTATAAAGCATTATTCCAGCAGTCATCAGCTGACATAAAGGAACTTGTAGGTTTACATAACACACAATTACACAATGTGACTGATACACCAGATATACACTGAGCTACGTCATTTATTGTGACATTCTACTGTAAGTAAGCCTGGAACATGTCACAACACAGCCTTATGTTACCAAAACTCTGTTACTTGACTCAGGTGTTATGTCAGCTTGTCTTTATGGCAGTTCATGCCTGTTGGAAAAATCTATGAAATTAATGTAGGGTTGTATAAGTTGTGATGAAGGGTTTACGCAGGTGGCATGTAGCACTATGAATACCAAGTAAAATGTTACAAAGACAATTTTCTACTTACTCAAGGGGCTTCAATTTCAGTTGATGATCAAAAACTTTATTAAAAATGGCTTAAAGTCTGTAAACCACTTCCAGTAGCCTTGACATGCCATTGCTAGAAAACTCAGTGACTGAAAACCTTCATAGACGTATAAAGCAAATACATAATCAACTTCTGTATACTACTGTAAAAGTGTAAAAGAAAAAGTAATCACTGTATATTATGTTGATTTTTAGTTACTGTTCAGTGATGTTTATTCTACTTTAAAAGCCCAGGAATTATCCAATCTGGCAAAATAGTTTTCAATGTCAAACTGCTACGAGAATCACTCACTCACTTTCAGTACATGCTTTCTCCTAGTCACGGTCATGGTGGATCTGGAACCCATCCCGTGAACACTGGGAATACACCCTGGATGGGACGCCCGTCCATCACAGTGGTACCAGACTGCAGCCGGTATAATGTTCAATGTGAACGTTTACCAAACTGTCTCTATGTAAATTCTAGGCAAGTCCTGGAGCTGTTTCATCAAATTTTGGAGAGCTTTCAGGTCTATATGGGATTCATTAGCTGCTCACACAAACACACACACACTAGTATTTCTTATAGCTCAATCACAGCACAAATTTCCATTACATCCGTCAAATTTCAAGTTAAGGCAGTGACACTGTACCATATGCATCAGCAGTTCCAGGTTTCCCCACAAAAGGGGAATTTATTTTAATTGGCATGATGCCACCACTCAAAAAATGTCACTTTATGACCAGCAAGCTTTCTAGAATTCCTTTTGCTGTAGGATATAGCCTTCTGCATGCGCCCGAGTAGCACTTGGTACAAACTCCATTTTGTAATTTCTATTAAGAATGGAGCTGTGTAGAAGACCTGAAATCGCTGCTGGTGCTACCACTGTGAGCTTGTGTACCTCCCATGCCCTCTATGTCTGTACATTTCAAAATGTGAATTTGAAAGACAACCACTGTTCTATGTGCATGTGTGTTTGTCCTCAGTATGAGAGGAAAATTGGGCAAATACAATAAGCAGTGTTATGAACTCTTTCATTATGGCACTGAGCTAAATACTGTTTTTGTTCATTAGCTGTATTTGTGTAAAGCCATTTCTACCTGACTGATATAGACATGCCTTTCCCCTGAAATCCCCGATCTGGAGGACGTTTTGGGTCATGTTTCAATATTGTTTTTAGCAGTGCGCTCACTTGAGAATCCTTGTCGCTGTCGTACGGGCCTTTCCAGTACCTAATTAGCTTATTAGCTCAGGTGAAGTTCTTTGGATAAGAAAAGGGAGGGCTGGGGTATCGAGTGAGTATGTAACTGAGGAGCAAAACCTTCTAAAAGACATTGCAACCTGAGGTAATTTTGTTTCAGTTTCAGTGGGACTATTTATAAATGTATAGAGGAGCAATAAAATATTCAGTAATTTAAATTGGGGTGTTATATAGCCTACTACTCCCGACACTAATTATGTAACTACCAGAGTTGGTAAAAGTACACAAATTCCTTACTCAAGCAAAAGTGCAAATTTAAATAAATACTCTGGTAAAAGTTAAAATACAGCTTCTAATTTCTTTTTTTTTTTTTACTCAGGGTAAAGTACTAGATGTATACAAAACACAGCTAACAACAGGTAAATATTCAGAGCGACAGATATTGACTTGCTTTTTTAAAGATTTTTTAAGATTTGAGGAATGAATTTCATCATAACAAGCTCATGGTTTTTCCCACCATTTTGGTGCAAGCCTTAGCACCATCATGAATGGGTACAGAAATCACATGTAAAATGTAGAAATGTACATAAAATTGCGTTAAGGGATTGCCCACCCATCTTGTCACACAAAATAGAATGTAGAATTTTAATCAACTCCTTGCACAAAAAGTCACCTTCTAAATTCCAAAAAAAAAAATATTGTAGATATTATAGAGTAACCTATTTGTTTTAAAATGTACTTTACTTCCCACCTTTGCTAATCACGTTTTCGTTAGCTTGTTTGTAAGCCGCTCAAAAGAAATAATGAACAAACCACCAAGGAAACGGATTCAACTACATGCTTGTGATTGATAAATCTGCCTCCTACTTAAAATGTAAAATAAATAAATAAATAAATAAACCACTCAGTACATAATCCAATTAGTCAAACATTAGGCTAAATATTTAATAATGTACAATTCATTTTGCCTTTTTATTGGAGCCACAGAGCATTTGTATGTGATTTTTTTCATCATCCATGATGAATAAGGGTGTACATGTTTTCAGTTGTCGAGGTCTGGATTAAACCCATTCAATTCAAGTGACCGGTCAAACGCCTAATATAAACACAATAGATATAGTAATAAATATAATAGATTTGATCATGGAACCCGTGGCTATATTTTACAGAACCCCTGGAGGCCACTGATGTAGACTTCCACGTGCTCTGTGCGAGGGAAGAAAGGGGTGTGTTAGAAACATAACTGAAAACATAGCCCTGATTCTTTCTCCTGAACCATTAGAGGAAATGCGTTCCAGTGCTTTGGGGCCAAACTGAAATGATCTCTCCCGGATTTCATATTATAATGATGCAAAAGGCATCTACAGTCCAACAGTCCTCATCAGTGAGGTGTGTGTGGTTTGTGTATACAAATTAAATCAGATTAATCCCATCAGTGCCGTGTTCATAAGGGCATTGCCCTCTTGCCTCACCTTTTAGACTTTCATTACTATGTTATACTTCATTAAAAAAAATAAATAAATCTGTAAATATCTATTCAGCATAGAATATAAAGATTTATATGTAATGAAAATGTCGAAAAGAGAATTTAACAATAGAATAAAACATTCTATTTAGAATTATTAGATTTAGATTTATTGGCTTATTGGCCAAACAGGATTTATGGTACAAATTCCTTTTTTTTTTTTTTTTTTTAATTTTCTCAAATGAAATACCAGTTGTGCATGACAATGTACATTTGTGTTTATAATATATATACCTTGTGTGTGTGTGTGTGTGTGTGTGTGTGTGTGTAATTATACATACACACACACATACATGTGTGTGTTTGTGTGTGTACAATTTAGTAATTTAGTATTGTTCATATTTTCCAATATGTGACCAGTCTAAGGTGTGTACGAGGGGTGTGTGTGTGTGTGTGTGTGTGTGTGCGCGCGCGCTTGTGAAATAATGAGTGTAAGGCTCAGTGAACCTGTATAAGACAGTTCAGAGAGTTTAAAGTATTAGTTGGGCCTTTGGTCATAAATATTTTTATCCTAGATTTATACACAGATGTTTTGAAGACATATCAACCCTTCTGTAACTACGAAACCAGACGAAACATCACAGCACAGGCCAAACGGACATTTTTCCACAGCTAGTGTTCGAAAAAAGAGAGAAGGACTCGAGACGTATACTTGCTTATGTTTACATACATTTCTCTAGGTGCCAAATTAGCCTAGCCTTCTTACAGTCTGAAACTGAACACGTGGGACTGCAGAAGAACTGTGTGTTATGATACTCTTATAATAATCCTCTGCATAACTAATGTATGTCCAACGCTTTTTTTTTTTCTCCTCAAGAATGTGTCCCTTGTTTTTCTGTACTACTTTGTCGTGTAAGAATGCTACGTGTCTTATTACTTCAGAAAGTTTAGAAACCTCGTGGCCCAGCCTCTCTCATACACACACGTTCCTACATTTTCTCACTCAGATTTTCTTTGTTTCCTCCTGCCATGCAGCAGACACATGTTCCACACTCATGGACTTCTATGGACAATTATTTATTGACATTAGCATTACATTTTATAAAAAAATATGCGTATGGACCAAAATCCTTTTTGTTTTAAGATTCTCACCAGTCAGAAAATTTTACAACCCCACCACCAAGGCCATATCATCACAGTTTTTGAAGATGACTTCATTAAGAAATTATCCTCATTCATTCCTTGACTTTGAAATGGGTTGCATTTTTTTAATGTTTTTATTTTCCCTCTTTTTTAAAAAGAAGATATGATTATAATGACAATAATAAAGACGTTTGTGTTATTATTCAGCGGTGACTTTTACAAAAACTCGCATGACTCCGATCTACAGTGGAAATGATTGTGGGGTGTTAAATATTTAGTTGCAATGAGATATTTCAAAATAACATCATAATGTCCTGAAATAATGAGTTACTAACTCGAAATAATGATTATAGCTTGTCAATAGTTCCACAATTTGCAGTTCAGGGCTTCTGTTGAAATGAGCTAATATTGCTCCTATGTTAGTATTATGTATCTTTGCTTTCATCTGCTATTACACTTTACATCATTAAGGATAGTTTGAGTTTCATTGATTTTGAATTTAAGCCTAAAATACAGTGGATATAAAACATCTACACACCCCTGTTGGAACTGCAGATTTTTTGTGATGTACATAAATGAAACCAAGATCATGTCAGATCTTTTTTTTTCACATTTAAAAAGTGATCACCAACAGAATTCAAATGAAAACCAAATAGAAGTGTTTTAGAGAACAAAGTAAAAGAAAAAAAACTTACAACAACCTGGTTGCATAAGTGTGTACACCCGTTTATAATGGGGGATGTGACTGTGCTAAGAATGAAACTCACATTCAGACTCAAATGTTCATCATACACCTGTCATCATTGAAGTGATTCTGATTAACCCCAGATAAAGATGAGCCATTTCTGTAGTATTTTCTTGACATCATCTCGGTTTCATTTGACTGTCCAAAGGTATCAATCAAGAGTGGGGTACAAAAGAATTTGCAAAATATCAGATGTAACATAGAACACTGTGAAGGCCATCATCAACAAGTAGAGAAAATGGGGTACCACACGCTTAAGGGCTGCTTCACTTCAGCTGGGAGTGGGGCTCTGGTAAAGATCAGAGGGAATCATGGATGGCTCCAAATACCAATCTATTTTGGCACAAAACCTGCAGGTGCCTGTTAGACCACTTACGATAAAGAAACATTTCACCTTCCATGATAACGACCCAAAGCACAATTCCAAGCCAAGAAAGGATTTGCTTAAGATCATCAACATTTTGGAATGGCTCACTCAGAGCCCAGATATAAATCCTATGGAAAACCTGTGGCATGACTTGAAGAGGGCTGTGCACAGGAGATCTCCTCACAATTTATAGATCTGGAGCATTTTTGAAACTAAGAGTGGAATAAAATTGTTTAATTAAGATGTGTTAAGGTAAGTTGCTAACTCTTACCCAACTCAAAGACCCAAATATTAGTTAAAGGGTGTACATACTTATGCAACCAGGTTATTCCTATACATAGGTTTGTTTTGTTTGTTTTTCACTTGAATTTTGTTGGTGGCTATATCACATTAAAGGAAAAACATCACACATGATTTATCTTGGTTTCATTTTTTTTAACATGCACAAAAACATGCCATTTTAACAGGGGTGTGTATACTTTATATATCTTGTATATACATTTACTCTTTTTTAGATAAAATGCAGCACTACATTTAGAAATAACTTTTTTTTTTTTTTTTGGGCGAGGTCAAAGCAAAGGTGATCTAACTACTTCAGATTTCCTTGGAATAGTACAGTCATACCAAAAACAGCAAATGCAAATACAGCAAATGCAAATACAGAGAGACAGGAAGCTGCTTCACACACTTATTCACACTGTACATGATGGTAGAGTGCCAATACATGTGCATGCACGAATGCACCAGTGCTGAATTTTATTTGTGATAAACAGGGCATGACCAAACCTTAAATGCAGCACATGATGCTTAAGAAGTTGATTCTGTTGATCTAATTACCCTTAGCTGAACTTGAAGTTGGCATAACTTGCTTTTTCCCCTTTTACCTGATAAGGTGTGCATGTTTAGACAAGCTATTAACAGTTTGTTGTGTTGATGTGTTTTAAAGAATGGCATGTCTTCATGTGTGAAGGTCGGAAAATCTTTCTACATTTCCTCTGGGGACCAAATATTGATCAGTCACTTATTCATCCTAAAACTGGTTATTTTGTGATGTTGTAGTAATAATAATAATAATAATAATAATAATAATAATAATAATAATAATAATAATAATAATAATAACTGATCATGTGAATTATTTTGTTTTTAAAAAAGTAATTTCTGTTCTAGAAAGAAAATGAATTAAAGTGAATGAATAAATTATTATTTTATGAGAACACATACAAATTGACAATTAGTGAGCAAAAAGATTTACATTTTGTATATCGATATGGATTGTGATCTACTGAGGCCATCAAGAAATTAATTATAGTGCTCTTTATTTTAGTTTATAAAATACACATATATACAGTAACTGGTTTATCCTGGTCTGGATCCTATCCCAGGAACCCTGATCACAAGGTGGGAATACACCCTTGAAGAGACGCTAGTCCAATACAGGACACCCTGCGCACACACGCATGCTTACATTCACACCTAGAGGCAGTTTATAGTCACCAATCCACCTACTGGCATGTTCTTGGGTGTTGGAAGGAAACGGGAGAACCTGGAGGACATCCACATGGATGCGGGGAGAACATATGATACTCCACACAGACAGGAACCTGAGCTCAGGATCAAAATCTGAAAAACGAGATGTGGTTATATCCTGCAACAAGACAACAATCCCAATCAGAAGGAAATATCAATGGAAAAAAAAAATGTGTAAAAAGAACCAAGAGAAAGAAGTTGAAACTGTGGTGACTCCCTCTATCTGATCTAAACAAGGCAGTGTTTGACATGAGGAGGAACGGACTAAGATTTGTTAAACAGTCAAAGCAGAGATTTCAAGAAGAATATTATAACTGAGGATCCAAATGACTTTGGATGCAGCAATAAATGCAGAGTGGGCAAGTTATAAGAGAATATTTATATCACATTCAGCAAGGGAAATTTAAACTTTTGAACGGATATATTTTGGGTTTTTAATTATCATATACACTACGCGACTGTTTTTTTGTTAGTTGTGTTAACGAAGGAAAATGTGTAAAATAATGTCGTTTGTTATTAACTTACATTTTTTGCCATCTGTATATTGTCTTGAGGGCATACAACCATGCTATTAATTGCATTACCAAATTACACAGAATTATAAACAGCTGTGTAATGATGGATAAATACAGCTTTCATAGATAGTGTTACCAAACATGCTTTCCTTTTTGATCATGGAGTCAGCTGTCTGTCTGATCCCCTCATCACAATTTCATCCCTTTTTTCTCTTCCTGTATGAGCACCTATATGGCACCATGAGGAACACCACTAATCCCCTTGCATCCAACAGACTTGAAGAAGATTTGTTCCCGGTCGAGGAAATTAAGCAATTTTATGACAGACTGGCATGAATTACAGCTGCGGCAGTGGCCAAACACTTCCTGCCAGTTGCTCCTTGTGAGAGTTCAGCCAGCTGATTAAGTTTAACATGAGGTGACAATAGTGAGGCATCCAAGTGATCCCAATAGCTTCATGTGACTGCTCCACACACCACATCAAAGAGAATGCCGGGCCAGATCTAAACCCTGGATTTTGTATTATTAGTATGACTCAAATTTAAAACGTGGCTTTTCTCACGCGATATATAGATCGAATAGCCGCTGGTGTGGAGTTTATTATATCTGACAACATTTAAAGCTGAACACAGAGCCAATATTTTTACATTTGTTTTATTGAAATAGGTCAAAAAATTAGAAATTAAATGTGCAATTATGGAGTGTCACATAGTTCAGATGCAGATAGTACTGGGTGTTCAGTAAATGACACAGAAGTCCATCTAAAACATTCAAAACAAACAATGATGAAGTCTAGATTTAGAGTGTTAATGTGAAAGATGGATTTGCCAAGATTTGAGGCTAGTCTAGGAAACCATTGATGGCTAATTTCTTTTTTGAGTTCATTTTAATTTGCTGAGTGTGAAGGTTTGTGTATGTGCGTATTGAGGACCCTCATCAGTTACATAACTGAAGTGAGAGATGATCGGCAACTTGAAAACGTGACCTACGCACTACCCTCTAGTGGCAACATTGAAAATACCGGGGCAAATCCATACGAGATTTTTAAGACACCTCTTTCACAAACCTCATAGCTGTGCTGGCCTTTAAATCGCTTTTCAATTCAATCTTATTTGAGCGTGTTTAATAGTCACAGAGCAGCTTTACAGAAATCTGGATGCATGTATGGCACTATTTGTTACTGGACAATGAAGTTATGTCGGGTTCATTGAGTTCTTCCCTGCCTGCTTAGTACTAAAGTCTGTAATATGTTAATGTTTAAATCGCTTAACTATTAATCAATTCTGCACAATCACCAGATACTCATGCACATACAAAATCTCTGCATATCTTTCTCCAAATTTATTGAGACCAATTGGTCTACAGGTTTAATCATACATGTCAAATGTTATCAGTCAGATCCACTTTTCACACATTATTCAGCTGCAGAAGAAAAAGTACCACTTTATCTGGAAGGTCTGCTATAGATGACCTATGACACTGACAGACTAATCAGTTATTTCCCAGTTGACCAAATATATTTCAGGCTATACTTAGAACTGTTCATTCATTAAGCATCTACAAATGACTATCCAAATAAAGTGTAAAATAATGTTACCAAATGCATAATCTGCATATGCATATCTACAACACACTTTCACAAATGTGCAAAATGAATTTGTACAAATCTTTAAGCATGACAAGCTCAGCATTGAAAGCACAAAAAGGCAGAGAGTGCTTCATCAGGGGGGGCAAAAGCAGTATCAAATGAGCTAATGCTGACTTACAAAGTCCAGTTAACTCAAGCGCTTAAAGGTAATGAACATACTCCCAGTACAAAAAAATGCTATAAAATAAAATTTACATCAAACGGCTTTTTCTTGCATATACAGCAATATGCATACAGAATATATTACAAAGCTATGAAATGAGTATAAAAATGACATTTCTTCTGGGGAAAAAAAAAAAAAAAAAGTAACAAAAGTACCTTCTCACAATGTTAATCTATCACTTGATTACATGAAGAATCCTGATGCTTCTTAACAAAACTAAATTGAGATAAAGAACAGAGAGGTGTTATTCGAATAAAACCATTATATTTATATCTATAACCAAATATGCATTTTGAACCAATTTATAACACACAAAAAAAAAATGATACTGGGTATCTCTAATCAAGCACATTCATTTATTTAACTGAAAGCATGCTCAAGTTCAATTACACTGAGCAAACAGTGCCACCACGTGGCCTGATCAACGATTACTATACACATTTTTATTTGTATGATTTTCAGGTTATTGAATATCACAGAAAACTTTAAGGCACTTAATTGCAGTGTGTCTGGGTATTCTTTTGTGTGTTAAGAGTTTCTCTTACCTTCCACCGGTTTCCACATTGGTTGCACATCACAAATGTGGTCATGGGTTCATCAGCACTGCGAGTCTGAACCTGTGGAAAGTGAGAACGGGTGTTGACAACGAGCGCTCAGTCCCAGCAGTCCCAACAAGCTAATACACAGATGTACATGCAGGAACACACTCCTCCATTAGTGTCAGGGGTCTTACTGCCATCACTGTGTCAGGAGATTTGAGGCTTGTGCAGGCCTGCCCAGGGCAGAGGGTGTGTGAATGTACTTGTCAATGTGTTTAGTTCTCTAACAATATAAAGGGGAATTTAGGCAGGTGTGGCAAACTCTGCTAACAGTACTGCATATAGACCAGGTGCTTTATTTTAAGTTAAGGTAAATCGGTTGTATACAGTGAGCAACAGTTTTGTTACATCGTTGTTCCTCTGACGTATGGATGCAGTTAAAGCTGACACTCTGCACTTTAATGTCACAGTTAATTTCAAATTGAAAATGGCAAAGCATCAAGCCAATACAAGAACCATGTTATGTAACTGTTACCTTCTACACTATATACACTTAAAACTTTAGACTCTGTTCACACGTCAAGTCCAATCCTATTCTATGGCTTAAAGCTAATTTTTAGTCTGAGTACACATATTACTGATTAATGATTTTGTCTCTTCAGTGTATAGTTTTGTTTGCTCACATATGTACATTGGTTACTGTACAGAAAACTCAGGTACTGTGCATACATGAGAAGTGTGGAGCCTAGAGATTATGCTGGGGATTACAAATGATTACAAATTTAATTCTTTTAAAAACTGTTTTCAAACTTTAAGGAATTTAAAAGATTCCTTAATAGATTTAGGATAGTGAATA
The DNA here is from genome assembly GCA_037576675.1 of Pangasius sanitwongsei. Taxonomy (NCBI): domain Eukaryota; kingdom Metazoa; phylum Chordata; class Actinopteri; order Siluriformes; family Pangasiidae; genus Pangasius; species Pangasius sanitwongsei. The sequence continues at coordinate 13,255,941 of CM075018.1, forward strand.
TTATACAGGGTGTCCCAAAAGTCTCCATACTTGGCAGAAATTAACACTTTTTTTTTTAAGCAAACTTATTTATTTATTTATTTATTTTTTTTCAGATAGCCTTTAAGAATGCTTTTGACAAAACAATGAATTGAAAGGCCATGGTGTACCAGGAAAAGACAGCACAAAAATCATTTAAAGGAACACATTCGAAGTGCAATTACATGCATAACACCAGATGTGTTAAGACGAGGTCGTCATGAGTGGGGGAGATGACTCTGTGTGTGTTTACAAAGAAATGGCGATCATGCAGAGAATGTTCTGTAAATAAAGTTACATTTTGCTAAAAAAAGTGTTCATTTCCAATTCAAGTCAAGTCAAGTGAGTTTTTATGGTCATTCCTCTATATAGCTTGTACACACTGGAACGAAATGCCGTTTCTTCAGGAGCATGGTGCAACGCAAAACAGTACGCAAGACTAGATAAAGTGCAAATGCACAACAGTGTCAGATGAGTGCAAGACAATAAATACACAGAACAGGACAATGACTACACAGAACATGGGCTGTAAATTGTAAACTACTGTGTGATGTAGCAGCAATACTGGCAGCAAAAAGGAGTTCCATAATATAAAGTGTCTGATGCAGCTTTGTAAAGTGCGGTGTGCAGTGGTACTGAGTCACACTGGGTTAGGTGTTGGACTAGCTCAGGTGAACATTGGGAGGCAGCAGCGTGTTGAGTAACCTGACTGGCTTAGGGAAGAAACTGTATCCCTACAGTATGTATGGAAACTTTTGGGACACTCTTTAATATTATTTTTATGTCATTCATACTTTCATTTAATTTACATTATATGGGAAAAAGTATGTAGACACCTGACCATCACACCCATATGTGGTTCTTCCCCAAACTGATGCCACAAAGTTGAAGGCACACAACTGTCTAGAATGTCTTTGTATGCTGCGGCATTAAGGTTTCCCTTCACTGAAACTAAGAGGCTCGAAAATGTTCCAGCATGAAAATGCCACAAAGTGCACAAAGTGAGGTCCATGAAGACATGGTTTGACAGGGTTGGAGTGTAAGAACTCAAGTGTCCTGCACAGAGCCCTGACCTCACCTGCACTGAACACCTTTGGGATGAACTAGAATGCAGACTGTGTCCCAGGCTTCTTCACTCAACATCAGTGTCTGACCTCACTAATGCTCTTGTGGCTGAATGGGCAAATCCCCACAGCCACACTCCAAAATCTAATGGAAAGCCTTCCCAGAAGAGTGGAGGCTGCTATAAGAGCAAGGCAGGAAGAGGGGGACTGAGTCTCGGAAGGGATGTTCAAAAAGCACGCGTGTCTGTGTGTGTGATGGTCAGGTATCCACATAGTTTTGGGCAAGTAGTGTATAGTTGTTACATGACATGGAATCAAACAGCTGAACCCAAATGGATTTTTGCATTCATGGTGTTTGCAAGTTTCTTGTAGCAACTTACTGAAGTCCAGCACTGCCATACACTGAACAAATATATATTTATATATTTCAGCTATATATATATATTAAGCTGCTTGTCTAAACATAGCCTGAAACTCAATTTTTGCATGGTTATAAATGGGTAAATAGTTATAACAGCTGTTTAATAACTGTAATATCATTATACAGCAAGAAACAGGTAACAACACACAAGGAGGTGTGGCTCTTTACCTGTGTGTAGGTGCAGCTCTTGCCCTTGCACTTTCCGCAAACAAACATATCAGTCTCAGTGCCGCCTACTTTAGAGAGCTGGTGCTCCCGGATGGACTCTTTAGTTAGCGCCTTCCTTATCTCTTTCAGCTCGGCACTTGCCATCTCCTGCAAAACACACACACAAACAAACAAACACACATTTCCGGGGAAAAAAAAAATACAGGGACTTTACATGGACACAACCTTGAATAATAAAAGTTGAAGCATGGGTAAGAGCAATATGCTTTCAGACATGGTTGTGATGGATAGTACAGATGCAGACAAAAGCACACCTCTGCAGTCATGGTGGCAATGCGTTCGGGGCTGATGGTGCCACAAAGCACATTGCGGCGCAGGTCAGGGTTCTTCTGGTCTTTCAGGTTGGATATGCGGCTCCTCAACCGAGCCTTATACTTCATGTCGGTGGATTTAAACTCTTTGTAGATGCGTAAAAGTCAGTTAAGAAAGCAAAGATTCGTTCAAGGTTAACCTATACATAGACATATTAGCAATTCTATCCAGTTTGGCTTAGCTCTGAAAGACAAAGGCTCCAAAATAAGCTTTTGTGAAACAGAAGGATATAATCTTCAATCTCTGCTGCCATAGCTTCACAATCTGCTCCAATTGTTTTGTAGTCATCTGTGAAAAGAGCAAATAAATTATAATACTAAAAGAGAGCTATTACTTAAAATAAAGAGACAGCTAAAATGATGTTGCCAGTATCTGCTAAATTTCAAGAAGAAATCCCACTGAATTAAAAAGAAAATTGAGAATAATTGAGACTGCACATTGTTTCTAATAAACTACAAATGATTAAGAGCAATTTTCTCAACACCTCCATTTAAAAATAGTACTAAATAATTGAAACATGCCCTGTTTCCTCAGTGTTCTAGAACAGGGTTTCCTCAATCCGGTTTCTGGAGCACCCTCTATCCTTCACATTTGAGTGTTTCCCTATTCCTAACACACTTGATGGAACTGGAGCTAATTAACAGGCCTACACTGGATTGAGCTGTGCGTTAAGGCACAAACAAACAGTGTTAAACTTTTTTTGTTGAGCCTAAATCAGTGTGAAACTGATACTTTTGGCTCATTTGCCTCTTGGTTTGGTTTCACACTACATAAGCAAATGACCGGGGGTGGAGGGGGGGACTGGTCAGAAATACAGTGATGGAAAAACAAACCTTTACCAAGTGTGCATAGAAATCACAAAAAATTTGACTATGCAGGTGCAGACCAAAAAAATTGTTGTTTTGGTCTGCATCTGAGTGCAACTGCTGTGTTCTCACACTTAAAGATCTGCACCAAAGGGGAAAACACACCAGCGTTTTATTCAAATGGGCTAAACACTGCATATGTGAAGGCACCCAAAGACAAGTCAAGTGGAGTTTATTGTCGTTTCAGCCATATACAAGTACACAGTGAAACGAAACAACGTTTCTCCAGGACCAAGGTGCTACATAAGACAAACACAG
>CM075018.1:13273650-13293786 GCA_037576675.1 Pangasius sanitwongsei
TTTTTTATATTTATTAAATATATTTTTTTTTTTATATATTTTTTTATTTTTTTTTATATATATTTATATTTATATATATATATATTTATTTTTATTTTTTTTTTTTTTTTTTTTTTTACTCATTTTTGTTACTCATGTAACTATTCCTATATTATATTATAGGAATAGATATATTCTTTATTTCTACGTTGGATGACAATGACTAAGCAAAAAAAAGGCTATACATTAGACAGAATTTATATATGTGTACCATTGCTCATATGCACACAGACACACATGCACACAGACACACATGTACACACGCCAAGAACGCATGAACTTGAACCTTACAGAGCGAAAGCCACAAGTGTTTTCTGCTGAGTTTTGAAAGTGTGCTGAAAAGCATGGTCTGAATAAAGCCTGGAGCTCAGTTAAGATCCCGTCTGTCTCTCAAGTCTTCCTCCACACCTTCATACACCAGGGTTCTACAGTGCTGCCAAAACCCTGGATTGAGGTAGACTCCGCCATGGAAACCTCCCCTCTAGCCGAGATCGTCAAGTCCCTCGCCATCCTCCACCAAACGCTCCTCAACCTCTGCCACGAGCAGCAGCTGTGCTTCGAAGCCCTCACACAGGAGAGCCCGAGAGCCGGCGGGCACTCCAGAAGCTGCTGCAGCCCTGTACATCTCCAGCTGTGTCCCTTACGACCGTGATACATGTGACGCTCATGAAGATGACCACATCAGCCAGATGCCTGAGGAGCACCGCTTCCAGTCACTGCAGCTCCCCAAGATCGGCTACCCCTTCACCTTTGCGCAGCAGCTGAAGGACTCTTGTCACCGGTGGTTGAGGGCAGAGGAGCAGGATGCAGAACGGATCATCGAGCTGGTGGTACTGGAGTAATTCGCCGCTCGACTCCTGATGGGAACGGTGGAGGAAGCCATGCAGCTGGACGAGGCCATGCAGCTGGCAGAGGATCACTTGGTGGCAGTTCCTGGTCCAGGCATTTCAAGTTACAGAACAAAACAAAAGCAAACATTGGCAGTACATAGCCCCCCACCCCTCCCAAGGCCAGATCTGCACCTTTACCTAAGAGAAAAGCTTATTAACAAAAGGCTTGACTAAACAAATATGTTTTCAGCCTAGACTTAAAGACTGAGACCGTGTCTGAGTCTCGAACACTAATTGGAAGGTCATCTGCTGTAGCCTTCATTATTCAAGATACCCACAAAGAGCCTGCACCTTTTGATAGGAGCAGGTGTGGCGGATCATAAAATACTAGAACTTACCTCAGGTACTGAAGTGTGAGACCATTTGGTGCTTTATAGGTCAACAGTAGTATTTTATAATCAATGTGAAATTTTACTGGGAGCCAGTGCAGTGTGGATAAGATGGGGGTGATACCTTCTGGTTAAGGGCTCTGGCTGCTGGATTCTGGACTAAATGGAGCTTGTTTATGCATCTATTGGAACATCCAAAAATCAAGGCATTACAATAATCCAACCTAGTGGTAACAAAAGCATGAACTAGTTTTTCTGCATCATGTAGTGACATTACATTTCTTATCTTAGCAATACTTCTGAGATGATAGTAGGCTAGCCTAGTAATATTATCTACATGAGAGACTGAAGTCAATAATCACACCAAGGTCTTTTACTACTGCACATGATGTAACTGAAAGGCCATCCAGGGTTACTATGCAGTCAGAAGGCTTACTTCTAGCTGCTTGTTGTCCTAGTACTAGTACTTCTGTCTTGTCAGAATTAAGTAGAAGGAATTTAAAAAGCATCCAGTATCTTATGTCCTTTACATATTCCTCAACTTTATTAACTGGTGTCTCTCACCTGGCTTTGCTGAAACATATAATTGTGTGTCATCAGCATAACAGTGGGAGCTAATATAATGCTTAAAAGTAATTGTACCCAGAGGCAGCATATATAGAGAAAAAGGCAGTGGGCCTAAAACAGAACCTTGGAGAACACCAAACTTTACATTAGTATGCATAGAAATGTCAGCATCTATAAACTAATAATGTCAATTAATAATGTTAATAAAGTCGAATAAGATCTGAGCCAGGAGATGTGGTTATATTGTTATCTACGTGGTCTGGCTTTAAAATAATAGTCTGAATTTTTTCCTGATATTTTCCATTTCGTCACTGAAAAATTTTTTAAAAAGTCATATTGATGGTGTGCATGCTTCTGTGGTGGTCTTATTCCTAGTTAAACTTGCTACAGTATTAAATAAGAATCCAGGATTAGTTTTGTTTTCTCCAGATAATATTAAATCAGGTTAATATAATTCCAATAGATAATATGAAGATGACAGCAAGTAATTAAGGACTGAAAATCTAGTTTATATATAGGAGAAATGTTATGAATTCTAATTATTTATAAAGGTTATTTGCTTCTTTTAAAAAATGATGGCTATTATTTATAAACATGGAGTGATTACTGGATAGGCTGGACTTCTGAAAAGCTTATTACTCTGTAGGTTGTAAATAAAGGTGAAAGAATAGACTTTTTTTAATTGGTCATACTTATTATGTACACTTCATTATTTATTAAATATTAAATTACTTTGCAGGTAGTTCCATATAGATAATCAGTATGTTGGTGGCTTTCAGTGCAGTGGACTTAGAATCTTTAAATGCAGTTTTTCTTCCTGTTCAGTTCCTTTCCAGATTTTAAAATGCTTTACTTGTGATAAGGATATGGGCAAAAGAGAAACAAATTTCAGTTCTGGAAAGTCTGGAAGTCTGAAACTTCATATAATGGATTACAATGGATATAATTTCCCCCATTTTCCCAAGCCACCACACAAATGTAAACGTTTCTGTGCAACACTGATGCCTAACAATACTTATGGGAGATTACAATAATCTCTATGTGTTGTACATAATAATCAGATATTGATAGTTCTTTATGCATAGAGTTGGCAATGATCAGTTTTGTAAATGTTGATGTAAACCAGATCACTGTGTGCAAATCTGAAATCAGAGTCTGCTCAGTCTTTTTAAGTCTCTCATAGAGAGTGCCTGTCATTATATAAATGTTTGGGATTGGGCAAAAGCAACCACAAAAGCTTTATAGCATAGCCTCTATGTGACTCTTTCACAATGAAGGATAGGACTTGGATGCTTGTTCTAATCTTCCCATATGTGCTGTGCCGTTACAGTAAGTGTACTGGTATGTGTTTATTATGGAGTGATGTAAACTTATCAGAGCCTTGCCAAGTGTGACACAACCCCAGAGTGATGGGTTAAATACAAAATTCTACAGGGACTAATTAAGGTCTAATTATGTGTGTTTAGACTACCGTCTGCATGGAAAAGAGTATGTTTTCCCTCTATATTTCTCTTTTTCCAGCATAGGTTTTTCTCATCATCACATTGTAGTCAGTTTTGTAATGAAATTCAACCTGGTTCTCTTGTGTAATATAAGGAACACTGGAGTATAGTGTGTATACATGAAAATGTTCAGCTCATGAACAGCCCCATATTCTGCTTAAAATTTTAGAAGGTGTGCCTCATTAAACCAAACACTGTGCTTTATACAAAAAGCATCATCCAAGACTGAAACTGAAAATCATCCAAGATCTTATTAGAGACAAAGAGACATTATCCTCTTCACTGTCAAGGGTCCTCTCTGTCTGAGAACTGAGTGTGTGTTCTTGATTTCTAACACATGTATCAGAACACATAAAACACTGCTGGAGCCAGAAAGACAGGAACAGTCCCAGGCATCGTGTTTATGCCTTGTGGGAAATATTTTATCCCAGCAGCAATCTGTTAAGTGCACACATCACTAATGGATCAGTTGGATCTTTTGAAAATGTTAAAGCATGTCATTCTGAATTCTGTATGGCCATAGAAAGTGAGGGTACATGCAAAGGCAATGACTTTCAGAAAACAAAGCTGCATTTTTGTGGGCTGTGTTAGTAATTTAAAACTTCTCCCAGGAAACATTGATTAATAATTGATAACTAGCAAGCCCTGAAAGACCACATCTTGCAAATTTGCTCTTTGTCTGACCATATCAGGAGTATGAGACTCAGTTCTTTGTCTATGCAAACATCATCTCATAACTGGAATTCTGTAACCCTAGTCAAACAGTTTGACCTGGTAAACCACAACCAGCCTAAACAAGTGCATGTCACCCCTCTCTTCATCTTACTCCACTCGCTCTCTGTAGCTACTCACATCAAGTTCAAGTAATTGATTAAATTACCTACAGATTAACCAACGTGCATGGAGTCACTCATTAGGGCTTACATCCCATCCTTGTCGATCTAAAGTGAATTGTTCCAGCCAGTACCATGACTGCATGACTGCAAAGCTAGACTTTTTTGTTTGTGGTTCTGAGATGGTGGAATGAATGGCTCAGCTTTCACCATGCGTATTACCTTACAACTTACAGTGGCTTCCTATTAACCTTTGTTCTTTGCCCTTACTTATATCACTATTATTATTATTATTACTATTATTGTTATTGTGTATTACTGACAGCTTGTGATGAGCGCTTTCTCCAACCCTCATGGCGCATATTTATAAGCCATATTTATATGCTTGGATTGTATTCTCCTTACTTGTTTCTCTTGAAAACCCTTCAGATGTCAGTGCAGCTGAATTTTTCGTTGGGGGCAGATGGCTAGGTTTTTGCTGCTTTTTGGAGCTATTACTGTCACTACTACGCCAAAGAATGTGTGGGTACAGGAGAGTTGCCAGCAACGGTGGGACTGTGGTGTGAAGGGATTCACAGAGTATTTCTATAAGAGAGTATTTCTTTGTCATTTTAGCCATGTTTGTTTTTGGATGCACTTTTCCACTTCTTGGGCAATTATTTTGAATGCTCCTTGGTTTCAGCAGCAATGGATTTGTTTCTTTAAATATCAAGTAAATCACAATTAACCCCATCCTTCCACTGAATATAATCGCTGCTGTTGCTGTCTTTGTCTACTACAGTATTGTTTTGCCGCACTGCTGACACTGGATGGTGATGACGACAGTGATTTGCACAAGCACATTGGGAACAAACCATGAATTCCGATCTGACTTCTGTCATTAATGCTGCATGGCCACATACTATATCGGATATGTATCCAAGGACCACATGCTAAAGTGGCTCATTCTGATTTGAAAAGATACACACAGTTCTGAAAGAAAATCACATTTGTGTCATATTAAGGAAGAAAATCTTTGTCACTTCAACCTGGGGAAAACAGAAGAGAAAAAAGGACCCAGTTTAAGAAGTGTGGATGTAAAAATGGTCAGTCTGCCTAAAGATGTATTAATTGCTAATTTGCTAGATAAGTGTACTTTCCTCACACAGTAAATGTCATCAGGTTGTTGGTTACATGCTATAGAAATACAGACATAAGCCAATAGTTTCAGTTTGTCAACAGTCTAAATACCAGCTGTCAAATTTTCTGCAATGTACATGCGCTGCTGCTTTTAATATAAGTTTTTAAAAAAAAAAAGGAGATTTAGCCAATAGAACAAAAGTCACTGATTTAATCAGTGATTATTTCAGCACCGATGTAAGAATGGACGGAGATCAGGTGAGTGAAAAGACAATGAGTTTACTGTTCATCAAATGTTGTGACTGACATTTACCTCAGGAGGTAAGACTAGAGAGACTTATATGGATGATGCTAATGATCAAAATGATTACTCATTTCCATTGTAAACCTATAATCATAAATAGATTAGGTTACAAATCTAGTAGAAGGTTGGACTGTTTGCTTGATATAGATAATTAAGATATAATATAAGATAATTTCAAGTGAGATAATATAGAGAAGACAACAGTGGTATTAATGACTCTAAATCTAATTTATAATGAAATATAGTGACTCTTCTATAAAGATGATATGCCCCTTTTTGAAAATAAATTAAAATAAAAGATATTATTAAACATGCAATGACTGCTGGATAGGTTAGACTTCTGTATAACCTGTCAGTCTGTAGGGTTTGAATAAAGGCTGGTATTAAGATAAACATTGTTTTCATTTATTATATGTGTATATATATATATATATATAAATAACCATTGTTCTTAGACAATCAATGTGTTAGTGTTCTCAGTGGAATTTAAGATTGAGATATGTGCAAAAGAGAAGCATACTTCAGTTCAGGGAAGCCTGTAGTTATCCTGCAGTTATATCTAGTTCAGTAATATCTTTCAGCAAGGGCTTTCCCAGGCCATCCCAAATAAACGAATGAGTAATTGTAAAAGCACAGATCTTTTTAACAAATGAATAAAGTACTATTCAAATTAAAATATGTCTTTGTGTTGTTATTACTTTGAGGCTAATCGTATGATAATACTTTTTATCAGATAAAGCTTTTAAAAGTGGTTTATTTGTGAGATATGAGGCATATTAATAAAGACCTTTGTTCATGCCTATTTATGTGAAGGAAGTATGAATCAGGCAAAAAATGTCTCACTTTGAGTTTAAGATAAATGTCCTAATTCGCTGTAATCTTGGCATGCCTGTTTTCTCTGCTATCTTAGTCTGAGGTGCTGAGATGTTGCCTTTCTCAACAGGAAGTACAGTAATTCAGCCACACAATGAATGCCGGTAAACACATTATGTATACACACATGCATACACACAGGCGCCAGAACCCTTGGCACACTAAACTCTGTTGACCCTTCTCACGCACCTCTGTACATGCCCCAAGTCTGAGACAAAATCATTGTCCTTACATCTATCCATCATTCAACCAAACATCCATTTATCATTCAAGATTGCAGACTGCTCTACCCCCCAATCCCAAAGCTTCACTGTTCAGGCCACCTCTCCATCACCCTCGCCCTGTTATACTCTCTTTCAGCCCCCTTTCTTGTTCTCAGCACCCTAGAAAGCATGTCCTGTCCACTATTTACCCCATACATACCCCTCTGACCGACGCTGCTACAGACCATGGCCCCATGTTTCTGACCCAGTTAACCACCTTAGTACAATTCTTCCTCACTGCTTCATCCTTGCTTGGCTCCTCCCACTGCACATGACCCTGCCCCCCCAACCATACCCAGCCTTGACCCCATGGCTCGGGGGAGTTGAGCGTTTCCCCTTGGCTGGGCTCAGCAGGACGGCCAGGCTGCTGTGTGTGGGAAGGCCTCAGCGTTCTCTCTCTCACACACATACCGCTTACACACCGCTGCTCTTCCCATTCAGCACTTCCTCCTCCTTTCTCCTGCCTGCTACTTCACAGGCGCATTCCCCTCTTTTGTTTTTGTCTATTTACCTCATGTTGTGTCCTTGCTTTTTGCCTCTCTCTCCTTATCTGTCTCTCTCTCTCTCTTTTCCCTTGTCATTGTCTTTTTTTCTTTTTTTCTTTCTCTCTTTTTCTCTCTCTGTGTTCTCTCTTTGTCTCTGGGGTAATTGGGAGAAGAATAGAGGGGTATAAATCTGTGCAGTGCTCATTTCCTTGCAGACATAGGACTCAGTGGGGTTATGGATTTTGGGGAATGTGAATTTTTCACTTTTCTCTTGCCTGTCACCTTACCTCACTTCCACTCTTCATCTCAGTCTTCCTCATTTCTTGTACAGCCTCCTGGAACTTATAGTGGTGCAACAACAGAGTCTATATCAGTCTCACAGTGTCATGTTGAACATGGTTTTACAATTGCAAATTCATAAGAATTTACTCGAGCCAGCTTGTATGAGAAGTTATGAATGGTTACATTTATAGTGGGAGGGTATTGTCTGTGGTCATAGCTATTGTAATTAAACAAAATTAATTTCAAACCTTTGAATTTATACAAATTTTGCATGAGATGTTGCCATGTGGCACAGTGGCGCAGCAGGTACTGATGCTGCCTCACAGCTCTTGGGTCCCTGGCTTGATCCTGAGCTCAGGTTACTGTCTTTGCAGAGTGTCTTTGCATGTTCTCCACATGTCTGCTTTGGTCTCCTCCAAGTTTCCTCTCACCTCCGAAAAACATGCTGGTAGGTGAATTGGTTTCCAGTCCCATTCAGGGTGTATTCCTGCATTGTGCTCACTGTTCCCAGGATAGGCTCTGAATCTACCATGACCAGGATAAAGAGGTTACTGAACAATATTGAATGTTATACATACACAGAACAAACTGGTTAATCCATATATTTGTGCACTTCTCAAGGATTCTTTGAGCAATTAAGGACTCTTAACTTCTTAAAATTGTTCTACTCAAAACCCTTTCAGACAGGGAATCATTCTGTTATAGTGTTCTGCTTCTATGCATTCCTTTAAGGAATTCCTCAGAGAGAAAACCAATGAACTCTTAGGCCAGAATTATACTTGACACATGTGCAGCAGCTATGCAAGTGGCAATTTTCATATGGTCATCTGACACTTTTTTTGTGCACCTAGAGGATTAAAAGTGATCTCTGCTCAAAAGTGATCTCAGAGTCAAAGCTTCCCTGCCTATCAGGTTTTCCTGTCAACCTGTGGAATGTTTAGCAATTTCATGACTATTCTGGGACAGATTTGTCACTGTGCAGCAACATGGAGATATTAAATACACTGACAAGCTCTGATAGTTTCTCTTTAAAACTCTCATGAATGTTGTCATGATCTGCATCTCAAATCACATATTATGATCTTATATTTAGAAGTATTTACTCTGGAAGATCAAGAAGACTTTTCTAGTGGTTTGAAGGCTATTTTTTGTTATTCAAACACTAACTGTTACAGGAAAATCAGTTAATGTTACATAAAACTATAGCAAAGTAACCTATAGAATAGTAAATTCTGTCCCAGGAAAGCTAAGCATAAGGCAGGCTCCCATGGATAGGATGCCAGTCCTTCTCATGGCATCACATTTACACACAATCACACATAGGTTTTTTTTTATTGCATTTACTGATATGCCAAATGAAAAACTATGTGTGGCAGTCATCTTGCATCGATGTGTGGGTAGTTGAAATGCAAGCCTAACCCCAGCCTTAAGTGTTTCAGGTTAAAACTTTTTAAGTGTAGTACTTTCGAATCTTCTGTGATCCATGTTCTGCCGTTTTGTATTTGCTTAGTAAAAGACATTAGTTCAGTTTACTTATCTCCACCCCAACTGATCACTACCAAAGGGATTCATCCGTCAGTTCCTCCGGAGCTTTCAGCATCCATAAAAAGTTGCATTGGTCCAAAGAAATGTATGTGTTCATGATTAATGTCTGCTTTTGGAATCATCTGCATCTGTATGTTCATGTATTTTCTAGAAATTTCTGTATCCAAATGTTGGTTTTGGTCATGATCTGCTTGTGCATAGTACAGGACTTTTTCTGTGTAAATGAACTGTGTGTAGTGGAGGAATTTTTCTATACATTTGGGCTGTGTGTAGTGGATAGGTTTTTTCTGTGTTTTTGGTTAAAATATAGCATGGAGATCTAAAACATGAACAATATTTCTTTCAGCATGCCTGCACACATTGTCCCTGGCCTGTAGTGTGTTATTGTGGCATTTTTGGAGAGAGTCCTGCTGAGAATGTGTATGTGTGTGAGCCAGAGCAGAGACAGAGAAAAAGTGAGGTACTATATCTGTGTGGGTATTTGCTTATTTTTGTAGGCTTAGAGGAAGCCTTAGCTGAAAATGTGTGCACAATGTTGTGTATGTGTGTGGGTAAGTGCATGTAGGATGAGGCCTTAGAGGCAAGATTCAGCATTGGATTGTGTGTGATAGTGTGTGTGGGTGTTGGAGTGGTCACCGGGGTGCCATAAAGGCTAGCCAATGCACAGCTTTTCTGACCCCAGTCATGTTAAGCAAAAAATGTGTAAAGCTTCTATGATGAACAATTTGAAATCCCACCCCCTTCTCTCTCTCTCTCTCTCTCTCTCTCTCTCTCTCATACACACACACACACACACACACACACTTACTCTAAAATACCACCCCTTTCTGGAGCAGCACAATTACCAGAAACCCCCACCCCACCCTTCACCAGCCTCCTAGGGCCTAGTCTGCCACACACACACACACACGTGCGCAAGCATATACAAACAGCTCATTTGTATGTGTGTATATCTACAGCCTTGCTGGCAGCATGACAACTGATGGAAATTGGTCACACACACACAGAAATGCGCACACATGCCTGGACAGTTTTTGATTAGGAGGCTTTGTATGTGAATGTGTCTGTTTTAGAAATGAAATTATAGTTAAATTATTTGTTCAGATTCATTCATAAATTTGTTAGGTTTCATGGTCTGCCCAAATGCGCAGCAAACAGCCTGAGTAGTTTAAAATAGTGTTGTTTTTGGCTAATGTTTTCACTATTGGTTAGCCTTCAGACTAGTAAATTGCTCATCTCTCTTCCTGCACTATCAAGACATATGTAAACTGTCTTTGCAGCAGGGGTGTGTGGGGATGGTTTAGGTAGAGAGTTCACATGAAAAGGTGGGTTTAGTTTATCCTCTGTAGTGAAGATTTTGTTCAGAACTGTGATCTTCCCTCATTTCCCCATAAATCTGACAGCTCGAAAGACAATGTTGGTCCATCTGTGTCTTACCCACTGCTGATGCAGTGATTACATCATCAGGGTAAAGGTAATGATAAAGAATTTGCAACTGCAAAACCCTGAGTGCAAACTCCATCATGCACTGCATAGCCCAAAAGGCATACTCGAGTACTGATACAACCCATACTTAAATAAATAAAAAATAAATGAAACACAACCAAGCAAATAAGTACACATATGCAGAGGCACCAACAGCTACCAAAAAAAGGGAATCAACCACAACCAAAAATACATGCTACAAAGAAAAGAAACAAATAAACTCACCCAGCCCGATGCAGGTGAGAGCTGAGGCCTACTGGGCTATCCCAAAGAATGCACCAAAATCTTACATGCAGGCACAGCAAATCAAATCAGAAGTGATTTAGCACAACAACTACAGTAAGACAAACAAAGGTTACTATAAAGGGAACTTGATGCCACACTAGGGGGCACTCAGCTAAACTGCAAATTGGAGATAACCCTCAAGAGCAAAACTTTATTGCTTTGTGCTTCTTTAAGCAGGGTAAACAAAAATACAAACTAAGTGAGAATAAACACAGGACAGTAACAAAATGAAGACAGAGAGAAAAATAATAAAACACAAAAATATGCCTGTTTAGAGCATGTGAGGCTCGACACAGACACTCCAAACCAAAAAGACAAAGAGTACAAAAAATTGATACTTAAACACACAGAAGAAAATTATAAATAATATGTAGGGGAAAAAACAAACACAAATCCTTAATGTATTTCACAACCAAACCAGTCTCTAACTCAAAGCAAACAGCCCAACCCCAAGTTCATTCATTGTTCCAAGTCTGGCGATTTCCAGGGCACCACCCGGAAAGTCATCACAACCCCTATTGGGACTCTGGAATAGAGGCAAAACAGCAGTGCTCACAGTGCGGAAATCTTCCAATGTGAAGAGCCAGAAAGCCAGCCAATAACCTGTCCAGGCTAAAATACCTGTGAACAAGCAAATAAAACACCATTACAAACCAGAATAGACACATCTGTTTGGAAATATCATGGCAGCGTATCGCAAATACATACCAGGACAGAGAGTGAAGCATGCAATCTGCACAGAACTGATGCCAAGAAGAAGCCACTAGTCCAGTTATCAGCTATGACTGCAAAAACAAGGAAGCTCAACCCAGAGAATGCCTCAGTCAATCAAGATTCAATACCAGCAACAGTCCAAGCAGCAAATGAGTCAGGAGACCACAATGCGGAAGCACAGACATTAAGTCACATGACAACACAGGGTTGGGTACTCTACCTATAGCACACACCTAGGCAGCACATACCTCTCCTCATATATGCTATCACTACCTATGCCATATGTGCTAATTCCAATCCAATCCCCAAGCTCAAAACAAATTTAAACAGGGAATAGCCATGAAGAGGCAAAATGCCTGCCACAATTTACCCCCCACTTTTTGCATTGTAGCCTGGATGATGGGACATGTAGAAGGAAGCACATGCAGTCCAAGGTCTGAATAGAACCAAAACAGCATTGGATGCAGGCCCATTAAACTATTAATCCTTATACTGCATGAGGAAGGTGGTGAATATTTGGATGCTGATCTGCTGTAGTATGCATAGTCCTTTGCAAGGCTACCCCACCCACATAGGACTGACCCTTTGACAAGGAACCTTGACAGAGCAGTGGGGAGCCTAGTAATGCCACTTGACCTTCCACTGAAATGGACACTGGTATAGCCAGGACATGATACCCTGGCCCTGGAAAGCATGAAGGAGCAACTGGAGACAATGTACTCTGGCCTCTAGATGCTAACAAGATACCAGTTTCTGGCACTGGAGTATTTGATACTAGTACCTGCAGATCACTTTCCTGGTGGGATATTCCCTCTTTGGGTGATTTAAGAGATGGAACAGAATCAGGTAACACCTGCCTGATATGACTCTTCAACATGGACATGTCATACTTTGCTCAGGTCATGCACTGGGGCAGTGGTGTATACAACCTCTTCCCCTTTAGGAGCCTTCAATATCTTGTAGACCACTGGTCTCCAGAGATATTGGATCTTATGGTGACCATGTTCAGTGTGGTCAAGGATATACACCAACTGACCTTCTTGCAGTGGCACATCTTTACCATATTGGTCATGTTGTGTTTTGCGATGGTCTGCTGCATCCCTTAAGCATTTCAAAGGCCATCAAAGGCCATCTGGAACTTTGCTTGATGTTCAAGCACCCATTAATGCCCACTGCCTACTTCTGGCTCTGGAACCCTAGCCAGAAAGAAAGTCGAATGGTAGACAGGGTTCTTGACCAAACAGAAAATATGGAGACTCACCAATTGTCTAGTATGGTGTAGAATTGTAGCAGAAGAGCACCTGGAGCAAGCAAGAGAGGCCCAGTCCTTCTTCTGAGTAATGAGTAAGGTGCGCAAAATGTTATACAAAGTCTGGTTGAAGCATTTGAAAGGAACATTACCAGCAGGATGATAAGGAGTACTGCATGACTTTTCGATACTGCACAAGTGGCAGAGCTGCTCATGTGACACCCTAAATGTTTGGTCACAAATTTTTACGTTTGGAGTGAATGTGATGAAAGTTTTGATTGTTTTGTGGTGATATGCTTTGCAACTGTATTGGGTCTTATGATATCATAGATTGATAACATGCAATTCCTATTTTGAACAGTAGAGGCGGTGGGCTGTTTAGTGACTTTGGAGGTTTTGTTGCGTACTGCTGGAGCTGGCAACCATTACCAGAGCTGTCACACTAATAGAAGCAGCACAACTTTCTCAGTCTCCTTGTTCCTGTGTTTTAAGTGGGTAAATCTTGTTAAAAAGTAGAGACTTTGGTAATAGAACATCATGATTACTTACACAAAGTGTATGAGCTGTCAAAGTGAATTATTTTACACTTTAACATTGCTATTTGAATTGATTTCCCGAGTTCACTGAAGCATGGCGATGCTAGTGGCCATGATTAGCTGTGCTGAGGTAACTTATAAGCTTATGTTTGAGTTAGTATGGTAAGCTTCTGCTCATTTAAACCCATTTCAAATACTGTATTTATGTTTATCATGCTGATGTATAGTTATGGGTTATATTACACAGTTACAGTGATAATCTTAATATAATTAGTAGGAACAGTATGTGTTTGCTGACTAGCTAAATTCATTGGGTTTTGCCTAAATAATTGAGTTTTGTGTCTGTATAATATTTGAGAGTGACTTGCTCAGATGTTTGGTCGAAAATGTACAATCAATTCCTTAAAAATAGAAATTTTAAGAAACGTGGGGAATTATTACTGATGAAAAATGTAAGTCTTTCCAAGTAACTGGTGGAAGTTCATGAATACATTGAAAAGAATGTATATTAATATGTGTTGATGTATAGAGAAGGTTTACAAGAATCACACTGAACTGGGTTCTTGACAACCAGAATTTACTGATGTAATAGGATGCACATGTGCTGTGTTAAGGCTGTAAAATAGTGAACAGAAATGTCAAGGAAATTTGATGAAAGATTGCACTGATAATTGTAATAAACCATTACCAGAGCTGTCACACTAATGGAAGCAGCACAACTTTCTCCGTCTCCTTATTCCTGTGTTTTAGATAAATTACACTGTGCCATCGCCATCTGACCAGAGGCATGTATCACTCACAATTGCTGCCTGAGTTACTGGGGCCTCCCTCCCCACACCCAGGCCTTGATGAAGAGCCTCTGGGATGGAGGTACCTGCCACTATGTGATCTAAAGAATAGTCAGCAGGCAAATACTGTTGAGAAAGAGCATTGGCATTCTTATTACTTCTGCCAGACTGGTACTTGATCTCAAAGTCAAAGGCTGCAAGCTGTGCAGCCCAATGCTGCACAGTGGCCCCCGTTTGGCTAAAGAAAGGTGACTGAGTGGAGTATTGTCAGTACACAACTCATACTTATGCCCTAAAATGTACTCCCCAAATTTTTGTCTGTCATAGCCTACTTGAGTGCCGAAAACTCCAGTTTCATGGGGCTATACTTGGACATGTTGTGCTCAGTGGGTCTAAGACCCCAGCTGGCATAAGCTATGAGCTGGACCTTGTGAAATGGTGAGTGAGAGAGGACAGCCCCTAACCCACTATGGCTAGAATCTACCTCCAAAATGAAGAGCAGGGAGAAGTTTGCATGAGCTAGAACAGGGGCAACAATGAGTTTATCCTTCAGCTCTTCAAAGCTCATTTCATACTGACTCATACGCTAAAGGTACACCCAGACCCTTTCTTAGTCTAAGTACCTGTGAATTTTGCTACAACATTATGCAGAGGAGCAGCCAACTTGGCAAGCCCTCAACAAAGTGCTGGTAGTAGCTAGCAAAACCCAAGAGAGAGTGTACCTCAGAGACAGGAGTGGGCCATTGCCAATTGGCAACTGCCTCAATTTTTCCTTGGTCAGGTGTCACACTCTTACTAGAGATAACATGGCCAAGATATTTCACTTCCTGTTGAAAAAAGACACACTTCTCCACTTTTGCTTTTAGGCCTTCTCATTGCAACCGACCCAGCACCATATGCAAATGTAACAAATGTTGTCCCACAGAAGATGAGAACACTACCTATCTACTATCTTGTCATCAAGATAAAGAAGGAGTGTTTGACACCACTGTCCTAAAATGCCTCTCCGTCAACCTCTGGAAGGTGTTTGGAGCATTACAGAACCCAAAAGGCATCTGGTTCTACTCAAATAAGCCAAAGGGGGTACAAAAACTAGTCTTGGCCTTGTCCCTCTCAGTCACTGGGACTTGATTATATCCACTGGCTAAGTCCATAGTGGAAACCCAGCGAGCCACGAAAATGCATCCAGGGATATGGGGAAGAGGGAAAGCGTCTTTCTGGGTTTTGCTATTCAATTGGCAGTAAACTACACACATGCGTAGGCTACCATCTTTATTCTTCGCTAGAAGAATGGGCGAGACATAAGGGCTGCTACACTCCCTGATGATCTGTGCTTCTAGAAATTGTTTTATATCATCACCTGACTGGAATGTCATCAAGGAGAGGAATGTCATGGGAGAGGACATCAGTATACCCTAGATCTCCAACACTGGCAGAAAATAAGGAGCCATACTTTTGCAGAGGATACCAGACTTGACACTGGTCCTGATCAGAAAGTGCAGATAAATCAATAGCCTTGATACAGTCTTAGATAGAACTTCTACCACCTCAGCAACACAAGGATAAAGCAACACCTGAGTAATCCCTACATTTACAATGAGTATCTGAACAGTAGACTGCTTCAGCTGGACCAAGGCTGGCAAAGCCAACAACCCAACCAGTAGGCCTGGGTCTTGAGGCTCAAACAGCACCATACTGCCATAGAGCTGTTCAGAGCATATAGCAACTGCAAATTGCATCACATCCCCTGGATAGCTGCAAACCCTACCACCTCGCCCCCTTACGTTAAATGAAGGAAGACTGGATCAACTGATGGCAATGTTGCACAACTTGGGGCTTGTGACACCAAAGGTAACAGGAAGAAAGAAGAGTCATGTTGACCAAAGAGTTCCTGATAACATTTACTTGTGACTTCATCCCCAAAACACCAGGGGCTGTGGCGGGCAACCTGCCAGGAGGGTCCTTAACAACAAGTATACCACACCTGGGGAATACTTTACTGCAGAGTTCAACATCCAGCTCCAAGTAACCAATATAGAGAATTTCCAGCCAACTGGCAGCTCAAAGTTGCAACCACTGGCATGATTGGAGATGATCCCAAGACCCCAAGGCTCAAACTGCTGAAGGAACAAACTTTCATTGTTGACACCATGTAACTAGTGTCTAACAAACAATGTACAGTCACCTCACCAACACAGACATCTATGTGTGGACATACAGACATCAACTTTGACACAGTACACACACCTGGACCAAGCCCTGAGCCCATAGGTGCCCCACCCAAATTGTGGCTCTATATCTTGGTGGGAACTAGTTTTCCTGTGGCTGATTCAGGGAAAGCATCTTACTATGGCTAGAAGTAGAATTAGTAACTGCATTAGCCAAAACACAAGAAGGAATTTGCTCTCCATCACAATCCTGTACATAATGACCAGGATTCTAGCACCTTCTACATATAATGGAGCCATGGTGAGGGGACCTACTACATCGATGGGAGTCTTTAAAGAGCGCAACCATTCAAGTGAACTGATTTATTTGCTCTTCAGTTCACCCAGTTCAGAATCCTTAGAGGTACTAGCAGGTAAACTGGCGGCCCCATGGACACCATACTGGAAGCCATGCATATACAGAACAGAGTGGCTTTGGCCCCTAGTACCCCCCTGCATGCTGTCCCACTCCCATCATATAACTTCTCCTTAATTCTCTATGAAGGACACTATCAGACACATGTTGTACAAGTTGGTCATGCAATACAACTTCTGCATTTATCATATCATGAGGTGCACTTTCATAAGTCTCATCAGAATTCCTGCAAGGAAATCTCCTGCTCTGATCAAATGAGCCCAAACAGGACTCATTGAGCTCAGTGACTCAGCTGATATGCTGAATGTGAGAGGTGCAAGTCCTGGTCTTGACCTTAATGCCTGTCCTTGCATCTCACATAAAAGATATAATTTTTGTGACACAATGAAGCACATTATGTTTAAACATGAAAATTTTTGTTTTGTGAAAGTGAGTATTTTCATTTTTCTGGTTGTTGAATCTACTTGTCTGCCAGTCAACTATAAAAAAAAACTAATAATTATATCTTGGACCTAAAATCTGCTTGTCCTGGGTGCCCAGGCTAGTGATTTGTCAACCCCTGATATACAGTATATAGAAATGTTTATATTGTAAAATACCATAGCAAAACCTTGACCGTGCCATTGTTACCATGAACTACCATAGTAAAAACCATGGTAAACCATAGTGAATTTTCCATTTTCGATTTCGCCATTTGCAGTTGTGAAGCCCATCAGTGGCAAACGAATGATAATGACTTTTGTAATGAGATTTGTTCACCTTAGTGCACAGGTTCCAAATCCTGGTACTAGAGAACCCCCTGCCCTGAACATTTTAGTGTTTTCCCTGCTCTAACACCCACTCCACCAACTTCAACTCAGAAAGGGCTGTTAATTAGCTGATTAGTAGAAGTGGGTGTGTTAGAGCAGGGAAAACACTAAAATGTGCAGGCCAGGATGTTTTCCAGGACCAGCATTGGGAGCCTGTTTCTTAGTGACTTAGTGTCTAGTCTGTTTCTGTTTACCATGTGGCCCTTTTTAGTGTGTGTGTGTGTGTGTGTGTGTGTGTGTGTGTGTGTGTGTGTGTCTGTGCGTGTATGTGATACAGTGTGAGAGATAGAGAAGATAGAGAGAGTGTGATTCATGCTGCTTATTCAGCAACTCAGTTGTGTTTCAGTGAGTGTTTATAGTGTGTGAGAGAGAGCATGTATGTGTGTGGGCGTGTGTTTGTGTGTGAGTGAAATCTTTAGCACTGCTTTTGTAGTGGACCTGAAATCTCTACCAGAGCCAAACCAGCCAACTATTACTCAGCAGGATTCTGTCTCCGTCAGTGTGCACGCACATGCCCGCTGTTATATTTAAAGTCTAATTGAGTGTGTATGTGTGTTAACACGAGTCTATATTTAAAGCCTAATTTTGTGTGTGTGTTAAATACTCTATATTTAAAGCCTAATTGTTGTTGTGGAGACTCTGTTTACCTTCTCTGGAGCCATGTGGCTTGTCAGTCAGGGAATACACCACACACACATTTAGATACCATCCTATTATCCAAATATGCTCTCACAAGCGTATTGCCCAAGTGTGCTATATGTTTTCACTTGACCACATTTGTTACAAACTAACTCAGTTTCTTACACACACATACACACTGATGCACATACACATCAATTTAAAATCCCTGCCCTCATGTATTTAAAATTTTCCAAATAGCTGCGCTGACCACAGAATAGTTTCCCTGACTTTGTGGCAAACACAAACACTGGAAGCTCTCGTCTTTTTAAGATGGCTGCCTTGTTCAATTGAGGAGTCTCTTGCTCCTGGATGAGGCTGTACTTTCTCATTTCAGGTCCTCTCAAAAAAAGAGTGGACACCACATTGGTTACGGGGGAAATATCTTCTAGTAGCATAAATTCACAATGATAGATTCAAATATTTACAATATATTTTTTGTGAATCCATTTATTTCTGTAAAGCTGCTTTGTGACAATGTCCATTGTTAAAAGCGCTATACAAATAAAACTGAATTGAATTGAATAGTAGCAGAGTATACACCGTCTCACTGCAGCATAATATGTCAAGAAGCCTAGAAAGTTAAACACTAGACCTTTCCCATCTCCAAGAGAACAGCAGCATCAGAATGGGCAGAGCTATGAAATATCAAAATGTCAGTCATAGCATGTTGAACACATTTTTTTGGAATGCACATGCTTGATGCAAAAGGATGTCAAACTTCTGCAAATGAGACACAATACAAACACAGTATTCCTTTGTAATGGCATACATCTACAATAATCATGACTATATTGCAGACTATAATACAGACAACAGCTACATTTTCAGGTGAAATTAAATGGAAATAACTGTACAACAGTTAAAACTTTATCCAGTTATCCCTGAGGGCTTAAAAAAGTCCATACACTCATTTGAATTATCAGTAATGCACAAGTGTCACAGGTGAACTAACCCCTTGTATGTAGTCTTACAGTCAATAATGTTCTCTGTGTTTCTGTTTTAAAATGAATGTTAGTTAATACAAGCCCCTTGCTAGCTAGCTTCAGGGTAAGGAAAAGAACTGCAGATTTTGCTAAATTAGTGCCTTTGTGATAGAACCAGTGTGCTACTTCACAACAGCCTTGAAGGAAATATACTGTACATACCACACAAAAAAAAAAAAGCATTGTGATGCACCTTCGCTTTGGAGGACCCCTTACATGGACTCCAGGCTTTCGGCCACCTAAACCAGCCTAGCTGCTCATAAAAGTTCAGTTGATGTCCTGTGGTGCTCCTATCTGTCATAACGGGAGCCTCAGCCTAATCTCTGTCCATGCCTGATAGTACAGACCACCCCAAATCACAACATGACATTTGTGCTCCCACAAAAAAAGGGCCATGAAAAGCACAGAGTATTTGCATTTCAGCTCTTTTTATTGCAATAAAAATAATATTTGGGGAAAGATACTGGAAAAATACATGAGGTAAAAAAAAAACAAAAAAAACGAGTTTACAACACAAAATGAGAAATAAAAGGAGACAGAAATGCAACAAACTAAAGAGACCAATATTCCTTTGTTGTGCCACATGGTATATGAAATACTACATAAAATTTATACTTAAGATTTAAGTCAGTAGCATAAACCACACTACCCTTTGGTTATAACCACACATCCTTTATCAAGTAAGCAAAGAAACACAAAGAATTTAATTGCAGGAGATGGGCATTTTTTTCAGGCTTTTGTCAGAGTGCAAAACAGTGAGCTGTACCTACATTTTTTAAGGAACTTGTATAACAATTTGCCTTAAAAAAGAGCTAACTATCTCCCTAAACAACACCCAATACTAAAAGTAGCATACATTCTTACCATTTTTGCTGTGCAGTAATTTCACGAAGAAAATTTTCCTACTTTTATTATTTTATGATGAAAATTGACAGAAATTGTGAAATATAACATGTATATTATATATATATATATATATATATATATATATA
>CM075018.1:13293886-13329382 GCA_037576675.1 Pangasius sanitwongsei
TATATATATATATATATATATATATATATATATATATATATATACATTTGAAAACAGTAACACACATGCCTAGTAGCATGACCAAAAATAGTTACCTGAGCAAATTTTCCTTGGTCCCAAAGCATCCTCCAACATGCTTTTCTGGTTATATTTATATTCCTGTTATTTATAAGTAAAACCTGTCAAGTTTGAATACTGTCCTACCATCAACCTACACAAATGTATGACTACATATAGTGTATAGTTTTAGCACTATCTACTAGAGAAAAGGTGTATTTTTTCATAATCCTTGTGTGGTGCAGATCAATCGTATGTTGTGCAAATAAGGAGTGAATGAGCACTCAGTCCCTGCAATTAAAATGCATTTTATTCTCGCCACTGTGTGTAAGGGCAAGCTGTGTGTAAGGGCAAGTTTTCTCTCACTGGTGAGTCATACAGATGTATGTAATTTCGTATTTCTGCCACCAGCAGAATTTTCCATTTCTCTTCTGTGCTAGTCACATCATTAATTAAACTGAATAGCTTGTTGTGTCATGGTATTCAAAAGTTTGTTTTACCATTTGAAACCAGTGCACAGAAATGTGTATACATAGATGGGCAGAGAGTCAGTTTTAGATTGCAACCTTCAAGATCTTAAAGGCTGTAGACAGAAACGTATACAAAAAATATGGAGCATCTGAAGCTGAAAGTAGCAACTAGCAGGTGAAGGAGTGGGTGATTGGAAGGGGGTCCAAGAATAAGGAGTATGACTGAGGAAGTATGTTAAAAAGAATAATTTATTCACAGCTCAGACATCAAAATGGTGTAAAGAAATTAACGCGATATGTACATAAATACAAATCACTCAAGAGGAAGTGATTAGTGTACAGCAGCCTTATTTCACTCCTCTTAACTGCCAGGGTCAGTGAGCATCATCTAGAAACTTTCTTGTTATGTGAGCACACATGCCGAGGTTTTCCAACAAAGTCACATAATGAATGACACAGTGTTTGCAATAAATACCCCTATCATACAGCCCTCTTTCCCAGTCTTCTTTGCACCTTGTCAACATCAGACTGCATGTGCACAATATGGAGCTGTCTGCTTAACAGCTTAGGATAAAGGTGTTATCACTACAAAATTATCCTTTGTAGGATTTACTCTCTGCTTGATAAGCAGCATTTACCTCTCATCTCTCCCTGCCAGGTTGGTTTCACTTTTAGCATTGTCACCTCCAAGTATCCCCCACGTCCCCGGCATATCACTAACAAGCAGGCCTGTGGCTACATGATTGGGTGGTTTTCCTTCTCCATACCACAAGCTGTTAATTGATGTTAAGTTTGCTGGATTTCAACAGCTATGGTGTTGGAGTAAGTTTTCCCTCCACAAAACTGACTCCTCATTTCTCTTCACTTGGGTTGGGTTTTTGTCTAATCCTATAGTGCAATAACCAGTCATACTCCATTTTTTTTTAGCAGAGTAACATGAGGATTCTATGTCTATGTCTATGATTCTATGTTGGACTTGGGAATTATTTCTAGGGAGATAATGTTTAAACAGTTGAAACATCATTGTCTTAAGAAGGGTCTGGGTCAACACCTGCTAGCTTGCAGACCCTGCTGACAGGCTTTAAACTCTGTAGGGAAGCTGATTGACACCTTGCTCCTAGCAGTTGGGCACCCTAGCCAACCTGGTTTATTGCTGGTGTCAAGTTTTACAATACATTTTACAATACAATACAGTTCTACTCAACTTCGATGTTCAGAAGAAGGACAGTGTTTTTTTTCCATCCACTTCTAGATTTGAGAGTGTCGATGAGAGGCTGATGTAGTTCAAGCTGTGCAACCACAGGGCTGGTTGAAATCCGTGGATATGCAGGACACTTATTTCCATATTCCCGTTGCCCCAAAAGATGGATGCTTTTTAAAGTGTCACCTTCCAAGAATTTGCATTCCAATTCAAAATCCTACTCTTTGGCCTTTCCATGTATCGTCACTTTTTTTTTTTCTATGTATGCAAGCAACATTTTCTCATGTGATGGCCAATGGCATCAAGATACTGCCATACTGCTCCTATGTGTCCCTGTCAATGATCAGGCTATTCAGGCTATGTCCTCAATCCTTGCACAAATTACCATCTTATAGTAAACTCAGAAAGGCATTTTGGCATAAAGGCCAGATTCAGAGAGAATACTAACAAGCCTATCACCCCAATGTGTGCAGACAATGCTTGTCAATCAGATTTAATCAGGCCCCATGCGTTGTAGAGGATGCTAGGACTGATGACAGCAGCTGCAGTGGTGATTCCTCTAGGCTTGCACTATGCTTGCTGGAGCTATGAACTTTCAGATGTAGGTTATTAGGTTACTACTGGGTCCCAAACACCAAAGACAGAAAGGTCCTTGTCTTAGTGACAGGAGCCCTAGAGATGCAATGTGGTCCTAACATTAATACCATTACCATTTATTACACACCATACAGAAACTAAGTCACAAATCACATGGCACTTAGAAAACTGCAAGCCACTACTGCCTTTGCTAGTTGTGGGAACTCCCTGGTGACTTCCTCTCCAAGCAGAACTCCTGTCCCAAATGGATGGAGAGATTTGGCACCCACTGAATCGCCAAAACTAAGGACTGTGATCTAGTAGACACAAAAGCCCCTAGGACATGGGCCTTGTATGCCCTTAGGTGGAAGCTGTTCTGCAAATGGTGTACACCTCATTAGCTAGATTTGACGCATTATCCTATGCCAAATATACAATTTTTTCAGGGACAGTGGCAAGTTCCCAATACTGAAGGTGTGTGTGTCAGCCATCGCAGAGTACCACAGACCATTTCCATCTACCACTAAAAGCCTGATGTGGATCCTGTGCTGGAGTCACTAAAAGCCCATACTTACAAGCTTATGCAGGATGCCAAACTGAAACAGGTGCCTCTGAAAATTGCCTCTTTTTTTTGCTAGCAATCATTTTATCCAAAAAGTTGGGAAACTGCATGCTCTGCTAATTAACTTTTCTTTACATGTTTTGATGAGCAGAGGACTCTGGGGTGTTTAAATCAGGGATTTCTGCCCAAGGTTATATCAACAAAAAAAATCTACACTGTACCCAGGTGATCATGCGCACCAAGCACGTCACACAGGGAACCTGCTATTTTCAAAAATGGATTCTGTGGCAAACAGAACTGACTTATAAGCAGGTTTTCTGAAAAAAATCATACTAGTCTTTAAACATCCTTTCCCTAATAAACATGACCTTAATCTTCCATCAGATGAGACATTTGTTTATGGCTTACAGCTATGCACAAACCAGCGTGTCCTCTTGTTTTTACAGGAGCATTTCTTTAGTTAGAATTGAATGACTATTTGAATTTGTCTTAATTTGTGGGTTTGTGTTGGATCACAATTTTTTCATATTCTTTCATTATTGCCAGTAATATAAAATGACTGGGTTTCAGAAAATGTTCTCCATGGTACACAGTTCCTGACCTAGTGAACTAGCATGAGAATGTGTTTTTGATAAAGAATACAAAGCACTTCAAAGTTGTTCTGGATAACAGTGTCTGCTAAATGCTGTAATTTTAAAAAAAAAAAAAAAAGCAATTTCAACTTGACAGTACAAGCTATATATAAAAGTACGGTAATCCATGCAAATTATATGATTTGAAGTCTTTCAATCGAAATTTACCTTAGTTAACATTATATTAAAGAGCACAAGTAGGATACAAACTGTTTTCTGAAATTACAGGATTTTCATGAATACCAAATTTTTTGTTTAAATGCTATCATGAACAGATGAATAAATCTATTTGCATCCAGCTTGATAAATGAAGCCCATTGTTGCTATAGAGTATGTTATCCCTGTGATTCACAATGCCACAAGTGGTTAGAAGGGATGAAATAGAGTGCTAGTTGGTTAAATGTAATCAATTGTGGAATTGTGGCACATATCCTGTGGTGTAAAATTATAATTAATTAATAAATATTCAAATGCATTAAAAATTCTAATTCTTGCATTGGATTCAAAGCTCATCTAAATAATATAACTCGCCTACTGCTGCGGTGCATGGTTCCACATGGATAACTTAATGATTTGTACTTTACCAATAACAGTTTATGCCAATGTCTCACCCTTGCTTCAGTGGAAAATATCACTTGGATACTGTAGATTTGTACCTTCTAAGAACTGCTGCTGTAATCATAAAGACTGTGATGACCTCATAATATGGTTGTACTGTAAATCCTTTCAACACGATTATTACTGTTTGCCTTTACTCATCTACAAATGATTTATAATCCCTCTATCTGGTGTCATCCAGAAGCGGATGGATTCCTTTTTAAGTCTGGTTCCTCTCAAGGTTTCTTCCTCATATTGTCTGTAAAATGTAAATGTCTCAGGGAGTGTTTCCTACATCTGAGTTTCTGTAAAGCTGCTTTGTGCTAATGTCTTTTGATAAAAGCAGTAAGAAAATTGAATTGAATGATAACATCATTGCCTCATGAGTTTACTTAATACTGCAATCATGATATTGTGGCATAAATAAAAATAAACTGAGGCTGTCACTATATTATAGCCTGTTTAATGAGCCTGTGAGATCACACTCTTTGGTTTACTTTCTTTTTCCTTGCAGTGAGCTCCCAGGGCACATACCAGCTACATTTTTAAAGACTCTTCCAAAGTGTCATTCATGCTGAGATTCCTGGAATTGGAGTTTTCATTTTCTCCCATTGTCTGCATGGATTTCCTCTGGGTTCTCTGGTTACTACCCACTTCCCAAAAACAAGATATCTCTAGGTGTGAATGAGTGTATGCGAATATGTGTATGCATACACATGGATACATCACAACAATGACCAGTATAAAATGTAAAAATAAATATTTAACCCGTGTGGGTGTGTGTGCACCCTTTATGTAAGTTTGGTGAAAAATTATGGAATCGGAGCCACCAAGCTATCAATATCAATATAAATTTTTCAACGTCTTATCAAAATGATGTTCATTGTTCTTATTTGACTATATGGATTGTTGCTGTATTAAATTTACTTTTTCTTTTTTTTTACATTGTAATTAAATGCTTCTCAAAATAGATATTTACAGGGCTACAGGGTTACCTCAGCAAAGCTTCTTCTTCTTCTTCTTTACCTCAGCAAAATAATGCACCTTTAAACCTTAGCTTAAATTAAATTTCACAGTTGTGTGAATGCACAAACGCCCCAAAGACCCATTGAGTTCACGCCATCTTTTCTGTCTTTCAAATATAGCTGAAATGAAATCAGTGGACATAAAAAATGACCCTAGCCAAAGCTGAATCATGAATTGTTATGCATTTGTGATTGTGAGAGCATGTGGGACAACTGCACTGTCAGCTATCACCTATTCTTAGCTCTCAACCCAGGCTCCTAATCAGCATTGCTAACAACGTTTATCACTGTGAAATGCCTTGGGATCTGCACTCTCCTGTGAAGAGAAAAGATTTATTTAGGTGAATAGCTTAGGCTTCCTGTGTCTCAGGCCAAGTCACTATCATAACATTGCCGGTCAGAAGGGCAGAGGAAGGTAACTGGGAGATGGGCCCCGTCTGGTGGCTTCAGATAGAAGAGGTGTACCCTGGGAAAGTGACCTGTGAGCTGCCACACCTCCACACTTAACACTACTCATGCTAAAATCTGATTATTAAACACTACTGTTAAATGAGCTGGGCTGAGCTTAATATAGACACTTCCTCTTGAAAAATTCCTTTTGATTGGCCTCAGATGGTCTCATCTGACAGGAATACAGAAAAAGAAAAACTATGCCTAGAACTATCTTTTTTTGTGTGTGTCTAGTTTGCTAGGTGCTAATTCTATTATCTGTTAATTGCTCTTACTATGCTGTATTTAAAGAGAAAAAAAAAGGAATATGTAACTGAGTAAATATGTATATTCTATGATCTGTATTATGACAACTGGGTGTGAGAGTAGATCTTCCCTATATACCAATTCCCTATGCAATTTGAAATAAAAAATTGGATTTTGAAAAGTCCCCCCAAGGGAAACTATACCTATTACTTTAAAGACATGTATATCTTTTGAAATCTGAGGAAATAATGAGTTGGAATCATGCTCGCCAAGCTAATTCACCAGAATGTTTTAGTCGCATCTTGCTTCCTTGACCAACCAATCGGACAATTTGCCTTCAAGGTGTGGGCAGATAGCACGGATGATGAATTGACAGAGGATTTTAACTAGCTAAGTGCCTTAGCTGTTCTGCAAAATTAGCTTTAGTGAGCAAACATATTGCCTTGTCTCAGGCTAACAAGAAATATGTCTTGACTGAAAAGCATCTGATTCTGTGCCCCCATTTCAAATGGAGGACTGGAATTTCTAGCCTCTAACATTGGTTCCCTCCAGCATTATGTGGAACAATAAGTAGCTAATGTGAATTTCTTATCAAAGGGTCATCCATGTTACTAGGTGTAAGTTCTTTGGAACCAAGTAGTGATTTATGCCACTTCTTATAATAGGCGTCATATAATCTTCTTAAGAAAAACAGCAACAGCTGAAATCTAGATTAAGTGATGACATAATGGTTGGGCTTTCTGTAAACAATGCTGATATGATTATTGATGACTTTTCTATATTCGTTATGTAACATCATTATTCGTGTGTGTGTGTGTGTGTGTGTCTGCGTGTGTCTGCGTGTGTGTGGCTGTTGGGGGATTCCCAAACACAGTGTATTCCATCCATCAGCACATTTCCCATCTGCTAAAGGTAGAGAATAGCGCTGTGTGTGGACATGACCTCTCCCACACTTAGGAACAAACACACTTACATACACTGTCCTACTTTCAAACTGATACACACAGACAGATAAACATAGCAAGTACACACAAACAGCATACTTATTCATACCATCATATAAGAATGGCTAGAATCTTCCTGTTTGTGTGTGTGTGTGTGTGTGTGATGGTTGTGTGAGTTTTCAAACATGCATCCTCCCCCATGTGGTAAATAAAGAAATAAAAGATGAGAAAGTAGCGAAGTTCTCCTCCTCTAGCCGCTGAGTCTGGAGCCTTTGCCAAATTTCCGCTGTGGTGTAGGTGTGGTGCCTCCACTCTCCTCTGTCTCCTCTGTCTCCCTCTCTCTCCCACTCTCTCTCTCTCACACACACACACACACTCCCACACTTACTGACAGAGACAAGCAGACAGTGGTGAAGAGGGGGCGCTGCCACTCTCGACAGGCAGGAGGCCAGAGGACAGCGACGCCGAGCATGGCACACAAAAATGTACGCATGCACAAATACACACAGTTTAAAAGCCATGGTTGAGTTGGAGGGCTAATGTCCTCTTTTTCCCTTCCTAACCTTTATCCTTAGTTCTTTCAGCACTCTCTCCCTTTGTCTCTCTATCTCTCTCTACCTCGCTTCCCCTCACTTGTTCCCTCTGATCTTATCAGGACTCATAAAGGCAGCCAGTAGGAACATCCCTGACTTCCTGTTTCTTGAGGTATGGGTGGAGAAATGTTAGTACAGATGCAGAACAGTCAGCATACACACACAACTACAGTGGCAAGAATACTCAAGGGGAAACACGGAGCAGACAGCTAGGCGAAGGCCTCTGTCATGTATCCAACTTTCATCATCTGAGAAAAAGAAAGAGGACAAAGGGAAAGCGTCACCATGCATACTACTGTACATGCCCCCTTGTTATATCCCACCCTTCCCCTGCCAGTAAGACGTGTGTGTGTGTGTGTGTGTGTGCATGTGTGTGACCTTTATGTAAGTTTGGTGAAAATTTAGTGGAGGTTGCATAGTTGTCCTGCTATTAAATATAAATTGTTTTAATGTTGAGGACATATCAGTGAAATATAGACACGTGTGACCTAAACCACTCACACACACACACAGAGAGAGAGAAAGAGAGAGAGATTTAACATATATTAGGTGACATGTCTCATCTGTATCTTAATATTTCTGTCATTTTACCCTCTTACCATTATTAATATCAATGCAGATCACCTGGATGAATAAGAATTGGATTTAGATGATCCTTAATTTCAACAGTCTCCTGACTGACATTTAATAGTAAGTGGCTAATTCTTTCCGGAATCAGTCCACACAAACACTGCAAACACAGAATAAAGTAAAATATCTCCAATATAGATGAATTTATCTGCTTTCTATTACTCTACAACAGTACTGTAATGTACTGTATGTAATATTTTCCACATAGCTGGCAAGCTAGTTAACTGCTAGTAACATTTTTCAAACATAGACATGGGTGGGAGTCTTGATTTGTCAAAAAAATAACATAACACCCATGATTTTGCTTAGCAAAATACTAAATGACTAGCTTATCTTGAAGGATCTGTAGTTAAAAGGTTTTTGAAGAGCATGTCATCATAAGCTGAGCTAAATCATAACTCTCTCTGAATCTTTTTTGTCTGTTTTAAATATAAAATGTGAATTAGTTTTTGTAGGTTTTTTGTATTAAAAAATTGCTGTCATATAAAAAATCTGACCAATATAATTAGATAGCCATCCAATAGAAGCCATTTAAAATCACATTTTGAGTGCCATCAAAAGGGGCTAATTACACAGAATTACAATCAATCACTTAATGTTGTTTACATGAACAGACAGAAATCACTTAAAAGCAGCAGTTTAGAAAGTTAAAATGAACAGGACTTAACAGTAAAAAAAAAAAAAACAACTAAATGGTAAAATTTATAGTAAGAGAAACAAGAGCAATCAACTGTTTAGAAAAGAATGCAGATTAAGAATGCAGTATAAGACACGGATCATAGGCTTTACATCCTACCATGGATGTAGTCATAAAAATGAGAACTGGTGATATAATGCTCAGTTGGGGGGAACGTTGGCCGTACATAGCCTGGATGAACAGCATAGGTGTGGAGACATCGACTTAAAGCACTAATTTGTGGTTTCCACATGGAGACAGGCATAGCACTCGCAGTTCACTAACAAGCCACATGTTCAGCTTTCCCTTGGAATCAAATCCATGGGAATGTTTTGCATTCATCACAGACAAGAGGTTATTACTCCATCTTCCCATACATACATAAATTCACCAAAATGTAAGTGTATGGGCGTCTACAAGTCTACATGTGTGCGCGAGGTTGTGTGTGGCCATGCCTATTTAAATGTGCATGTGCTGAAGGATGGTTTTGTTTCTACTTCTTGAGAATTTTAAGAGAAATGGATTTTAAACATCCACATCTACCCACTCTGTGCCAGGTTAAATGTTAACTGGCCAAGTATAACTTACAGTGTTGTCGACTGTGCCGTCTATTAAAGAGAGAGGCAGTTTATAATCAGTAGTCGAGCTGTAAAAATAAATAAATAAATAAATAAATAAAATAAAGGATCGGCAATTGATAGGCACAGAGGGAATCAAACTGAACCACTTTATTATCCAGCGTATTCATTTTTTGCGGAATAAAATATTAAGACGGTCCCCTAAGAATATGAACTGAATTCTGGACATCTCTCATATCTTACCACTTGTTATCATACATATTTTCCTTTTAAAGGAGGTCCACAGATCTTGTTGTAGTGTTTGTTTGCCTTTTCTGATTTATAAAAGTGTGTATTCCAACTTTTGGTATGTCCAATATAAAAGTACACTATATGGCCAAAAGGTCCCCCTCTTGCTGTTGTAATAACCTCCACATATATGGGAAGGCTTAACCCTGGATTGTGTAGTGTGGCTGTGGGAATTTGTTCATTCAGCCACAAGAGCATTAGTGAGATCAGGCACTGATATTGGGTTAGGAAGCATGGCACATAGTCGGGGTTCCAGTTCATCCCAAAAGTGTTCAGTAGGGTTAAGGTAGGGGCTCTGTGCAGGCCACTTAAATTCTTCTACTCCAACCTTGGCAAACCATCTTCATGGACCTTGCTTTGTGCACAGGGGCATTGTCATACTGGAACATGTTTGGACCCCTTAGTTCCAGTGAAGGTAAATTGTAATTCTACAGCATACAACGACATCCAATAGACAGTTGTGTGCTTCCAACTTTGTGGCAGCAGTTTGGGAAAGAACCACATATAGCTATGATGGTCAGGTGTCTACAAACCTTTGGCCATATATTGTATATGCACTCACCGGCCACTTTAGTAGGAACACCTGTACACCTGCTTATTCATGCAATTATCCAATTATGTGGCAGCAGCGCAATGCATAAAATGCAGATACAGGTAAAGAGCTTCAGTTAATGTTCACATCAGACATCAGAATGGGGTAAAAATGTAATCTTAATGATTTTGACCATGGCATGCCTGTTAATGCCAGACAAGCTTGTTTGATTGTTTCAGAAACTGCTGATTTCCTGGGATTTTCATGCACAACAGTCCTAGAGTTTACACAGAATGGTGCGAAAAACACAAACATTCAGTGAGTGGCAGTTCTGTTGGTAGAAACACCTTGTTGATTACAGAGGTCAGAGTAGAATGGCCTCACTGGGTCGAGCTGACAGGAAGGCTACTGTAACTCAAATAACTACTCTTTAAAACTGTGGTGGTCAACAAGGCATTTCACCCACAGAACTGCAGATTGATTTTTTTTCCCCCACACAATTCTGTGTAAACTCTAAGGACTGTTGTGTGTGAAAATCCCAGGAGATCAGCAGTTTCTGAAATACTCAAACCAGCCCATCTGGCACCAGCAACCACGGTCAAAGTTTCTGAGATCACATTTTTCCTCTTTATGATGTTTGATGTGAACATGAACTGAAGCTCTAGACTTGCATCTGCATGATTTTATGCATGCATCACACTGCTACCACATGACGGGCTGATTGGATAATTGCAGGAATGTGCAGGACTACAGGTGTTGCTGTTAAAGTGGCCGGTGAGCATACAGTCCCTTCCAAAAGTATTGGAATGGCAAGGCCAATTCTTTTGATTTTGCTATACACTGAAGACACTTGGGTTTGATATCAAAAGATGAATATGACCATAGAATTTCAGCTTTCTTTTCCTGATATTTACATCTAGACGTGTTAAACAACTTAGAACATGGCACCTTTTGTTGTCATGTCTTCAGTGTATAGCAAAAATAAAAGAATTGGCCTTGCCGTTCCAATACTTTCGGTGAGGACTGTATATAGTAATATTACATTGCATCGTTTACAATACACTGTACCAATTTACAATGATAAAAAGGGAAACAAGTTTCACAAGAGCAATTATTACTGCCTTTTTTTATCATTATTATTATTGATTCGGGCCATACCCCTGCCTCCCACCCTGTTTCTCACTTCACATATCCTTTCCTTTCAGAACTCTCTGAAACTGACACTAGGGCACAATGGATAAATATTAATGTTGTTATCCATTTTATTTGTCATCAGTTATAGTGATGTTCCACTGGGAAAAATCTGTTTAATGACACACTTATCCATTTGTTGATTTAGGCACTAACAAGTAGATAATGAATGTTGTTCAATAAAAACAGTTAGCTGAGATCTGTGAATGTAATTAGCTCGTGTGCGCACACAACTACCCCCCCGAAGAGCTCGGCTTTTCATTACGCTAATGTTGCTAAGCATGTAAAGATGCACTGATTGTTTTTTTGCATGTTTGTTTTGTCATACTTGTATTATTACATTTTGGAAAATTTGATTTGATCACTCTTACTAATTGTGTTTTACTCCAGTTTATTGTTTGCTCTTTTGTATTATCACAAGACTTCATTTTGCATAGAGTTTTGTCTCTGAGAGCTAGGTCATGCAGAGCACACAGTAAGTAATGCAAGCATTCAAAAAAGAAGAAAAACTCAGGAAGAGCCATATGACATGTATATCGTAATACTCAAAATCATGTTACTATGCAGCAGAAACAGTGTGTATTGGACCATGTCTGGATAGTATGCTTTTTCTTTGATTCAGATCAGCCAAACTTAAGGTTTGCTTTCCTCGTTAAGATTAACGCTAATGAGCATGACTTTCTCTGTGGTCCCCTCCTCAACCACAACCCTGTACTTGGATCCCAGCAGGGGCTCAGTGTCTTTGTGTGTGCACGCGTGAGAGATTTAGTGTGGGTGTATGAGTGTGTATGTGAGTGTATACTCTGTGCTAGAGTAAAACAATGGCCCTCTCAGATTACATCTCTGTGTCTGTGGAGGCTGCTGGGGAGGTGGTGGTGAGGGGGGCGGGACGTCCTGTGTCAACCAGCCATCTGATTGGATAAGGCCACTTATATATCTACAACACAGGGCCATCCAACCTCACTACAACGTTCAAATTTGGAGCTGAAAACACTCAGCCTGCTTGGACAGCAGGAGCTAGTGAGCACTGGCATCTATCTTTGGGAATTTATTTTTCTTTTTTACCAACATCAGACCAACATTCCTGCTTTGATTCTTGTCATTTTTGTTTTCTGTTCTCTAATATATTTTTTTTTACACGCGTATGCGGGGAACATAATTGCAGTACAAACACAACCAGAAAAAAACTGACAGGTCCTGCAATTGGTTTTAATTTAGCAAACTTTGTGTCATCATCACAAGGAGGTCTTTGCTGGAATGAATATATCTGAGTCTAGTTATTGTTCAGAGGCCAGCACTCAGCCCAGCCAGGTTGTGGAGTGTGGAGCATGGGTCGCTTCGTCATCTTCCAGCCCAGTAGGTCCTGAGAGGAGCCGCAGGTTTGATCATGAAGCAGGTGGTGGAGTGAAGGAGAGAAGAACAGGAAGCCCGGATTCAAGCCAATCCAGTGAGGGAAAGTGTGGGGCTGAGCCGAGGATCCGCAGGCCCATGAATGCCTTTATGGTGTGGGCTAAGGATGAACGCAAGCGGCTGGCATTGCAGAATCCAGATCTACACAACGCCGTGCTAAGCAAGATGCTAGGTAAAACTTCTCTACCTGAATTTTCTCTACATTTTTCTACATATAGGATGCCCTGTCTTGGGATGCCATGCAATTTACATATTTTAAGAGCTGTGTACTATTGGTCATTAAAAATTTGGATCAGTTTCACTTAAAATTGTGCAACTTTGCCTTTTTTTAGATAGATTGTTAACTTCTAAAGCATTCTAGGTTAGTTTCAAAAGCTCGCTAGATTAAGCTTTAGAAGCTACAATAGATAATAGATTGAATATATTCATATTTATGACTCCTACAGTATCCTTTCAAGGTTAATACTTGCATAACTGATGCACAAATATTACTGTTATTGGTTCCTAATCATTTTGAGTTTCTGCTTATAGCCAGTTTCACAAAACTGAAACTGTGTTATCCATATAACTTTTTTTAAACTGATTTTAGTGAGAGATCATTGCTTCACAAACACAGTTTAGGACAGTCATATGGAATAGGTTGATTATGCGGTGGTGGTCTTTGTGGTTTTGAGATCTATTGTCATTACATTTGTTTGTGCATGTGCTCAGAAGTTTGGATAGTTACAGATGATTGAAGGTTTGTAAATATGTTGAAATATCTCACAAAGTCCATAACATTCTAGGAACAAGAGAAAACAGGAACGAATGACCATGGAAATATGAAATGCCTGCACATGTTGTGCAATATTTGTACATTGCTGGACTTCAAGCAACCAAATTGATGTCCTTGTTTTGAAAAACGTTAAATTTCCTGTTAGCAAAAGGGCAGGTTGGAGCAGACAGTCTTCAGCCCACAAGCTGCTAATTGTCTGTACATACTGACACGTTAATAATTCTACAACCACTGACTATAAACATTTATCTATACCAAACAATTGGTCATATTGTTAAGGCATGCTGCTATCATAGGCTTTACTACTGAAGCCATTACTCCACAGCTAACACAGTGTAGCAGTTAGAATCAATACGCAGGGATTCTGATTTTTTTTTTTTTTACACAAAACCAAAAGTTAAATACAAAAGGAGTGGTATCAAAATTTTGCTAAAAAAAAAAAATTGTTGTTGCTTTACTAATTTTATTTATTACCTTTCATATTTTAAACAAGGATGTGTTTAATATAGACCATTAAAATAATTTCAGTTTAATTTCAGTCAATTATTCCAGTACTAACTGTTACAATAAACAGTATATTTAATTATACTAGAATTAATTGTGAAATGAAGGTAAAACAATAAATAATGTTCGCAGAAACATAATAGCTTTCATGTATTTTTAGGCCAGTCCTGGAAGGCTCTGAGCACACTGGACAAGCGTCCCTTCGTAGAGGAAGCCGAACGTCTCCGACTGCAACATCTCCATGACCATCCCAACTACAAATACCGGCCTCGGCGCAAAAAGCAGCCCAAAAAGATAAAGCGAGTGGAGCCTGGCCTGCTTCTCCATGGTCTTGGTGGATGCTCTGGGACTGGAGATGCCTACCCCCAGCACCCTCATCCCCACCACCTTCTACCCTCTTTGGGCCATTTCCGAGATCTTCATCCTGGATCTGGTGCACAGGATCTGGAGATCTATGGCCTCCCCACGCCTGAGATGTCTCCTCTGGACGTGCTGGAGGAGGGCGGAGGAGACTCTGTCTTCTTTCCCCCTCACATGCAGGATGATGTGGGCTTGGCACCTTGGGTCAACTACCACCAGCACCAACAGCAAAGCCAAAGCCACCATGCTAACCACCATCCCCCGAATATCCATTCTCTCCACCACTCCCACCCCCACCTCAACCAGAAACCTGCACTAGGTTGCCGTTCCATGCACGAGAAATGCTCAGAACCTACGAACCCTCACAATCTCTTCCCTTCCCATTCCAGTATAAGTCTCCCAGAAGAGGCCAAGGTCCCACAACCCTCTAGTGTTCCACTTCAAAGTGTTTACTATGGTCAGATTTATGGAAACACCCCACAACAGCCCTTCACCTCTCAACTTGGCCAACTTTCTCCCCCTCCAGAATCTTCCACCCCGGTTCCTACTCCCTCTGCCTCCCATGTTCCACCACCCTCCCTGGACAATAATGACCACCTAGGACCTTCGGCAGATTTCTGGAGCGAAGTGGACCATCATGAGTTTGAGCAGTATTTGAGTGCCAGCAGGACTCGAGTAAACAGGAGCACTGCATGTGAAGAGAGCAGCACGCTCATATCAGCCCTGTCTGATGCCAGCAACGCTGTCTACTACAGCACCTGTATTACTGGATAAAGACTTCTAGCAAACGCTAGTTTTAAAATCAGGTGTATATGATTTTTTTTGTGTGTGTGTGCAAGATTATCAGTTTATTTGATCAACTGTGGCCTGGTTAAATTTTCCTCCTAAGTGTCCAGTGAGTCATTTCAAATGTTGTTAAGGAGATTGAATATTTGGTTGTTGTTTTTTTTAGAAGAATACGGACGAATACGTGTACATTACAGACTACAGAAAGATGTTTCATTTTGCACCTTTTTTTAAGGGCTTTATAATGTATAGTTCTCAAGGCCACAGTCAGTTTGTCAACAGTTTAGCAGACTACATTCAGCTACAATATTCATATAAACCAGTCACAGCAATGTTCATGTCAGATGAGGCTACAAAAGCAGGGACAATAAGAATGTGAATGTTTCTTTCATTTTCTCAGAGGGTTTTGTATTTACATATTTGTTTTTTAATCTTTCTTTTATATAATTGTTAAAAAAATATTATGTTTGCACTGGGTCAGAATGTTTTGAACTGTATGAGAAACCACTCGAAACTCCTTAATTCTGCACTTGATGTCTCTCAAGCAAAGAAAGTCATGTTCATGAAAGAGACCACAAAATCATCTCTGGAATTTGGATCTCTTGAAGACAGTAATTTATTGTGTATTTTCTTGCCATATGACTGAAAAGGTCATTTAGTATATATGTATTTTATTAATCCTCTGTAAATGTATTCTGTAATCCTCTGAGTCAGCAGTTGAGAGACATGTTGAGTTAGTAATAACTTTCCAGCTTTTGGTAGTAATTATCTTCAAATAGAAGTGTTTTCAATAAAAAAAACTGTCTCTCGGCCATTAAATCAAAACAAGTAATTGGAAACACACAATTCATTTCATAGAATCATTTTCCCACACTGCAGAGGACATGCATTTTAATTTTATACATGTGAATAGTTTTTGCATTTTAAGTTTTGTTCTTAAAAATGCATTTGTATTGCACATCCACACATTTCACTGAGTATTTTTCAAAAATAAAGGCTTAAAACATGAGTGGCTCATGAGAATGATTGTATTTGTAGCACATTTTCAGAGTATTGTGACATTTTGTAATATTTGAATAGCCTGTAGAACTGGAGATGTCTGTGGTGACGGTTATCCTTTAAGAGACAGAGAGAGAGAAAGAACAGTCACAATGTTTAACAGCTCTAATTCATTTCCACCCCCTCTTCCCTCTCCCTGTCTGATTTTCTGATCACCCACAAAATGAGTTTGGCTCATGAAGCTAAACCACTAACAAAAATAAAATGGCTTTGACCGAGAAGAACAAAACTCAAACTCCCTATCCACTTTTGACTTTATACAAAGAATCTAAAAAATCTTGAGATTAACGCAATGACCTTATGTGCATTCATTTGGAAAATGGTAGAAAAAGTAATGATACACGAAATAATCTTTAATTGTGTTCCAGGTTTTTTGTTTGTTTGTTTGATTTTTAAAGTTATGGGCAAGACCGGTGTACCGGGGTCTGAGCATACACACTGATGTGCACTACAATTCACTTTGTTTTTGTTCAGGGTGAATGAAATACCAGAGATGTTGATGAGTGACTGCATGATTTCAAGCATGAGGGGTTCATCTGATAAGCGGTAAAAACTCACCCACCAATTAATTAGGTATAAAATTAGAAAGAATATCAAAACAGAGGAAGATCCTGTGGAAAGAGGGGAAGTTTGGATAGCTGGAACATTGTGCATATATGTGTGTGTGTGTGTGTGTGTGTGTGGGCAGCCAAGATTTATATCTTGGTGGAGACTAAATGTCCCCATAAGGATAGGAATATCTAACAGGTTTGACCTTGTGGGGACATTTACCTTGTGGTCCCCACAAGCTTTTACTTCAGAAAAATAAAAGAGGTAGAAGTTTTTGTTTGGCTACTGAGGTTCAGGTGAGATTTAAATTTAGGTGCAGTCATTGATTAGCTACAGTAATAATTATGTCAATGGAAGGTCTTCACGGGGATAGTTAGACAAATGTGTGTGTGTGTGTGTGTTTTCACTCCAGGGGAAGGATGTTAAAGGGAAGAGGTGCTTTTTCTGTCCAAACAGTTCACTCCCTGGCCAGGAGAGAATAACATTATCTAAGTCGATTGATTTTTCAAACCCATCTCAAGGTTAGCAAAATATTCTGAATGTTTTGATTTTTGGTGATCTGGGCTGCAAGAAAGCCATTGCCCTAAAATAAATTCCTTTTTTTTTTTTCAGCTTGCATTTTGGCCTGTGTATGATACACACAGAAACAGAGGACAGATCAGTGCATGTGGCAGCAAGGAGATTTTCTGTCACTTTGCCATCTCTCTCACTGTTTAAAGTTTATTACCCAGCTGTGGGTTCATGAATGCATGAGTGAACCATTTGGAGATTTATTCAAATAAAACTGACAATAAAACCTTTTCACTTTCTAACTTCCCCTTGCCTGGAGCACAAAGTCACCACTTCAGAAACATCATTGGTACCTGGTTTCAAAGGCAGATCAATTTCTTTACATTAAATCATTACATTTACAGAATCTTTACATTTCCTCCATCTGTCTTCTCACTAAGCTGTTATTTTCTTTACTAGAGTTTTATGTGTAAGAATGTTGGCTTGAAGTTTCAAAGCCCTTTATAAGTTTCACATTCTTATTGACAAAGGAACTCAAAATCTTTTATTTAGTATTATTATGTTATGAGCAGCACTCATCACTTGCCATTGCAGATGGACTGGCTTAGTTGTCACGTCTGAGCTAATGGAGGAAGAAAGATGATGGAATTCGACATACAGGTACTGTAGGAGAAGTTCTGTGCTATGCAATGTGTAACATATAACAGGATTTTTGTTTGGCACTAGAACAGAAAGCCTCTGCAGTGTGTGTGTGTGTGTGTTCCTCTGACATTAGGTGTGTAGGGTCACAGATCCTGCCATATTTGAGTGTTTTGTTATTGCAGCTGAGTGTGTGTGTGTGTGTGTGTGTGTGTCCCCACATGTCCTCACCCGACAGCTTCAGCTTTTCCATCAAACTGGACTGTGGACTCTCCCCAAAACCCTATCCAGCAAACTTAAAGCATGATGTCATTCATGTTTTCTCTCTCTCTCTCCCTCCCTCCCTCTCTTTTCTTCCTTTTTCTTCCCTTCTTCTCCTTATCAGGACGTGTGACCACCATCCGTACCCTCACTCTTCCCCTCTCTGACAGGAAGTAGCTCTACCTCCCCTTCCTGTGTAAGCAGCAGGGCGAGGGAAATGTGGATGAATGTAAGAGCATGTACGTGTGTGTGCAGAGGAAACTCCTTTCTGCTATGGTAAACCCCTTTGCCAAGCCTTCTTCAGCTACACAGAGTAAAGGTCAAGGGTCAGTGGAAAGGCCTGGCATTAGGAATGAGCTCAGAGCATGACTACTGGTGCTTTTATTAGAGTCAAACACATCCTGAAGACTTTCCTGTGTCTTAAACTTAAAGTTATAGCTTTATCTCTAGTTGTTACAAATGACACTCGAGACTCCAACCATCTCTCCCATCCAGAGACCAGTTTTGCTCCCTTGGTTCCTGGTCACAGACAGCTGCAGCATCATCAGGATTTGAACTTGTGATCTCATTTTGAAATGTGTGGAGGGAGCACATCAAGGCAAATGGACTTTTTGTATGATTTGGCAATTGTATATCATTCAGGAATATATCAGGCATTCTTTATGATACATTAGTTACTATATATTCCCTGTACACATTCCATCGTTTTCCAAGCAAACTAATTTGTGGACTGAACTGCAGCCCAACTCAAATGGAGTCCTGAGAATAATCTTGGAAGTCATGAGGGGTCGTTTTCTCCTTGGTTTAATGTAGTTTCCATGACAGTGCCATAATTGCCAGTGCAGCGTCTGGGAGCCGGGCTGTTGACCCGGAGTGACGCCTTGCTAAAGATCAGCAAGTGAGCCAGCAGACAGAACCAACCCTCATAAATGCGCGCTTCTTTTTTTGGGGGGTTTGTTTTGGGTGTTTTTGTTGTTGCTCATTTTTGAGGCTATTTTTTTCCCTTTCGCACAATTCTCAGATTTCCATTTTTCTTCTTCTCCAACATATAATTGTGCCTTGCTGTGCATAAGTGACCAGGACTTGGCACTAAGAATCACAAATCACCCACATAGGCACACATACACACCGAGACAGAGAGATTAATACTCTTGTCTTGTCGTCTCATACAGTTGGCCACTGCTGGACTTTGCTCAGAGACAGTCTTCCAGACCAGTGACAACCACACACTCACCCACACAAACACATACTCACATCATTTTCCCAGGACCCAAAGTCTCCTAACCCACTGGTGCCATGCAGGCGTTGTGAAACATCCACCATGGCTCTGTGAGTGTTTTTGAGTTTTTTCTCCTTTCTTGTGCTGCCATTTA
The DNA here is from genome assembly GCA_037576675.1 of Pangasius sanitwongsei. Lineage (NCBI taxonomy): Eukaryota > Metazoa > Chordata > Actinopteri > Siluriformes > Pangasiidae > Pangasius > Pangasius sanitwongsei. Next base: position 13,313,361 of record CM075018.1, read on the forward strand.
TTGGCCATCCGTATAATTACAAAAAACAACTCTATGCCTTTGTTGAGTGATGTTTTTTCATTTCTGTCTGGGATGTAAGAGCAGTACTATTTAATCATTGATCTATCTCCATTTTGTTAAATGTCCATTTCCGAAGAGATGTGACAGCATGCTGCAAACCGAGGACAAAAATCTTCTGTTTGCATTAAGTGGTTTTCTCTGGGAGAGAAACAGTCAGAGAGGCCGCAAGAGTGCGGCTAGTGGAGAAGAGCCAAAAACCAGGGGGTGGAGAGGGAAAGAGAGAAAGATGGACAGAAAAGGACACAGAAAAAGAAGGAGCCAAAAGAAGGCAAGAGAAGGAAAATATCCATAAGAATTGAGACAAGCTATAAGACTGAATGAATAAAAAGGCAAAAAACCAAAAAAAAACAGGGGAATAAAAGGCTAAATTTCATGAGAAAAGTCTGTATTATGCTTCAGCTTTTTGCTTCTTTCAGAGTCCCTGCAATCTGCACACTTTCACTCCATGAATTTGCATCATTCATCAAAGTTCCTTCTTCATGTCCTCCTTCACTTTGTTCTTTTTCCCCTGCACATGTTGTTTATCAGTGTATCCCATTTTTTTGGCATTTGAAAGGTGAAAAAAATCACTTGTTGAAAAGTTCCTCCCAAAAAATGAAAATGAGAATGTGGGTGAGGGGGCGAGAGTTGCTCTCAAGTCCACTAGCCACACTCAGTCTGGCAGATCAAAACATTTTCGTGTTTCTGATGGAAAGCCAAACATTTCCTATTACTCTTTTTCCCCTAGTCACCCCTTATTTTCTGTTCTCCAGTCTTTGAGCAACATGGGAAGATTTGTTCATTTGGTGTCAGTGTGTGGCCAACAAACCAACTTCACCTCAGCCAACAACCATTTTGTGGCTTATGACCATAAACTACCAGTTTCACAAACTTGTGCTAAATGAGGTTCATTTCTAAGATATTTCTGATAGTTCTATTTTTGCTAAAGCATGAAGTTACATATTTCTGTTCAATTTATTTTAAGGACTCCTTGGGCAACTTCTGCTATATTTAAGCAGGCTGGGAGACAATTTTTAACAAATTTTTAATACATTTTTTAACAAATTTTGAATAATTAAGCCTCAAAATGGCAAAAAAATAAAATAAAATGTGCCTTCGATGAAATTTGCATATTACTGTACTATCTCATATGCCAAAATTAATAGTCCATATATAGTCACATAGTATTTTCACATAAATGCTTAGCTAGCTAACCAACATCACAAGTGTGTACCATGTGTGACATAATATAGATCATAGCCTTAGAACAAGCCTAGTTAATCGGTGACGATCCAGAGCCAGGGTCAGGCAGCAGACAAATCTAGCTAATCTGACCATCTGCTAGATGCCTTCACTCAGTTTACTCTGGTTGCACCACATTAAGACTGTGTCTCTTCCCCAAGCTAAACAATAACAAAAATGCAGTAAATCTCTGTATTGTTTTAGTAATCTAATTAATAGAAAATTAGATCATATCAAATGCTCAGCCAGCACCTTCAAGCTGAAGCTTGGACTGCTACATATGAGTGTCAGTGAGGCAGTTTGGGTTGGATACAGTCTTACTGAAAACAGGCAAAAAATCCAAAAGGGCAAATTCAAATATGTAGTCAAAATACAGGCACAGGTCAGGTGATTGGCAAACAGTGATAAATGGGGAACAACCAGAAACTGTAGTAATAAACAAAATAGAATCAAAACCAGAATAGCAAATGAGAGACCGAAGGCTTGATATCATCACTAGCATAATCCAGGAGAAAAACTGAGTGAAAGTCCAGGCTATATAAAGGGTGAGTGCGATTACAAACAGGTGTTCTTGATTAGAAGTCACAAGAACTAAAGTGTGTAACTGAGTCATGTGATATGGTTTGCAGTCCGTGAGGCTGATGGGACATGGAGCTCAAGGCAGAAGCTGTCGGTGACATGACAATTAGATTCCGTAACATCTAAAGTGCTTATTGTTAATGAACTAATAACTGATCAGGGATTTAATGTACTTTGTTTAACAGAAAATTGGATTAGACCAAATAAGTATGTAGCTTTAAATGAAGCTAGCCCTCCCAGGTACAGCTATATACACTGCCCTGGTCAGGTAAGAGGTGTTGCATTTTTTTATATAATGATACCCTAGGTGTTAAACAGAAATCTGGGTATGAATTTAACTCATTTGAAAATAATGAACATAGCCACAAAAAAATCTACTCCGTCATTTCCACTCTTTAGTATTAACAGGCCAATAGGACCATATTCTGAATTTCTACAGGAATTTGCAGACTTCCTTCCAAACGTTTTTTTATTTTTCCAGAGGAAAAGTAGTAATTGTTGGAGACTTCCTATTCATTCTGATAATCCACAAGTCCCGCTGAGAGCTTTGTTTATGTCAATTGTAGACTCAGTAGATGCTGTCGCCTCCGACTCTCACCCGTTCAGTCAGGTTTGTTGACGGTGGAGTGGCACGACGCTTTATGTCCCAGGGTGCCCTCATGCCTGTGTTAGCTTCTGCCCTCCCTTTTAGTTATGCTGTCAAAGCTCAACCTGGCTGCTTGCACTCTAATCACAGTGTACACTCTTTAAACCACTATAGGACAAGAACTTACCAAATAATCTGTTCAAGCTCAATCTCTCTTCTCTATCTCTCTTTCTGTCAGGTTATACATGTACTCCTGCTGCTGATGGGAAGTCAGTGTCTGATCCTGTCTCCCTCTGCCCTCAGGACCAGCCCGGCCCATCATGATGCTCTACTTTTGCTTGGAGCTTCCTGCACGTGTGAATTACTCACTGCTGCTGGGATGGTCACACATGGCTAACCTAAGGAATTCCTTGGACGGTCCCACATGGATACTGTAGTCCCACTTGTATAAAGATTGCACTTACAGTTATATATACATATACAGTTTATAACTAAGTTTCACCTGCTCTTTGTGACAATGGCTATTGTTAAAAGGTCTACATAAATAAGATTGAATTGAATTGAATTGAATTGAGCTATACATGATAGTAAGTCAGTTTTGTCACTGACCATAATTTATATTTGCCTGGCACCTGTAGTTACCGATAGCACAACTTCTGAGACAAAGACAGAAAAATAGATATAAAGAAAGATGTGCTTACGATGTGAGTCATTATTTGTGCTTATTTTATTAAAAAATCCTCACACTCATTTATATTAAAGTCACTGACAGTATTCTGCATTTTCCTCCATGTTATTTGTCTTTGTAGTAGACTAAGATGATGATATCTACCATATGGCTTCCAAGCTGCCAGCTATTTAAAGCTACTACCCATATTCCAAGAGATGTGTATCCTCTTAACTTGGTTTATGATTTTGATACACCTATAGCATCAATCTGTAACAAATCAACACTGTCTATTCACTGGTTGACATCTTCATCTGATTAACATCACTCTGGATTGAGAGGTAAATTCAGGGTTTTTGGTCCAAATGACAAAAGCAGACCAATTGCAACCTCTATAAACTGTTTTAAAAGTCATAATGATTATAATTACCAAATGTATTGTACTGTTTACAAATAACACCATATAATACAATTTTGATGAAGTAGTATTAAAATATACAGTTTTCCTAAGCAGTTCTTTCAAGTCTTATTATAGTTTTGCAGTTCATGTGACGTCACACTGTATATGAACAGCCATTTTGAGGACAAAACAGGGGGACTGACTAGGGTCTGATTAAATCTCCACCTGCAAGACTGTTTGTGTGCATAAGCATCTGTGTGAGTGTGATTACACACACTTCCTATCTTCTTGTTTTTCCAGTTGCTTCCTTTTTCACACACAATAATTACAGTGTTTCACACTTTAAAAATGAATGGCAGAGTCCCTGTGTGTTTATGTGGGGTGGTTTATGTAACAAGCTATCTCTATCTCTTCTAAGATTTAGACCTGAATCTTAACATCAGACTTCAGAAAATATTAAGAAACACTGTCATCATCCTCGTCGCACAAATTTTTATAACCACATGAATCTTGTGACCTCTTCTGTCTTCTCTTGTGATCTCATTCATGTCGGTATACAAGAATGCAAAATCACTTGTCTACACCTTGGATGGGATGCCAGTCCGTCACAGGGCACCATGCACACACACATTTGTACACTCACTCACATCTAGAGAAATTTAACATGGCCAACACACGTACCAGCATGTTTTTGGGAAGTGGGAGGAAACTGGAGAGCCTGGAGAAAACATGAGGATAAACACAGGGAGGAAACAGGGAAAAGTTGCAAAACTTCACACAGACCTCAGGATTGAACCTCGGACCCTGGTGCTGGTTGTCAGGAATGCTATGGAAAATACCAATGATTTTTATTTTTGATCCGAAACCATGTGCTTCGCCCATTCAGCCCATTCGAATAAATGAAACTGTTTGATGAGTTCTATTAAAAGCATTAAAATAAAAAAAAATTTATATTATATCCTTTAGACATGTCTTTCTATCTGAAATTCTATCAGTGAATTCTAGTTCATGCCATTATATAATCCTGTATGTTCTCCTCCTCTTCTGATCCCATCTTCTAGAAGTTGACATGTTTTTTTGGCTGATATTTCATATTTCAATAATTTTGCAGCTCAGTATTTTCAAGCATGTTTATCATCCAGCCATCTTTAGTGCATGGTTGTCTGTGATTATGGAGCTAACAGAGCCAGCATGCTCTTAACCCCTTGGCCTAAGTCTAACCTCCTCTAAAGCAGTGTAGACTGATGAGTCTTCTCCACCTCACCCATGCATTCTTGTTTTTTCTTTTCTTTCTGTTCCCTCAAGAGGTTATTTCCCAGACTCATCACTGTTGTGAAGGTTTGTAAACAAACTTTTTTTTTATCAGCACCTATAAAGGTGTTTTTCTACTTTTGGGGCTTTAAGCCTATTCCAGATGGGGGAAAAAAATTTCTCTGTGTTATTTGTTAGCAATGTATCTTTCATTCAATTACACTAGCATAACGAAAACATTATTAATTTTTATCTAAAAACGTTTGTGGCACAGCCAATCAGTTTTGATGTAGTGTTATTAGCGGTAGAAAAAGTACAAAACACAGTGACTTGAGTAAAATTTCTGCTAATTTAGTAAAAAAAATAATACTCAAGTAAGTCATCTGACGAAAGACTACTTGAGTAATTACTTTCCAAATTACTGTTTTATATGTGTACAATTGACACGACTAATCTAAAAATATTCTATATGTGAGGAATGCATTTTTGAACAATTACGTTAACTAACCAAGTGAGCTATGCTGAGCTATGCTCCATTATCAACAAGACAAGAAAAAAGGTAACGTTAGCCTGCTAGTTAACTTAGCTACATACTGTTGGGTTGTCAGTAGACTGATAAGTTTGTTAGCTAGCTAGCTCATGGTAATTAATACGTACATGTTTCCAGCTACATAGAAAGCTATCTGGCAAAGATGCCCCTTACACATTATCCTGAGTGTTACCTATAGGTTATAGCAGCAGTATACTGTACATTAAATATATTTAAAATAACCGGCAATCGCTACTGAACATCATAGTGACATCTTAAGTTTAATACAGAGCAATCGGAAACAGTAAATCATCAGAAGATCTGGCTAGCTAGTTTAGCCTAGTAAGCTAGCTCATGGTTTATCTTTTCATGTTTACGCAGGTTGGATGTGGAGCTGTGAATAGGCGATATCTCCAGGGGCTTTGCCTCACATAATAAGCAGATTGTTATCAGCCATTTCCTTTGTAGCATTTAAAACTGAAGATACCTGATAAACTGGGCCAAGGGTCTGTCTCCACTGTCTCAGACATTGCTGCTGCTGAGAAAGCATTTAGTGCATGAAGTTGAGACTGTCAGTAGGAAATTGAATTTGGATTTGAAATTGAATTATTTCAAATTTGCACATACTGTCTTTTAATTGGTTTACTTTAATTGGTTCCCATGCTTAAAGGCATTATATTTTACTCTGTAATGGGGCTCAAAAATAAATGTAACAAAAGTTGATTATTTTATTTACTTAAAAATGCAAGCAAAAGTACAATGATTGAATTATACTTAAAAAAAAAAAGTACTGTTACAGTGAACAATGTACTCAAGTAGTGTAACAAGAGTACATGCAATTTATTACTGTACACCCCTGGTAATTAGCAAGTGATTTGAGTTAGCATGAATATTAGCTTTTTAACCAGCAAAATATCTAATTAATATTCTTGCTGACTATAGACTTCTGCAGTACTAAAAATAATGCTTTAGAGACTTTGTTATATTGTTATACTATTAGCATATATTGTTGGTGACCTGTATCTGTATGTGACATTACAATTCCTCTTAATATAGGACAAATCATGAAATAGTGTATTTTATGCCATTTTTATAACGTTAATAAATGTACCACATTAGTGAGTTGCTGTGAGAATAAGAACATGGAGCTCTGTGCAAATTGTGCATGGGTGTGTTTTACTGGTCAGTGTAATCTTTCGTAACTTGGAAAGAAAACCTTGACCATCGTACCCGTGCGTACACCTCAGACGTCAACAAAACCCTCCAGAGCTATCTGCACTATTCTTCCAGGCCAGAGGGGTTTGTGTGTGTGAGAGGGAAAGAATCAGGAGCATTATTCAGGTTCCTGATTTGGTCCTAAGAGACAGTTATGAACTGCTGGAAAACAGGAAGCTGCTGAGCTCATGGTGATGCAGAGCAACAAGTTCAGAAAGAGAGTGGGAGAGAACGAGGGAAGGATCACACAAGGACATGTGCAATTTGTTTTTTTATGTGTTTGAATTAAAAGATGAACAAAGTTTAATATAATATGGAAGAGAATGTAATAAAATCGACTGTGAGAAGCTCTGGATCTTGACCAGAGAGGAGGACAAAATACGTGCATAGGCATACAAATCACTACAAATCTGCCGATATACATCTGGTAAATGTGGAATGAATGAAGGAAACATGATCGGTATTGTGAAATACTGAGCTACTTAGGGACAAGTCATATAAATATTGGACATTGATGAATATGATGAAGAGATGTAGATAAATACATGGTATACTAGAATAAATGGAAAAGCACACAATATGAAAACCAAAAGAATACATACTATAGATCAGGCTTCATGCTTTTGGCTGCCACTTGCAGTGATTATCATTGTGCTTCCCCGTGGAATATACTTGCAACGACAATGGATCTGGCTAGAACCAAAACCACTTGCTTATCTCTATAACACACCCGATTTTACAGCATTCCTTTTGTTGAAGGAAAAGCTGTGGTGTGGTGGAATGACTCAAATTCTAAAATCATGGCAACTAAGCCAAAGGCCTGGAATTAGACACTTCACTGATTATAACAGAGAAACACTACACAGACAACAGATAGTACTTCAACACGTGTACTTTTATTCAGAATAATTTACAAGCATGCGCTGTGACAGGAGCTGATGGGATTCAATTTGTGATTTTTGTTTGCATGTCAAAGAAGATTGAGAAACTTAGGACCATCAAGGCCAAAAGCTGGACAACAGCTGGTTTGAGGTTGTTTAGAAGCAAGGACATGGGGGATGAGGGGGTGCTGACTTAATGTGTTTTATTTAAAACTACTGCTTCCTGCATTGTGGGGAAATGTGCTGGTTTAGCAGGTGTTTTGGATTTTCGCACCCCCCGAACACACACGCGTACGCCTATTCTCATGTGTTGAATGGTCAATGCACACATAAAAACACACACATACACGCACACACACACACACATTGCTATTCTTACATGTGCTGTTTGTAGAAGTACACACACACACACACACACACACAACAGCTTACATCCATGCCTGTATAAACAAACTCTTGCAGTCCTTTCCTGAGGCCTCAGTCGGGGGAGGTATTATTGACAGGATGCTCACAGCAACAAAGTTTGGGAAATCACACACACTCACACATACATGCATGCATACATATGCACAAAATGAACCCCCAAACAATAGTTGTTTGGCTCCCATCGCTCCCTAGGAGCCAGAATTCATGCTTACCTAACTTGCTTATACCTTTGCTGTTGTGGTTTTGGCTCTAAAATATTGATGCACTGTTTCAGACTGCACTCTTACACCTGCTTGGTGCATTATATTTCATCCTGAAAGGGGTGTCTGCACCAAATGCCATAAAAAAAGAAACATTCATATTTTATATGTATACAAGGCTCTTTTCTGAGCATCACATCACTGTGCACAAGGGGAAATTCATGCCCAGTGGTCTGCAGTGCATTATAGCTCAGTGGTTAAGACATTGCACTGATCAGCAGGCTGTGAGCTCAAATCCCAGCACTTGAAGGCCCTTAACCCTCAACTGCTCAGCTGTATAAATGAGATAAATGTAAGTCACTCTGGATAAAGGTGGCTGTCAATGCAAGTTTGTGATTTTGATTCAAGCACATTTTAATTCTGATTTTTTAAATTCTGGCATTTACTGTAAAAGGCCAATCATTTTCATTTTATTATTATCTACTAAATACTTCTGTTGCCAAAACAGCATCTGACACAAACTCCAGTACACATAGCTTTTGAAGTCCACTACATTATAAATTTCAAATTAAGAATGAAATATAAATATTGTAAATATAATTATATATTATATATAAATATATAAATATTATTGGTTTACTATTAAAAGGAAATCTGAACCAGCTGTGCTATTAACACTCTGCTATACTGGCATAGATAAATAAGTGTCACAAATAAATGTTATGTGAGGGTACGGCACTTGGTAGCCTACTTGTTTTTTGTTTTTTTTGTTTTTTTTTTAAGGTGAGAATAAGTGAACAGAGAATTTCTACCTATTTTGATAAACTATTGAAACCTATCTTCTTAACAAGTCCCTTTTAGTTAACACACGAGTAAGTTCTCAAACTATATAAATTAATGCCTGCACTATCCTTGTAGGTTGTGTCATATAATATTACCTGATGCCAAAATGTTAAGTTGTAAGCAGAGACGTAGTCATATAAACTTAAATGAGTGAAGGCAATGTGGTTGGATTTTGTCAATTTCATTTGAAGCGCTCACCTGGGAATTTCTTAATGCTTTCACACCACACCGAGGTCACATTTACAAAGTCAAATTCTCAACAAAAATGCACATATGAATATACTTTCAATATGTGACGAGCACAGTGATGCAGTACGTAGCATTGCCTTGACATAGCTCCGGGCTCCGTGCTTTGATCCTAAACTTGAGTTACTGTCTGTGTGGAGTTCTCTATGTTCTCCCTGCATTTGTGTGGGTTTTCTCCATGTTCTCCAGGTTCCTCCCACCTCCCAAAAATATGCCAGTATGTGGACTGGCTATGCTAAATTGCCCCTAGGTGTGAATGTATGTGTGCATGGTGCCCTGCAATGAACTGGTGTCCCATCAAGGGTGTATTCCTGCTTTGTGCCTAGTGTTTCCCGGATAGGCTCCGGATCATGACCCTTACCAGGAATAAGCAGTTACAGGAGATGAATGAATGAATGAATGAATGAATGATGTGAATGAGAGTCAGTAAAGTGGTTCCACTAGTGATCAGAGAGTTGTCAGTTTAAATTCCAGAACTGTCCGAAAGCAATGATTTTGCTTGGTCTCTTAAGTGATCAGCTGTGTGTTTGGATTTCATTCTTTCTCAATTGTAGCCATTTTGTATTAAAAAAAAATCACCTTCCCAAATGAATGTAAATGCAATTTAATGCTCTCAGCAGTAGAAGGGGTGACAGACATTGTTCAGTGGCTTTGAACACCAATTACTGGTGATTAAAGCTTAGTAATGTGAGCAGTGTCATTGTGTCTGGTTCTCATGTGCTTTTTCATTTTAATCTTTGATCTCTATATTGTTCCCATCTCTTTCTTCTCTCATATTCCCTCTTCCCTCAATGTAAGTCAGCCTGTGTCAGCTGTCCATAATCACTCCATCTCTTACCTCTTTGCCACTTCTCTCTGTCTCCCTCTTTCGTGTTGTGTTGTGTTGTGTTGTGCTGCATTGTGTGCTCTGCTGGTCAGGCAGCTGCAGCAGAGCTGATAAGAGCTCTTGACCTTGGCAGATGGTGACGACTCCTGGAGAGTGCTAATCATAGCACTTCCTCCTGAGAGATAAAGAGAGAAGGAGAGAAGGAGAGAGAGGGTGTGCACACACTCGTGTTGACCACTCCGGGGCAGCACTGCAGCACATTTGAGGCGTTGCTCACAAACTGTGTGTGTGTGTGTGTGTGTGTGTGTGAGAGAGAGAGAGAGAGAGAGAGAGAGAAAGAGATTGAGAGCTCATGAAGCACCACCCTAAACATTACCTCAGAACTGAATCATGTGTGTATTAGATAGGACTGGAGTGCATAAGTGCCACACTAGTGGGTGTTAATCACTATTGTGACTCTATTGCATCTCCACTTAAACACACACACACACACATGAATACACACATTTTTTACCTGAGGTAATGTCTGGTTGGGTGATTCTACAGAGACACATCTTTCATGTCTCTCTTTTTATATTTCTTTTCCTCTATTTCTTCCGTATCTTTTCCCTATCTCTGTGTCACTCCTCCTTCTCCGGGGGTTGGCTGAGAATGACGACAGTCTTCTGCTCCACTGCTTTGATGAGATTTTGTGATGTCTGAAAAACTGCAGCAGTCACTCAGTGCTCAATGTGTGTGTGTGTGTGTGTGTGTGCAGGATTGTTTGCACATAATGTGTCTTTTAGTCCAAATGAATGACATAGATTTGTGTTTGTGTGTGCTCTTCACTCACTGCCTTACTGTATCTATACGCTCATCGTCCACTTTATTAGGAACACCTATACCCCTGCTCATTCATGCTTTTAACCAATCAACCACTCATGTGGCAGCAGTACAATTCATAAAATCATGCAGATATACCTGTATGTCTGGAAAGTGGAAGATTAGAAAAACATTGCCTGGTCTTTTTCCAATCTTCAACTCTCCAGTTTGGGTGAGTCTGTGCCCACTGTGGTCTCAGATTCCTGGTCTTGGCTGACAGGACCGGAACCCGATATAGTCTTCAGCGGTTGTATTTTAACCCAGCATCCTCAAGATTCGACATGCTGTTTGCTCTGAGATGCTTTTCTGCTCACCATGGTTGTAAAGAGTGGTTATTTGAGTTACCAAAACCTTCCTGTCAGCTTGAGCCAGTCTGGCCATTCGCTTCTGACCTCTCTCGTCAACATGTTATTTCCATCCACACAACTGCTGCTTATTGGATTTTTTTTAAAAATGTTTTTCACACCATTCTGTGTACACTGATTATGTAATGCATTGCACTGCTGCCACATGATTGGCTAATTTCATAATTGCAGGAATGAGTAGGTGTACAAGTGTTCCTAATAAGGTGGATCAAAAATAGAATTTAGTGCATACATTTAATTTCCTTTCTTATTATTTTGCAAGATGATGATTGACATGCCTAAGTATTGTTAGCAACTCAACATCACAAGAGTTACGTAATAGAAATTAACTTGCACGGCATTAACCTGTAATGTTAGCATGACTGATAAAACATTACAGTCTACCGTTTAGTCAAATGATCAGTAAAGTAGAAAATTCTACCACTGCATTTAGATCTTGTTATGAGAGGAGAAATTTTTTTAAAGGCAAACTCAGTCTCAATGCAAGAAAATATGTATGGATAAAAGTGATTTAACTGCAATCTGCAGAAATGTACATAAGCTTACTTCTTTACACATTCAGTCTTCTTCAGTGAACACTTCCTGTGACTATCCTGTCATGGTCACAGTGGATCCAGAACCTATCCCGGGAACAGTGGCCGTGAGGTGTGAATACACCTTGGATGGAATGCCAGTCCACTGCAGGACACCGTGCACACACATATTCACACACACACTCACATCTGAGGACAATTTCAGCATAGCCAATTTACCTAGTGACATATTTTTAGACAGTTATTATTTGCACATAATAATAAACTGTTTACAGCTGTAGCAAAAGGTATTTAGTAAAGTAGCCACCACCAGAAAATGAGTCTTTCACTTACCATGTCTTTCCCCTTGAAATCAATTGGCTTTTTTTTGCCAAGCAAATTTTATTCTCGAGAAAACAGAAAAGCATAGTTTTCAGATGTCTCCCATTATCACCGTTGCAAAGAGTCAAAAATCGTAAAGGTTTTTGCTAAACTGTAGATGTTGACACCTCTATAAATGGTACTAGCTTACAAATCAACTTTGTGTAATTAAGTAACAGTTAAAAGTTATGTTAAATACTTCATTTAAAACTGTCTAGACGTAACATTAGCTAACTTGCTCAGTCCATATTTAACAACGCACTCATGTGAGCATCTGGGGGCAATAACAATAAAGGTTTTTTTCAATTTCACATGATGACCATGGGTGGTCACCTACATGGACATAGACGCAGACAGGCAAGCCCTGCTCACACACATATACACATTAATGCCTCAAGTTCAAACACTTCTTGTAGGGCAGCAGAGAATTAATAAAGACTGCCTAAAGCCACATTAGTCCTCACTCCACTCCTCTGCCTTAATCCTCCTCTTCTTCTCCTCACAGAAGAGGATTTTTCTTTTAATTAAAGAAGGCAGACAGGAAGCAGGGACAGCTTCCCACACTATGCCTAAAGAATACTGCTGCCTCCATCTTTTCTGTCTTGTCTTCTCAGTGAGGGAGAAGAGGAGGCACAATCTTAATCTAGTGAATGAATGAGAAAATAACATCAATAAAAAAGAAACGTCAATAAACACAGCTTAGTTTGCTGAGCATGCTAAGAATGGTAGAGAGGAGCGGGCGGGGGCGTGTGTGTGTGTGTGTGTTTGTGTGCCAAAAGATCGTTTTCATTAAGATATGGGAAGCTGCTGAATTGCTGACAGGAGTGTCCATGCCTTTCTGAAGTTAATATACCTCGTTTGATAAAAAACTTCTCCCTCATTCCACTAATGGCCCATTAAATTCATCAGCAAGGCCTTCCCACACTCCTGCCTCTTCCAGCACCTCTCTTCTATTTCTGTCTTTTCTGGCTTTGTCATTTCTTTCTCTCTCTCTCTCTTTCTCTTCTTGCATGAACTTGATCTGGTGTGAACTCAAATCAGTCTTTTGAGACCACTCTCATATTTAACTCTTTCCTTTGCTTGCCTGTTTACTAAGCCGTTGAGAGGCCATAAAAAAAAAAAAAAATTGTGTGCACCATTTAATTTGATGTGAGCACTAGAAATGCTTTCAATTTGCTATTCTAAATTCTCAAATTAATAACAATGTCCCCAAGTTTTGGTTAATTTGTGCTCTCCTCCCATGCCCACATGACTTTGTCTAATGGATAAGCTGACCTTGATCAGTGATCTGCAGTGGCTGAGCTAAAGCTTAGGTATAGTTCATAAGTCTCAGTTATGGATAGAGATTCTTTAATTAAAGTATACTTATTCATTGGAATGAATTACAGAGCCATTCTGAGAGCACTTGCTAGCACTTGCTGATATCTAGCTATAAAAATGTAGAGTGAAGCAGGACTTCACATATCATTCAATACAACTAGCTAACGATTTTCTAAATAATGTTTTAACAAAAGGCAAAATATCTAATGGAATTTATTTAATTGTAGCTACAAGTACCAAAGTGCTCCATGGGCACACTGTCTACAGGAAAGCACAAATTTTAAAAATGTGGGTACAATTTTAGCATTTCACAAGCTTGAAAAACAAAAACTCAGAGCATGGATAAAGTAAATGGTGCACACCCATTACTTTTTTTGTGAAATCAATTAAGTATCTCACAGCCGTGTTAAACTAAATCATGCAATTTAGTACATCATGTGCACAAAAAAAAAAAAAAAAATTGTTGCCTCTCCAAGTGAATAAATTCTAAAAAGTGATTATGGCTTTATGTAGCTTTTACATATTGATATAATGTCCATGTTACTACAATAAATTAAGTTTGCACATGTACATATTTCTATTTAATTTCTAGTTAATATAAACCTGCCATTATTTGCCTTTTTACTTTTTGGTGAACTTACATATTTTACTTATTCTGCCGTTAATTTAAGGATCCATGATTTTTTTTTTTTTTTTCAGAGTAAGGTGTTTTCCATTCCTGGAACAGAACATATTCCAATATATATATATATATATATATATATATATATATATATATATATATATATGGATTGTGTCTGAATGAGAAAAAATCCTCACAGCCCAGCCACATTCCAAAATCTAGTGGAAAGCCTTCCCAGAAGAATGGAGGCTGTTATTTGCTGTAGGCAGCAAAGGGGGAACAACTCAATATTAATGCCCATGGTTTTGGAACAGGATGTTGAACAGTATGTTCAATGTTCAGGTGTCTATATATTTTAGGCCATATAGTGTATGATGGCAGGGTTTGACACAAACCTTGACTTTTCAGTTAACTTTCAATTCATGATGTCCGTGGTCATTACCTCTTTTTCAGGTTGATTTCATTCAACTTGCACATTTGTAAGATGGCTAAATTGGCATAGCTAAGCTAGCTGCTTGCACAGGACCAACTAATATTCCACACTACATTGCCACTGTAACTGTTTTCCATCCTAACTCTGAGCTTTTAACATAATTTCATGGTCACAAATTTATACAGACCAGCTTATATAAAAATTCATGAACTGTAATGCTGTTTCTTCAGATTCTGATGTGAGATGGAGTTGGAAGTATATTAGTTTTCTTGTGTGTGTGGGTTGATGTAACTGACCAGATTTAGGAGGAGAGTGAACATCCATGTGCAGAGGCACGTTATTATAAAATCCAGGCAAACAACATTGAAAACACAGTCCAGTAGAAAAACAGTGAAGGTTGAAAACAGGTTGAGGCCTAACTGAACAAAATGGATGGAGAAGAGGGGAAATGAGGCCATGGTTTGCTAATAACCCAATAGATGTGATTAAGAGGTAATGCAATGGATGGCATCTGCTTTTTGTGCAGGTTTATGGTGGATCAGTAAGTCACACTAGAAACTTTTAGCAGGATGTGTGCTGGATGTTAAAAAGCTTACCCAGCAACTGTTTTGCCAGTTCACTGAATAAGCTACGACCCTAATATACTTAATGGAAACAACGATCATTAGGCCTTTTTCACATTTCTCAAACATGTAGGGTAGGCACATACTGAGATTGACATCTGGATTTAAAGGGGATTTCATATCCCATATATTTAAAGGTTAAATTATTATTATTATTATTATTATTATTATTATTATTAAGAAGAAGAAGACGAAGTAAAAGAATGTGAACACATTTTCTAAAGTTTCAAGTTACAGATCTTTTTAAACAAAAAGGACAAAATGTGATAAATAAAGGTCCAATCAATTTTAACACAGATGCGTGTATACCAGTATTATATCTAATGTGACTTTAAATTTGGAGCAGATTCAGTAGGTTTGCCTATAAATATACCTGGATTTTTATATATGTCTTTTTTCACCGATATAATAATCTCACACCTTTGCAAGCAATGTGATGTGACCTTGCAGTTCCTTACAGGTAGGGAGACAGAAAGAAAAAGTCAAGGCTGTTACCTAATCAGTAACACATTCCCGATGTTCCAGATGTATAGCGCCATCATTTTCCAGTGAAAACGCACAGAAATAGATCAGAAGTGTAAAACCGCTCTGCTTGTATTATACATAGAGCTGTTTATTGTAAAATCGCCCAACGTAATTGGGTGAATAGAACATATTTTTTTTTGTAGAAAGCACTAATCTATACGCAACTTTCTGTCTATTTTGCTTGACAACGCAAGTACTTCAGAGATTAATTTGATTAATTATTAATTCATAATTGTGTCATTGTCTGGGAAACCTATCAGCTGCTGTGGCTCAGTTCTTAAAAAAAAAAAAAAAAAGCAGCCAAAATTACCTGGTTTTTATTAAAGTTGAGTTTTTCTGCCAGTATATACTTTGACATCTCTACTTTAAGAAGACATATATACAGTCAGGTCCATAAATATTGGGACATCGACACAATTCTAACATTTTTGGCTCTATACACCACCACAA
>CM075018.1:13329482-13383767 GCA_037576675.1 Pangasius sanitwongsei
TTGTGGTGGTGTATAGAGCCAAAAATGTTAGAATTGTGTCGATGTCCCAATATTTATGGACCTGACTGTATATATATTTTGCCAAAATGTTTTTATTCGAGCTATTTTCTAACCTTGCCTTGGCCCTCTGCCTGCAAATATCATGTTGGAAAAAGAGTCAGTTTAACAAACACAGTGGTAAACACAATCAGCCTGCATAAAGATGTCTAAAACCTTGCAGTGTGAGAAAAGTGTGCTTTTCTCACACAGTGAATGATTACGTTGTTAGACAGTTACGTGCCATAGTGAAAGGGACAAAAGCCTAATCATGTTTAAGTGCCACGAGTGATTTTTGTTTTTAACCTCAAGTAATGAGACATAATTCTTCACAATCCAGCAATAAAAATAAATAAATAAACAAACAAACAAATAAATAAATAAATTCCACAAGTGGATGAGTAGGGTGTTTACTTCCCTGTCAACTCCAGATAATTGCAGCTGGATTTCTGCTGGATTTGTGAGATTTCTGAATAGCCTCTCAGTCATTATCCTAAAAGTAAAACCTGTTCTAAAGATAGGTATAGTTTTCTTAGTCATATACCTCATTGCTACATCTTATTTATTACATATTAAATTAAATGCAATATGAAATCAATAAATATCAGTTGGTGGTGTCTTTAATCACAATAACTTATGATTGTGATATGGGCGAATAAGCCACCGATTTCAGTTTAGGAAAGTCTGAAACTCTTTTTACTAGAAAATTTGACCATGTGAAGGGTTTTCCCAGGCTGCCACACAATTAAATTATTAACACACCAGACCTTTAATTATTACTCTAGAGATTTATTTAAAAAAAATAAATAAATAAAAACAGCAAAAATATCTGCAAATTCACAGTTACCACGATGATGCCAATTTTATATTAAAAATTAAGGAAATAATCTTAAGCATCTGTTGGCTCCCTAGTTACTCCTGTACTGTATATTATTACTGGTGATGTCTTGGGCGGCACATGCCCACCTCAGAGCTCCAGGGTCCCCGCGTCGATCCTGAGCTCAGGTTACTGTGGAGTACCTGTGCATGTTCTCCCCATGTCTGCGTGCTTTTCTTCCAGGTTCTCAGGTTTTCTCCCACCTCCCAAAAACATGCAGGGAGGTGGACTGGCTACACTACATTACACTAGATGTGAATGAGTGTGTCTCCGGTGATGGACTGCCATTCCCAAGGATAGCGTGTCCCAGTGTTCCCGGGATAGGCTCTGGATCCACCGAGACCCTGACCACAATAAAGCGCTTATGAAGGATGATGAAGATGATGTTGGGAGATCTCTAGTGCTCTTTAGTGCTATTACCTTTAGTGCTATTACCTGTATAATGTAATATTTGTAACGCCACTTCTTTGCCAGTACAGAACATAGTCATGCCAATGAAGCGAAAGAAAGAAAGAAAGAAAGAAAGAAAGAAAGAAAGGAGGCATTCAACTGGAGGGCTAGGTTGTATCAATTCCAGACTATCCCGAAATTCCCAAGTATCCCAAAAGGAAATTAGTATTGGATCATTTCAGGATGCTCTCTCTCTCTCTCTCTCTCTCTCTCTCTCACCACCCATCATGCGCTCACACACACGGACACACACACGCACACACCAACCTTCCCTCGCCTCCACTTCTCCCTTCTCCTCACCCCCTCCTTCTCTTCGCACAAACAAACATGGCCGCCAAATCGGACGGAGCCGCCGCATCCGCCGTAGCCTCGGCTTCCGCGTGCGCGCGCGATAAGGAGCCCGAGGCGCGTTGTGTCCTCGCGGGGCCGGAAGAGCGCCAGGACCGCTCCTGGCGGCACGCGCTGCTCGACTGCTGCTGGGTGCTTTGCGCGCTGCTCGTCTTCTTCTGCGATGGCGCCACGGACGTGTGGCTCTCGGCCGACTACTACGCGCGCCGCGACTACTGGTGGTTCGCTCTCACGCTGCTTTTCGCCGCGCTGCCCTCCGCCGTGGTGCAGGTGCTCAGCTTCCGCTGGTTCGTCTACGACTACGCGGCGGAGACGGAAGAGGACGCGGCGGGAGCGGCGCGCTCGCGGAGCCGGACGCTCAGGTGCTGCCGAGCATGCATGTGGACCTTCCAGTCCCTCGTGCACATCCTGCAGCTGGGCCAGATGTGGAGGTAAGGGCACGCGCGTCGAAATACGCCGAAGTCTAGAGCATCAGCAGCAGCAGCAGCAGCATCACCCGAGGCGGCGTCAGCAACCGTGCATAGTATGAAGCATAGTATTCTGACATAGTTACTTGTGAGTGCACTACTCCGGGTATAGTCTGCCAACTCGGAATCAAAGTCCATAACTAGACTAAGCAGCACTTGATTTCTCAATCATAACATCAAGACCACTTTGAACAAGCCTTCTGTACTGGATATAAATCAATGATATTAATAGAGGGTGTAATCCAACCCTAAATTTATAACTTGTTAAGATCTACACTCAGTATTTTACACTGGAGAAATGCACAGAGCAGGAACATGGCTGACAGCACAGCTAAGGGCATCATTTTAGTTATTAGTCAGTGTGGGCAGTAATTACAGACCTACTCAGCTGCATTGTTGCTCTCAAGGCATTTCTGCTGTCAAATCATGCATGCACAGCAAAACATGTTGAATTTCTATTTCGACATTGTTGAATGCCTGTCGTTTTCAATTAATTAACATCTACAGTGCTGAATGAACGCTTACAGCTTTACAGAAGTTACGCTACGAATGAAGTCAGTACTGTAGCTGTCCAGTCTACACTACAAGTGCTCAGTCAGTGCTACTGATGCTGTTTCAGTGCCATAGATTTTACTGTGCAGATTCGAACAATTAACAGTGCTTACTAAATTCCACACAGTACATGTTGTTCCACATTCCAGTTAACGTTGTGTCCTTGTTGTAGTTCTTGTGCTTCATCCATAATACTTAGAAGACAGATGGAAGCACTGAGCAGTATTCTCCAGCCTGGGCTGGCTCTGTGTGTGCTGTTTGGTCAGGCAGTACTGCCAGCCTAGATGTGGTGCCAGGGGACAGAGAGAAAGACCCATGTGGCACGGACAGGCGGGTATTAGATTATGCTGAAATGGATATTATCGACACAAGCTCGACAGCTAGGGGCTCGAATTTTTTCCAAAAAGGGAGAAATGCAAAGTGATGCCTAATTTTAATGACTGTACGGATTTGGCATGGTAAATTCTGAAGTAAAAAAAAAATTCAGATAGGTTTTAATTGTAATCCCATCCACATGCACACACATGGGGATTAAACATGATGCCTCCCCAATCACAGACAATACTGGACTAACGTACAAAAAAAAAATTGCAAAGCATAAAAGGTGCAACAAGTGTAAATGACAGCAATGTACAAAAGTACTGTAAGCTAGGTGGAGGTACGGTCCATTACTAAATTCCAGGTGACAGAAAAACGCCTACTTGCACTTGAAGAGAGTTTAGAATCCAGCATAATATTGGTGATTTCCCTGCTCTAACACACCTACTACTTAAATGATGAGTTGAGCCACGGAAAATCACTCAGTACCAAACTGTACTGGTCTCTCTTTTGTCATTTTTTTTTTGTATTTGTATACCTATCCTGCTAAATAATAAATTGCAAACTCTAGCAAGGCTCCCCCTGACAAAGCAGACACAGCTCTCCAACCCGTCCACTGATTTTCTGTCATCTCGCTGGGTCATTATTTGCTAAGTATGGGAAGCCTGAACTCATGTGTCTAAAGTGGCTTCTGGGTCGGCTTTCTCCTAGGAAAATCGTTATCTCCTGCTCCCTTTGCTGTTTGCCTTCATCCTGTAATCTACCTTTCTCTGGCATTTCTCTCCTCCTGTGATCCAGTTTGGAGGAAGAATAAAACCACTGGAGGAAATCGCCCTTGCTGGTGTGAAGTATGCTGACTGTTTATGTGAGCATATATAATTGGCATTCCCTCAGTCAGAGAAAACTGTGTTTAAGTCTCTTTTAGTGTGTATGAGAGAGAGTGAATACTACACTACTTTTTTGTAATTTTGAAAAGGCTTTCGGTGCATTGCAGGATATTCTCAGAGTGTATGTGTGTCTCAGAGAGAGAAAGTAGGGAGAGAAAAAAAGAACAAGATAAAGTAAAAAGTAAAGAAGAGAAATAAGAAAGATAGAGAGAGACAGGAATAAAAGTGTCTGTGGGTCCTTAAGACTTTCTCTAAAATTACATTTTAACAATTAAAGGCTTTAATAAGTATGAGCTGAACTGATATGGTCTTATATTTTAGACTTTTTTTTTTTTTACACTGTGCCAGCAACAAAACAACAGATGATCATTTACTTTCTGTCTAATTTTGTGACCTGAAGCCTCGAGCAATGAACGAATTCACGCTTGCTAATTTGCAGCACTTTATATAACTCAGTTCGTGTGAATGATTATGAAGGTTAATGTTAAGGTTAGAGGCAGGGTTTTGGAACTTCGAAGCTGAAAAAAAAAGGTATTATGCTTTTAAAAGTATATCAGTTTCATATATTTGAATTATATGCATGTCACATTAAATAAAAATCTTTTTTTTTCTGTGGTGTATTTAATACATTTACATTTTTTTTCTTTGTTTTGAACTTGCTAGGAGTAAGATCTGCCTTAAAACATTCAAAATCATGGGTTATGGTTTTAAGATTTAGAAAAAAATCAGAACCTCAATTACAAAACTCCAACATCCTAATCTCATGTAATGTAATGTAAATTAGGCAAAAGGTCAAGCATCTGGGATTCCCAGGGAAAGCAGATGCTTTTGTTTAATGTGACTTGTATATAATTCATATTCAAATACTTTTGTCAGCTTCTAAGCTCCATACTAGGTTAACATTTATACATCCCTGTACAGCTTTGTTGGTATGGCTTAACCACTTCAGCTTTGCTGGTTTGAATTTGTCCTAATATCTCATGAGATCAGACTGCAATAATAGCACTCACTTCACATGTGCAGTGCAAGAGACAACCCTGGAGCGACATCAGCAACTTGGTAGTGTGAACATGGGGTTATTTAGTGTTTGATGTCTGGTCACGCACATGCTGGGTAATACAGATTTAGTCACACAAAGCAGGAGAGTGTGTTACACTGAGTACGACCAGCTACATGCCTGCTGTTGTGTTAGCATATCCTGAGACATGCTGTAAATTCAACCACTAGTTAATCCCCAAATACTCCAAACAGTTAACCCCTTAAACTCACAGGAACCGTCGGCATGTCCAGACACACATCTCTCATGCTCT
Source organism: Pangasius sanitwongsei (assembly GCA_037576675.1). Lineage (NCBI taxonomy): Eukaryota > Metazoa > Chordata > Actinopteri > Siluriformes > Pangasiidae > Pangasius > Pangasius sanitwongsei. Next base: position 13,334,728 of record CM075018.1, read on the forward strand.
TAACATTCCTTTTCTCTTAGTTTCAGTACACTGTAGTTACTTGGCCACAATAATATACTGTAAATGAATATAAGCTGGGACTTTACGTGGAAAAAGTTGGGTCTGCCAACAACTCTGAGGCTGACTACAGATTATGATGAATTTACTTTTGCAAGAGAATAAATAGACAATTTTCTTAAATGCGAGGTATTTTGAAGTCGGTTCATATTTTGCATATCACTGCAAATGAGATCTTAAATTATATACATAATGTAGCATTGGAAAAAAGTCTGGAGTATTAATTGTACCTTAAGCATACTTGCAGACACCCAGCCAAGAGAGGGAAAGGATGGATACAGAGACAAACAGCAGAGTCAAGAGAGTAATTCATGCTGAGCCGCAACAATAAAATCATCTCTAGATAAAACTAATCTGCAGTGTTGTTGAACCTTGTGCTGTAGCTGAAGGTCTGACTGAGCAGAACTGGACCTCGTCCCACTCACAGGGGATCTCACGGGCTGTATTAGTGCTCGACCAGGAGAGCTAATTCAATCTCGTGCATGTGTATGACAGAGAGAGGGAGAGATTTACTGGTAGTTTGGTTTTGAATTATTAACAGGAGATGGAGAGGACTTATGAGCCTCAGCAACTGTCTGAGAGACGATATAGCATATCATGTCATCCTTCTCCTAAATGAAATTCTTTCTCTCAGGTCACAATATTGGTACAGAATCCTAAAGAATTATGAATTGCAGCATAGGTGTGTGTGTGTGTGTGGTCATGCATGTATGACAGGGACTCACACTGTCTCAGACTGGAACACGAAAGGAAATTGCTGTCAGTGTGTGGCACACCTTCATTCTAATAAACTGGTTATTTCACCATGTATACTTTCTAATGTATACTCTGTATTTAAAAAAAAAATTAAGAAACATGTCAGTTTACATAATACTTTTAATTGCATGCACTGGAATAAAAAAATGTACTGTTTTTGTTTTGGGTTTTTTTTTAATTTGGTGGCTGCTATAGTTACTGTAGACAGGTAGCACCTTAATTGTTCTGAGTCTTTGTTTGTGCTCAAGACATCTCTCTCTTTCACTCTCTGTTCTGTTTCATCATTCAGTTTTATCATGCTTTATTAGCATGACAAATAGTGGCACTCATAATGCCAAAGTCTGGGTTATAAAGCTTGCTCATTAGGGATAAATTCATAAAATTAAAATTTATATCCTGAATTTGTATATTTCTGTAAAGCCGCTTTGTGACAATATCCACTGTTAAAAGTGCTATACAAATCAAATTGAATTGAGTTGAATTAAAGGATGTAAAGACTAAAGAATAATTGAGCATATCTTTATTGTGTAAAACTGCAAGAATGAAAAGACTGAATATTGTGATATTATAACTGGAAAGAAATAAGTGTTGGTACATACATGTGCTGTGTGTTCGTACTGTGTTCTGAAATGTGTACCAGTGTTTTTAAGCTTTATAGCTCCATGATTATTGTTCAGAGATGGAAACTTGGATGCACATGCAAAATGGTCAAATAGAGCTCATCACTGGAATAGGAAAATGTAAGGGGTTTGTCTTTAGTAAAAAGGATTTTCACTTCACTTTTCTCACATTATATGTAGCTTAAGCTTGGAGTCACTGACACAGTGGCGGTAACTATGAGGACACCAAGGTCTGGACAGGGGCCTAGCAGACCTGCGGACAAGTGATTCTGTCCCACACATTACGCATGCCCTGAATTGAGCATGTGACTGACAGTCACAAATCTCTCTTCTTTTTTTTTAAAGATGAATAGCATTTTTCGAGGTATTTGTTATTTTGGACTGACTGAAAGGTGACCTAACCAATCACAGATAAGCTGAGTGGGAACGAATCAGAACAAATGCACTGCATGAAGTCAGTGGCAGTTTTATGAAAAGATAAGGATGCTCACATGAAATTTGGAGCGAGTGAATGAGCTAAATAAGCCAGCAGACTGCACTATGAATTTTACTATGAACATGTAAAATATGATTATATTCTGATATAAAATTATATAACCTAGAGATGTGCTTGGCACCGAGTAAGCCTAACTGCACTGACTGCTACTACCATTGTATAAAGCTCGATAAGTAATTTGATTAGTAATTATGTTCTTTTATTTTTATGGGCTATGCTTGTTGTTATGAGCTAAATTCATTAATCTGTTTTGTGTAACAGCTTGGTGCTTTGTGCTCTGTTCTTCTGGTGTAGGAGAATCAAAGAGTGGCAGCACTAGTAGAGAATTATAAAGTAATTGGCACTTTAGGATGTTCAAAATTGAGATCTCAATGTTAGCAAAAGCAATGTTAGTGCTAATTTGGTATCTGTACATTTTCACACATAAAGGACTGAGTTATGGAGCCTTTGACATTTTTAGGATGTTGGTGAGAGTGTGTCTCCCCAGATGTTGGGGTGTGGCTGTGGGGCACGAGTTACTTACTGACATTGTCTACTATGTGGAAAAACATGCCTTCCAAAGCTACCCAATCAGCAGTGATGATTAGTTATCTGACTAACTATCTGATTAATTAATTGACCCCACAGCAACATAGGAAGACACTTATTGTTTATACACTTGTCTTATTATAGTATAGTCTTGTTGAGGGAGTATGCAACAGACATATTATAGGCATTGGACATTTTAATAGGCTAACATCTGAAGTAGCTTTGATTTACTGAAAATGTGTGAGTATATGCAAGAACATGGACATTTAGTGGTTTGTAAAATTCAGTGTCTAATCTTTCAAGCCAAACAGTTGTCTATAAATAAACACATAATGTTAGTCCCGTTTTAAGTTGTTGTATTGTGTAACAACAGTCATGAATAATATATTACAAGCATGATAAAACCCCCAGCCGATCCATCCATTTTCTGTACCGCTTATCCTGCACAGGGTCACGGGGGAGCCTGGAGCCTATCCCAGGGAACTCGGGGCACAAGGCAGGGGACACACTGTATAGGGTGCCAGCCCGTTGCAGGGCTCAATCGCACACACATTCACACACTACGGGCAAGTTGGAAATGCCAATCAGCCTACAATGAATGTGTTCGGAATGGGAGAGGAAACCGGAGTACCCAGAGGAAACCCCCGAAGCATGGGGAGAACATGCAAAATTCGCACACATAGACCGGAGATGGGATTCGAACCCCCAACCCCGGAGGTGCGAGGCAAACATGCTAACCAACCCCCACGATAAAGCCAATTATTAGCTATTGTATTGAATACATAGTATCCATGTATATGTAGCGTAATTCCAAACTCAACAGGTAATATAACTGGAGTCAAAGCAGTTTATGTAAGTAAGAATGAAAGGATAACTTAACAGAGATTAGAAATTAGCAGTTGATGAACTACGCATTCAGCATTGTGATATATTAACTTTGACATTTCTGCAACGTGAACCTCACTAAAATATTGATGCTGTGTATAGCTCTGACTGAAACTACTATTACTGAGCTCTGTGTTCAGCAAAATGTATGCTCTGGCATTCATTCTTTTCTAACTATTAAATACTTTGGACATTGATGATGTATAATGGATAAAAATAGATCTTGTCTATAAGGTAACTTGTAGAATGGCCCTGATTATAACTTTTTCCCTTCATTTTCTCCCCAATTTGGTCTTGCCAACTCCCACCCACTAGCTAATTCTTCCCTCCATCACATGACAGTTACTCAACCCAGGAGAGTGCCGCAAACACCTGCTTCCTCCAAGGCACATGAAGACAACCTCTGCATCTTTTTGAACTGCTGCCATAACACACTTGAAGGAGAGAACTATCTGCCCTCATCTGGTCTGCCACCCAGAGAGCATGGTAAATTTTTGGCTACGGATGTCAGTGGCATTGTCGGGATTCGCAATCTCCCAACAATAGGGCGAACTTTTCTGTTGCACTGCTCAGGAGAAAATAGTCCAATTTGAATGAATCCTCTCCAGAATATTTACATTAAAGGAATTGTCCAACTTTTTGGAAATTCACTTTTTAATGGAAACTCACCAAGTGGGAACCTACACCCTGCTCTCAGCCCAGACTTAGTGTCTGCGAGCTTCAGGGGAGACGCAGTGAACTTTTTATTAAACACACACACACACACACACACACAAACTTCCACCGATAGAGAAGCTGCAGTGGGGGCGCGTGATGTGTGTGTTGCAGGTGTTGAGAAGCAGCGGTGTGTGTCTGTGGGGTCATTACAAGAGTTGATGAGGAGATTCTCTCTGAGCTGCAGGCAGCAGACCAAAGCCAGCAGGCATGAGCAGAATTCCAAACCACACGTCACGTCAATTTTGCCTTCTCCTCAGCAGGGCTGTCCTCATACCCCTTTGCTCACAGCTGGCACTGTTTGTTTATACTGCGTCTGTTTGTTTCAGTGTGTATAATATTTGGTCATTCTCTGTGGAAATATTTTAGAAGTGGCCTCTTGGTACTTTGTCACACTAGACAGGCATGTTTGTCTGCCTTCACTGAAGCTTGTCTTCTGTGTTCTTGTCTCTCTGTGTTCTGCTTGTCTTCTGTGTTCTCTCTCTCTCTCTCTCTTTCTCTCGCTATCTCTGTCTGTCACTCTCGAACCTGCCTGTTGTCTGACCTGACCTAGTTCTCTGTAGGTCCTCACAGATACTGTTTGTGTCTATGTTCAGACATGCGTTTCTATTTGAGAATGTTCATTTGAGCTGGCAGAATGTGTCTGTTCGTGAGTATTGTACATTTTTATAAGGGTTGAATGCATCATTTCTGTTTGCTCTCAGCCAAGAATACAGACTTACTTTAATAGCCCATTTTGACAGTTGTACACATATGCAGCCATTACCAACACTGGCCATCCAAATAAGAACTTAACTTGCTTTCTAGCTTGTCAAGGAATGGGAAGACATGATAAAACCCTTCACATGGTGAAATTTTGACATTTTCTGTTATATAGTTCCTGAACTGAAATAGGTTTCTCATTAGCACATCTCAGTAAGTAAAGTTTAGCATTTTAAAATCTGGCTACCCCAAAAAGTGAAAAGGGAGAAGATTCCATTCTGAGAAATATCATATCATTTTGGGGAAATGTGTTCATGTTTTCTTAAAGTTTAGGTGACAAAGTATGATATAGGCAGAAAAACACTATTTTGGTCAAAACGCAATTTTTTTTTTTTTTGTCTTTTTACCAGAATTCGGCCACAGCAGCACATCTGACAGGTTTTTCCAGATCACTAAACAAATATATAAAAACTATTACTTTAACCCAAGACAGATGCATAGGTGGGTGGGATACCTGCTTAGCATCCTGTGTCCTGTTGTATCTCTGATGGTGCCATCAGGCCAGTTGCAAGGTCCTCAGCCAAGAGTTACACCTTACCAATATTTCACTCTATTAATCCCAGAACATCTGGTTGTGAAGCGGTGGCCAGGACATCTCCCTGCCACCCCGCAGCTGTTCCTAGGATGCTTTCTTCTGCCACATTTTATTTCTCCTTCTAATCTCCCCTTTTCTGGTTCCTTAGCCAGCTTCAGTTCCTTTTTCATCTTTCCCCCAGAAATTCCTATGCCACTTAAGAAATGTTGTGTGGACAACATTTGTTTACAAAAAGCCTCAGCTTCCCTGTGTCTTTCACATAATTTTATAATGACCGTCAATCATTTTCCAGCATAGACAAGATGACTTCCCTTCCATGTTCAGTAGAGCAATGCCAACTGGTTTATACAGTATCACAAGATTCTTGCTCCTTATGAATGAATGTGGTCAGAGTTCTATGACTTTCTGCAGGAATGACTTAGTTGTTCCGGGCAGCTCTCATCAGAGCTTCAGCACCTTCAGGCAGTTCTTGTAAGTTCTTTCAGACCTTTTTCTTTCTACTGCTGTCTTGACCTACCTCACTGTCACTGTTCTTTCCAGGGCTGCATAGCTGATTCTTCCCTTTCCCCACTCTTCTTCTCCTCCAAAAGCTACCGGGAATACTTGAATGAGTTTCTGAAGAGCTTTCCCTCTCCTTCTCCTTTTTGCTTCTGCACTTGCAGATCCTCTCTGCCCTCCGCAGGGCTGAAAGCCTATTCCTTCAGGGCTTCCGTTTCTTGCTCTTCTGCCTTCCTCCAGGGCTTCCTAAGTATCCACTTCTCCTTCACATGCTCTAGGATTTCTTCTGGGCAGTCTCTTGTGGCATTTGTCATGGAGGATTTCACAAAGAGGTTCAGCTTGGCAGGTCAGCTGCGGATTTAGCCTCCACCAGGTTTTCCTTTCATTGACTTTGGATCCAATGCCAGTACCATTGGTCCTTCCAAACACACTGTGCATCCCCTTGATGAATCCAAAGGTCCCCATGAGCTGATTTTTGTCCATTTGCATTTGCATTTCCAAAGGATCCGTTGGTCATTAGTTACTGATATTAGAATTGATAACATGCTGTTGATGCTGACTGGCTGTAGTTGCAGTCCTGGCTTGGGTATGGGGTTTGGGGTATGGCATTCTGATCTCTGAACACAAGCAATATGCATTGATAGTGGTAGGCTGTTAAATAAGGCCAGATTGGACAATCTGCCCCGATGTTTAATCCAAGTCGGCACCCATGTATCTGGCCCATCTTCCATCAGGCCTCTACTGGGCTATTTCCTTTCACTATGTTGTACAATATGTAAACAAATGTAAATAAATAATTTAATCATTGAGAATGAACATTGTGTTTGATTCATTTATCCATCTTCAATAACTGGCTTACCCTGGTCAGGGTCTTGGTGGATCTGTGCATAAGGTGGGAATACACCCTGGATGAAGTGCCAATCCATTGTAGGGCACCATGCACACACACATTCACACACTCATTCAAACCTAGGGCAATTTAGTGTACTCAATTCACTTATTAGCATGTTTTCGGGAGGTGAGAGGAAACCAGAGAATTCAAAGGGAACCCATGTGGAACTGGGAAGAACATGTGAATCTACACCCAGTTTAAATGATAATGATTAATTCAAATAATTGCTATTAGGTGATTATGATGTAATAATAATTACATATTATGTAATACTATGCAGTAATGATGTATAGTCCTTTTAGACTAATTGTTTCCATGGCAAAGTTGTTAAGACTGATGGCAAAAACTGCAACTGATCTTTTTACTACTGTACATTGACGAATACCCATAATTACCTTGGGGTTACCGTGCATTATACTGATTATACTGAGGAAAATTGGAAAGCATCTTCACAAAACTTGACTATAATGAAAATAGAAGTAGCACAATGCTGCACCATGTGCTAGATATTTCGTGGTTGTAGCACAACAGTGGAACACTGAAATGAAACTTAGCACTTTGATAATGTAAGGGACATGACTGCAGCTACAAGACAGATATATTTTGAACACCTGCTCTGCACGTCTCTAACGCTCCAACACAGGGTCTCTACAAAACAGTGTATGACAAATGCCTGAGCCAAATGCTGAAAAAATACTGGGCATCTCCAAAACAGTCCCCCCAAACACTACAGAACAAGCATAAAGATTAGTTACATACAGTATGTAAAAAAAAATATAGGGTAAAATTTGAGCAAATAAAAAACATAATTAAGTGCACAGAAATAATGTGATTAATTACAACAAATGATGTAATCATTTCTGATTTAAATGCATGAAGTTGTGAGGCAGCAGTGAAAGTAGAGCTGTACCTATAGTATGTGTGCAGATCAATACAGAAGAGATTTTGCTCACTGCAGTGAATGGCTTACATGTAGGCACTGGGACATAGAGCACTGCAGTCAGACGTTACAGTGCTGCTGCTATTTAATGTGTTGTGTTAGACTGAAGCATTTAACCTCAAAAGCTGAAACATTTCCTCTCAGGATAGTAACTGAAGCCAGCTACTTACATCAGAAGAGTATCTTGAAACCATAACAGACAAAAGAAACCTTTTCATTTTCCTAATCTTCTTTTGATTGTGTAAGAAGTCAATTTTACTTTCAGGCACTGAAATACTAAGATACTATGGATGTAATGCAAATACATTATTCGGATTGAACCAACAAGGTGTTCTCAATTGATACAAACACTGATATGAATAAGGGTTGTTTTGTTGTTATTGGTTTTTAAAGAAAGGTTACCAAGGTCGAGACTAGGGTTGTGTATTGTGACTGGGATCCCATGGACAAAAAAGACCAAATAGTCACGCGAACAGGATGATTTAACTTTCATGATATGAAGCTCAAAGAAAGGCCATGCGGTGGTTCTTAGTAATTGCCTGGTCCAGGTCACAGTGGTTTAACTTAGGCTCCTAGTTTTTTATATTTTGGGAAAGAGATTCCAACTAAATTTGTTAGAAAATATCGAGGGTATTTACAAACTAACTCAAAAATAACCCAGGAAGCAGGATTTAAAAACATGCCCTCGCACATCTCTTGGGTAGTATGACGTGCGAAGGTGTTGGCGAATACAGAAAATAGAACTACTGTGGTAATATTAGTATATGAGAAATATCAAAATTTTGAGAAACTCTTCCATTATTATTATATTCTATACAAATTTTAATAGTTTTTTTCTTCAAATGTTATTTTCAATGCAATGTTAGTGTCATTGGAGCATTATTATTATATACTGAGACATAATTTTGAGAAATTTTAATAAAACGCTATTTTTTTTCTTCAAATGGCAGAAATGGGCTTTAATAATTTACTACCTGCCTTTTGCCCTATTAATTGGTGCAAGCAATTGCCACTCCCAGAGTGACTTTCAGGTTGCAGTACACACCAGAGGAGCTAAATGAATCTATTTGCATAGGCATGTACTTTTCACATTTTAGGTAGAAACACGGCAAATTGCATATTTATAAAGATGTGCTGCTTGGCTCATTTGAAAGATGCAATTCCCAGAAGACCCTGTTAGTGAATCAGATTGGATTTTTTTTTAGGGTTTGATCAAGTTTGCACATGCACACACAAACCATCAGGTCCTTAGTGTTTAAAGTAACATTGTGTGGATGACAAGCTCACACTCGCTCAGTTCTTTCACGACTATCTCTAACATTTATGTCCATCAGTCATTTTTGGAGACTCTGATTGGATAAAATGATTGTATGCAACTGAACATCTGGATGGTTATTACTGTTATTATCATGATGATGGTCATTTATTGTCACTACATACATTTTACCTATGTGGAGCAGAAATTATAATCTCTTTTATGTTTCTGTCTTTCTTATTTCTTTCTGCACTTCATTTTGCACTGTTTCCAACTATGGGCTGTCAGCTGTTAAAGCCTTTTTGTCACAGAACAGAGCAGTCATTTTGTTTGTATGTTTATAGTAATTGCCATCTGTGTGTGCATTTTGCCACTTGGACCAGTGGATGAAGCAGAGAATCCACCCGGTGCAGGGTTTTGTTTTTCTCCACCCTTTTTTAATCTTCTTTTCAGAGTGTTTTCACATTTATTCCATCTATTGTTTCTGTTCTTGTCACCTTTTAGTAATACGCCAGGTTCTCACTGTAGCACCTCCTGTGAAAAATCACTGTTATCATCAGAGAGAGAGAGAGAGAGAGAGTCGAGGATGACTATAGGGGAGGAATATCAGATTGTTATGGCATTTTTCATTTTGCAACTGAATTGAAGTGTCCAACATATACAGCGAGTAATAAATAGGTCATATCAAAGCAGTGGGGGCTTAAATGAAAAAATCTCCCTGAGTACGTAAGATTTCTTTAAAACTCATCTGTATGTATAATCATATTTTCATGATTATATTCAGGTTCATCTGGCCAGAGTTCTGATTGTTCTCTACATAGCATTTTCTATTTCTTTGATTGTCTTAGTTAAGGTAGTTTTTTCCCCCCATTGTGTCAGGCTCATTTAGTGATAATAAGCTAATAACAGTGTAGAGAAGCACAAAGTACTTGTTAATTCATTAATTGTGAGACAGTTTTGCACACTGAGAATAAGGCACAAACATGCATGAGGAAAGTTTCACTCTTTCACTAATTCTTAAAAAAGTTCTTTAATTGTGACAAAGGAAATACAAAAAAAAAAATGAAACAGAATATTTGTAAGGAAAACCTTATATGTTTTTGTATTGTTATCAATTTTTTACCTTGGTTATATAGAGATTTCTAAAAGATATTACAGGTTCAGCAGTGTGGTCTGGGGTCTGGGTTGTGAAAAAATACAGTTACACTAACATCAGCAGATAAATGGTTTGAAATTAAAAACAGTGCACAAATCAGATGCTACTGGCTTACAGAGCTAAGGAGTTTCACCCAACTGTATCCTCAATCATCATTATTCACACAGTGTTGTGGACAACCGTTTAGCTTTAATAGATTGCCTTATTGGTGCTGGTATGGTTTCTTGCACCTTAGCGTCCTGATAAATTGACTTAAAAATAAATGTGGAGTGGAGGGTGTATTTTAAAACCGTTGCCAAGAGAGTAGCAAAAAGCAAACACTTTCTTTCTATTGGAGTGCAGTTTGCTGTGGAAGTTTTACAGGCCATACAGTGTAAAGTGAAGAGTCTGCATTTCACACACACACACACACACACACACACACTGCAATTTCTCCCGTAGTGAACACTCTGATAAAAACCAAAAGTACAGGCCAGTGCACTTCACCCTGTCATTGGGAGATTGCGAGTTTGACACAGCCGAATGTGGCAGAGAGTCCAGGAGGGCAAAACTGGCCATGCTCTCTAGGTGGGAGGGATGATATTACTCTCTCTCTCCTGTCAATCAAGCGACTCTAGCGAATCATGGGCATCTGTGAGCTCATGTATGCCGAAGAGGGCAGTTATTACTTTCCTCCAAGTGTATTCTGTGATGAGCAGCAGTTCAAAAAGATGTGGTCCCTAGTTTCATGTGTCTTGTGGAGTAAGCACGTCCTAGCTTTCACCCTCCCCAGTTGGTAGCTAGTTTGTGGGAGATGACCAAATTGGGAATAAAAAAGGTTTAAAAATGTTTACAACAAGCAGGAAGCAACACTACAAGCAGGAAAACCAAAATTAGCACAATGAAACAGCTAAGGCTAAAAAGAAAATACAAACTAAACTAAACATATAGAACAGTGAAACCAGTGAAACTGAATCAAGCTAGATAACAATAACCATAAATAATAATAATTAAAAAAAAACTATCATAGAAACTTGGATGTATCTTTGATTAGGCATAGGTATTAGCATAGCAAAGAGCTAGCATGAGCCAGGATGACAGGGGGAATTATCAAAGACGTACATTAGACACACAGGCTAGACTAAGCAAGGCAAGAGAAACGGCATAACAAGACTAAACAGATGAAACATACAAACCAGGACATGGCAAAGGGAAAGAGCAAGGCTTCTTAATGAGAGTCTGTTGTCAGAGGGTTTATATACATTCCTTTATATTCTCATCATTGTAGACAGCTGTTAGTATTTAGGGTGCAGATCTATAATACAACGTCCCATATCCACTTTTCATGCCCTTAGTGTAGCTCATTATTTATTTCTGTGCTTTAAAAGTATCACATGCCTCTTTTGTGCTCATTGCATGCATATTGTACATTGTGGCAGCTTAGTTGAAGATATTTTGGAAAATGTGACAATTCAGTCTATATGGCATCTCTGTTAGAGTCACTACTATAGGACTTTGCCTTCAAGTGCCATTCAAGTACCAGCTCACCACATCAACAACCTGAGCAGAAAGAGAGACAGACAGAGACAGAGAAATGGAAGAGGCATTGCTTCTGTGGCTGCAGTGTGTGTCTGCTCTCTGCTGTAATGAATTTTCTGCTCAGGTTTCACCCAAACTCACCAATCCTCCCATTTCTGTCCCCTAGACTGATTCCCACTGATAAAGTCTAGATAGGTTTAAAGGTACAATCAGTTATTTGAACTTAAATAAAGTGGTGTGAGAGGAAGAGATTGTCCAAATCTTGATTTGTAGACTGAACTCTCACTGCAAGAAACACCACATCACCGTACAATTAGGAAAGAACTGGATTAAACTTCCAGGACCTGTTGGCAGGTCCAGACATACATTTCTCATTCTCATAACAACATACCTGCGAGTTTATATAGATAAATCTCTGAATAGCCTGAGCAATTTTTCATTATTTGCAACAAAATATCAGTTCAACAGTTCAATGGTTCAATAAATCATGTTTACTAGGGAAACTTTTTCTCATTTTCGGTAACTATGAAGCAGTTGCTTAACAGTGGTGGGATACTTTGAAGACATGTTTAAGATCCTTTATGGATTTGTCTATAGATTTCAACTGTAGTTCCAACAAGAAACTTGTTCGGGGACAAAGACTCCATTCAAGTTAATTGTTGCTCAATAGGGGATGCGTAGACTAGTCAACTAGTCACTAGTCGCTACTGTAGGAATGTCGACTAGTCAAGGCATCGGGAAAAACAGTGAGATAAAGAGTAAAGAAATGTAGGTATACAGTAAAGAAAGCAGGGATATTGTACTTTGTTAGTATGAAAATATTCAAACTAGCTGAAGCCAAGTCTACAATCGAACGGACATTGTGTAAGACTACACTGGGAAAAGTATACATTATGAAAGTACATTATGAATTTCATATAACTTATAGTTAAGTGCAGAGCTATGCGTGGGATTTAAGGAACTCCGTCCGCTAAGCACAATTTTTGTTGTCTTTTAAAACAAAAACAATTTTTAAAATTGCACTATGGCATAGTGAATTCTGTTGACCAGCACACTGCGAAAGAAGGCATTCCATGCTGTGGGTTATATGTCACTATTCAGTCCCACTCATGCCAGCTAACTGAGGCAGATCCAGAGTTTTTTCAGATGCTACTGAGGCCCGAAGTTGGTCATGGTGGGTCATCTCTCAGGTCATTATCAACCTGGAGGAAATGCCCAGACACTGCTGCACACATCACATTCTCCATCCAAGGAAGGCTGCTCATTGAGCTGTAAGGCTCAGCTGATGAGCTTATGCTCTCGGTTCCAGGCTCACCTAATTCAGCTGAGCCGTGAGTGCATTTTAAGAATTGGTATGTCCTTAAATAGTGCAATATGATACACAGATTTATTATTTTGTATTATTTTTATTATTTTATTATTTATTGCATTGATTTATTAGTTCTTGTTATTAGTAGCGTAAACTAAAAAGCATTGATGGTGGAAATATGGAACTTGTAGCCTGTGCATGGCTAAAATAGTGAATAGTAAGTCAAGTATTCTTTAACTAAGTAAACAGCAACTATTCAACTTTTTATTAGAATTGCTAGTCAACTAGTAAGAATTAGTACTCTAGTTGCTAAATGCTCAAATCCATCACTTGAAGCATGCTAGGACTGAACAGTACAGGACTCTTACAGGACTTGAATTCATTCATTTACTTCTCCAAATGATTGTTTATATGCATCCATATGTGTATGTTTATATGTGTATGTGTTTGACTAAAGACATATTTTTCATTCTTGTTTGAAATAGGCTTAGTGTCAGATTCCAGTGGTGCAACTTAACCCGCAATCAAAGTTAGGGTCCGGCAGTAATTCTCTTATTTACGGCCCTGCTGTGTGTTATTAAACACACAGATGAAGGAACTGTAATGGAAGCACAGAATATGACACTGAGTGACAGGGGAAGTAGGGGTTAATAGTGCACTATTTTGATAGTTTTGCCAATTTGTTGCCATAATGGAGAACATCCAGTGTGCTCATGAAAGCCCACCATGCATTGCTTAGGGTTACTAATGTAAATAATGTACCCTAGATGATACGAAATAGCCATTATTTTTACAGATTGTGTGGACTAGGATGTAGGGCATCATTTTGGACATGGGCATTGATTCAGTTGTAGGCCATGGAAACAAGAATAGACACATACACATACACACTCCAGGAACAGGAACCACTTCAGTAAGTTATCAAACTGAATAGATTCATCGAAACGTTTACATCATCCTAAACTTTAAAAAATAGGCTGGTGTACTGGGAAATCAGCTCCATCTTAATGAGTGAGTACACTCTGTAGGGTGGCAGACACTTCCTCACTGAACGTACACAAGTGAACATACAGTAGATATAACTGTTAATAAAGATGCCTGCTGGCCCTGTTGTGTTCCAAAGTACAAGCTGCCGTCTACAGCACGATCAAGCAGATTTCTGATAAAGACACCAATGTGTTACAAATACAAAACAGGATCTTTTTTTTGAAAAAGATTCATTTACTGGCGCTTTATGTAAATTATATCGTTACGCCAGTACGGGCGAAAAGTGAGTGTCTTTTTTTGTGCCTTGTGAATGACTCATTGAATCATTTACTCAACCGATTCGTTAAAAAAACACTGAGTTGTTCACGATTAAAAAATGTCTTATCCTAAAATGAGCATGCCTACACAGACTCTGGCCTTCCAAGGCTCTAGCCTTCAAAGACTTCAGAAAGGGTGTTTAAGCAGTGTGTTTTTCCCACTCAGAGCAGATCTACCATTTTTAAATGATTTTTTTTCGACTGCATAACCTGCAGAATTTTTTTTTCATTTACAGGAAATAAGAAGGTGTCCTGCAGGATAGATTAAGTACTTGGGTACTTTATTTTATTACTGCAGGAGGTGTGCAGCAGTCCTGCAGGAATTATAAAATCCTGCAGGATTTTTCCCTTGTACAGCAAGTATGCTGGACATTCCTGCATGTTTCTATTGTACTGAAGGCTCCACTCTAAAACCTATAGGAATATCTTGCACAGTTTGTCAGTGTGTCCTGCAGGATTTCATCATTCCTGCAGAATACCAGCAAACATCCTGCAGAAAAATTTAAATCCTGCAGGATTCCTGTAGGGTTTATTTTTTGTAAGGGTGTATACAGTAGGAGAAAATATCTTGCCTCCAGGTAACAATTTACAAATATGGGAACATAGGGCTATGTACAGTATGTGCAAAATGCGTGGCAGGAGTAGGACCAGTGCAAAGCTGCAGTGCCAGTAAAGACATCATTGCAGTACAATACAATTAGTACACTGTACACTAACTACACAGAACAACGGGAGCATCACATGGTTGAACAAATAGCAGAAATTGTGGGTGGTGCTAAATAAAGAGTAGATGCTACATAAGAAACCCTTACATCTGCTGTATATGTATAGACCAGATGATACAGCACTATAAATCAGCAGGCATACCTTCATACCTACATTCAGAATACATACATAAATAATATATAGTGAATATAAATTTTATATGAATTTAATGCATATAATCTCACAATCGCATGCTATGAATTGCATACCTGAATAACTGTGTGTGGTGCCAGGGTATGGATGACTGTGTTCTACTGCTTACGGTAGAGTTTTATGACCAGTTGACGATTAAAAAAATCTGTGCTAATAATTAAGGCTATGTGTATGTGTGTGTTCAGTAGGAGCAGGCACAGCTTCTGTAAATTGAGCCAATCACATTTAAATACACTTTGGACAGAACTGAGAACAACCTTTTACACTGTCAAATATGCCGACACTTGTGCAGTCAGTGGAATGATACTACATTTAATTCAATTTTACTGATACAGTGCTTTTAACAATAGACATTGTCACAAAGCTTTAGAGAAATCTGGCTATAGAGTGTGTCCAAAGAATGCTGCCTACCCTGACTGTATTCAACAGCAGAAAAGCATTGAATCATGTAAAAAAGGTTCACATACAATGCTGTCTTCTGCAATACCTTAATCAGTCCATTCCGGTACCATGTACGCCCTTGGGCCACTAGGAACATGTGTACTTCTGTTCATTCGTGCAATTATCCAGTTAGCCAATCATGTGGCAGCAGTTCAAAGCATAAAATCATGCAGATACAGGTCAAGAGCTACAGTTAACATTAACATCAAACAACAGAATGGGGGAAAGTGTGATCTCAGTAGCTTTGACAGTGGCATGCTTATTGGTTTGGGTATTTCAGAAACTGATCTCCTGAGATTTTCAAGCACAACAGTCTCTAGAGTTTACACAGGATGGTGTGAAAAAGTATATCAGAGACGCAAAAGAAAAACAGCAGAATCAGCAAGAAAATCAGCAAAAGACTACATCGGGTTCCACTCCTGTCAGAGACAGGACTACAGTGGGCACAGTGAACATTAACTGAAGCTCCTGACCTCTATCTGCATGATTTTATGCTTTGCAATGCTGCCACATGATTGGCTGATTGCATGAATATACAGGTGTTTTCCATATAAAGTGCACAGTGAGTACATCCCTGCACCCCAATGCACCTTCTAGCCGTCCTAAATAGTATCCAAGATTAGAATTAGTGTGTCCCAAATCATGTTGAAATGAGTATCCCAAATGTACACGGATGGTCTACCATCTCCGGTAGATTTTCAAAATGTGGATCCGTGGACACTATTTTCAGCGAATATTACCCACCACTCCTTGCGTGAGGGAGGAGGAGTTTTGTGACGGTTCACATTTTAGAGAGGTGTAAATGAAATGTGGAAAAATAAATCAAGGGAATGATAAATTCAATTATATAAGGAATAACGAATGAAGAAAAGCTGAAATGCAGCGAGGAGTTTGTTTAGGGTGACAGTGTGCGTAACTAGGCAACAACGCTCTCTTCCGTTCCATGGCATGTTAGTAGGTCCCAGTACTTGCATGCTCTTTTGCTACACACTCAAAAGTAAGTACTTATTCGTCCCAAAAAGAGTATATACTTTTAGTGCAAAGTATAAGTAGGCAAATTGGGGCGCAGCATATATGTATCCTATGTTGTCCCACATATCCCATGATCCTGTGTGTCAGCTCAGGTACAGCGCCCCATCTGAAAAAAGAAGGGCAATATGTGGACAAGTACTCGCTCTAGTATAGGCTTTTGGAGTTAGCGACATTTAGCATATGTCAGGTCTTGCCAACACTGTAAAATACTGCTGCCTTTGAAGTGTGTCTCACTCTGACATATGAGACAGCACAGGCAGCATGGCATCAAGGTGACTGTCTTCTCTTTTGGACAAAGCATATACTATACTGATTTCCTTCCACTTTAGTGAACTATTTCTTTTCATCTTTCTTCTTACGAAACCTATACTGAGCATATGCATATACAGTATATTTTACTCATAAAAATATAGCATATACATGTACGCAGAACAAAACAAAATACACGCAAAGTGCAGACTAAATTTAAGTGCATACAGTCTTGACACATTAATTGACAAGCTGCTGTAGGATAGCTTAGGACACACACACACATATATTGTACACACACATAGAGACCTTCAGCCGACTCATTAAATGTCTATTTAACATCATGCTTTTAGTGGCACATTGCCAGTTGTGTCTGGGACATTGCCTGTGTGTGTAGGTGTGTTTGGACAAATGATTCAGCATTCTACAGGTAATGAGAGAAGTTATAGAAAGCTCAAGGTAAAATTCAACAGGCCAGTAATGAGGTGTGTGTGCATGTGTTTGTGTGTATAGCTCCATGAATGTCTGTGTAGAGTGTGAATGATGAAATTAGTTATCAAGAATTTACCAGGATGGCATTGAATAGGCATTCAGGAGAGGGATAAAAGAAAAAAAGCGAGGTGAGTCAGGGACCTTGTTTGCCAGCAGTGCAGCCTTCTTGCAGGTTAAATAGTAGGAGCTGCTGTTCAGGTACGACATCTGAACTTAGGCTGCTAATAGCAAGTCCACCCTACACAGGAGCCAGGGTTGGATTGACTGGCAGCGGGTAGCCTCTCACAAAAAAAAAGCTTCAAAATCATCCTCACTGGGCACCATGAGTTTTTTCCATTTTCTGTCCATAGGCCATCTGCCCAGTCTCATGCCTCACTGGTAAGCCTGGGGTAACACAGTAAGCCTCTCGCTTCTGGCTGTGGTCCTAGTACATGCTGCAAATAAATGTGGTACTGGAGAAGGAAACCCTTGGGGGGATGAAAAACCGAGCAGGTATACTCAGAAAGACAGACAAGGGAGATTCCACTGAATTAAACTAAGTCCTGCAAAGCAGACCTTAATAACCATGTGCCATTCTTGCCATGTGACGTGTGGCACTTTACATGCCAAGGTGGTGTGTTCTTTAGCAATGAAGTCTTCTGTAACAAACAAGAGTGGAAGTTCTCACAGTATTTAAGAGCAATCTGCGAATCATGGTCAAAGTTCATAGCGTGGGTCATATCAGCAGTCAAGAAGCAAATTCAAAAGCAATAAACATGCACAAGTCAAGACTAGGGGTTACTATAGAGAAATGGCTGGTGACTATTGGACAAAACTTAAATTTAAAACACACAGAGACTAGTAATGCAGTAACGCTGGCTGCTAGAATGTGGACGGAATCAATGGTTAGTGTTGTTTAATACATACTTCATGGTGAAGATTGTGGTGATTTCAGTAGTAACATACAATTTCAGGACAGGTACAGATTATGGTTTTATATTCAGCTGTATGTGACACAGACATGCACATGCAAATATCTGTTTTTGATAGTTCTTATCTCACTCTCTAGGATGCAGAATTCCCCCCAAGAGGATGAACCATTTCCTTTCATTTATACTCCAATTCCACTCCTGCATTATCTTACCCAGACAGGGGAATTACCCACTAACTATTGTTATATTTCATCCTGTTGTAAAATAGTACATGCTTGGTCCCCATTTGGTTATCTTGGTCAATGGTAATACAGGAACTTTAAAGTATGCTCTTGGGTAGAAAAAGATACTAGGAGATTTCTGCCTCTGTCCTACTATGCATACTGCATTAGAGAGACTCTACCATCCAGCCTCAGTGGAGACACTATTTTCATCTGTGTCTAATGCCATTCCACCTGCAATGTGCTTTGGACCATTGATCTTGTAAGTTTTTTCGACATTCAGCTTATTGCTTGCATTTTTCTTTGTACTGCATAATGAACTTGTTTAATTGATTTATTCCATTGCACACAGTTGTTCTTTTTTTTTTTTTTTTTTTTAGGAAATAGTGAGTTAAAAGAATATCCTTTTTTTTGAGAGTTTTGATAATTGAGAATTTGAGAATTGATAATTCAGTTACACTAAAATTATAAACTGGAATCATATATTTACTTAGTTAACACACACATTTAACCTTCACCTGTTTCTACTTCCACCATTGGTTTTAGGATTACCACAGGGTTTTTGTTCCCCTACAATATGGGAAAGACCCTAAGCAACATGTTAACATAAACAGCCAAGGAACCAGTCATATAAAAAGTGAGTGCATGTGTGAGTCTCCTCTGTCTCAATGTTGTCATCTTTTACTACTCTTGGCTGTTTAAGACACTTCAGAAGCCCTCATCTCATATATACTCTTGGAATTTAAAGTACCCTTAAATTTAAGGAGCTTTTCTACATTACGTTTATTCTTGGGACTGAGAGATTCTTGCCAGATGAGAATTTACTGGCTTTGGTCTTCTGTGTTGGAACTCAAGAAGATATGGCATGCTCCTGCTCCTGATAATAGGGTGAGAGAGAAAAATATAGAGAGAAAGTGAGAGATTTGTGATGGTAATCTTGACGACAGCAACTACTTTGATTAAAGGAAGGAAAGTGCAGCCATAAACTTTTCCCACCATGCATCAGCAGTGCCTGACTAATGGCCTTTAGTGATGTGCCTCATTCAGCTGCAGATTTACTGCAACCCTCATTACACACACACACACACACACAAACACACACATGTATATATATAATGCTGTTTATGTAGCTATATTGTGTCTAAAGTGTGTGTGTGTGTGTGTGTGTGTGTGTGTTATCCCATCAGAACAATTAAATACGTAATAAGAAA
Organism: Pangasius sanitwongsei; assembly: GCA_037576675.1. Classification (NCBI taxonomy): domain Eukaryota; kingdom Metazoa; phylum Chordata; class Actinopteri; order Siluriformes; family Pangasiidae; genus Pangasius; species Pangasius sanitwongsei. The sequence continues at coordinate 13,354,428 of CM075018.1, forward strand.
GCCACAGAAATTTTGTGATCTCATATTTTACAGTTTATTGAATCTATATAGTCCTGTATACACTTCTCCCAACACACACCAACTCTCTCTTACACATAGACACACATACATGCACTCAAAGACACACACACACACACACACATACACACACACATTCTGCTGCCTTGAATTATTAATGATCCATATTAAATCTTGTAAATGTTTGTTCTTTGTTGTTTCCTCTATTAATTATGACCACCATTCCTGGAGATGGTGTCAGTGAGTAGCAACAGCTTCTATTATTACTCAATTACCCGTGTGTATTGTGAACAACATTACCTTCACTGTTACAGCAGGGGAGTTTAAATGGGCAATTAAGTGTCATTTCTAATGACATGCTTAACCAATGCCTGAAAAAGCAACTTTGCACTACTTCTATGCTTAGGGTGTGTGCACTTTTCTTTCAGTCAATGGCATATATTATTAGTATGAGTATTTACTACAATGTTTCATCTGTGTATTTAATAATACATAGGAAATAAAGAGGAATTTTATTGTCATAGCATTTAAGTAGGTCTCTTAACAATATGTCAGTTAGGTAGTGGAAGACGCAAAAATCATGGAATCAACTGTAATGGTGACCGAAAGAGCTAAGAAGACTGTGGTTAGTTCAAAAATATATTATGATAAATTATTCCACTTAATTATCATCTCTGGTTCACTATGCCCCCAAATTGGACTATACTCACCTGTCCTTATCTGAGATGATGGAAGGAGAGGGCTGTGTTTTTCAGTATTTTTCTTTAATAAGAAGTCTTCTATAGAGACTTCTTCCCTGTCTCTCACTGCCCTCTAACTGAAACGAATGGGTACATGGAGCCAGACAATGCCACACACAGCTTCATATCCTCCACTCTAATGGTGCGCAGGTGAATAATTGTGCTGATTGATGGCAATATTCACTGACGCTAACCCACAGTGCTCTATAAAGGAACAGATTTTAGCTCTGATTCTTTGTCAGAGAAATCCATTGTCTCTTTCCTTACCCTGTCTGGCTTGTCAATTACAGACTAATGCTCGGCTAGACATGCTATTTAAAGGAGTGTCAATTGTATTCTTTTGATCAAGAGACATTTCCAGGTGTTGTAAAACGAGCTGACTGAAGAAGAACTGAACAAATTTAGAATACTCTCCCATAACACATTAAGGTTATTGTCATCCTCAGACAATAAACTTTATAATACATATATGGCAGAGTGTACGAGTTGTTTATATATTAAATTAAACTTTAAATGGAGTTTTTAAATAGGATTTTATATAAACTCCCCATGTTTGTCTTACCATCGTTGTGTGGACCTTCCACTTCTATAATTATTAAGACATAATTATTAATACAGCCAATTAATGTTATTCTACACCTAAGGCTGTGTGTTTGTGTGTGTGTGTGTATGAGAGTGAGAGAGAGAGAGCGACAGAGAGGCCTTGTGTCATGTAACTCAAATAAGCATAGTTGAAGGTGGGTGGAGAAGATGCTCAGTAGGAGAAAGTGGTTCTGACAGAGTTTGATTCATGGAGAGAGTATAAGTAGGTTTTAAATGGCCTCATGGCATTCAGTAGTATATCCTGAAAACTCACAGACATAATGTAGTTAACTCACTACAATGCTAGTATTTACATTTTTACTTTTGGCAGATACAGTATGGTGGTACCCATAATGCTACAAAACTAGTCAAAAACAGTTAGTCACATTGTTATTTAGTACACGTTTGCAAGCTGAAGAAGGATAACTTGCCTTAAAAATGAAAGGGGGGTGTTTGGGGGTCAGGTGAGGTGGGGGTTGGGGGGCAATATAGTTTGCAAAATTGTTTAGAAATAATAAACATAAAACTTGTGTCATTGCATAAGTATTCACCCCCACTGCTGTAAAACTCCTAAATTAATTCTGGTGCAGCCAGTTGCCATGAGTTGAATGGAGTCCACCTGTGTACGATTAAAGTATCATAAGATATCAGTATAAATACACCTGTCCCTATTCCTGGAAGGTCCCAGAGTCCCCAAGAAAGGCGAAACTTTGCCCATCACCCTTAGAATTGGTCAGAGTTAAGATGCAAGTTGGATGGTGTAAAATCCAGGGCAATCCTATAAGAAAACCTGTTCCAGTCTGCAACAGATTTGAAACTGGGGCAAAGGTTCACCTTCTAACAGAACAAGGACCCTAAGCATCCTGCAAAAGTTACATTGGAGCTGAAATAGTATCCAAAGTGGTTCTGCCAGGTGGTTGCATACTTATGTTTTTTTTTTTTTAATTAACCTTAATGTCACAATAAAAATATTTTGCCGGCTGTAACAGTATACAATGTGGAAAAGCTCAGCGGGGTGAATACTTTATACTCCATGTGATTGCATGGAACATATACAGATTACATTACATACAGTTACATACAATCCTACATTCAGAGGCTGATGGTGTTCCAGTATCGGCATTCAAGCGTGCTCAGTCTCCAGCTGTTTCTTCCAGGACCTGTTCACCTGTAGGCCATAATGATCACACACATGCACTTATGTGCTTGTTTCTTGGATGTTTAAAGGGCATGAGGAGAGGATTGAGCCAGGCATTGTAGTGGTGTGATATGTCATATAAGAAAGAGGAATAGAAATAGAAAGATGGAAGATGAAATTGAGCTTACGTTTGATAGAGACTGAAAGTGAGAGAGCAGACAATAATTGTGTCAACCTAAATAAAATGATCAACCTCACAGGTAAAAACACTTATGATTCTCACTCTTTATATAGTTCTAGGTGTAGATTATTTCACTGCTGTCTGGAGTTATGGTCTCATAACACCTGCTTTCAAAAATGGAAATAAATATTATTATGAGACCATAATGAGAGCTGAACATTATCAAGGCATTTGCATGAACAGTAATGTAGGGATGGTTAGGTAGCATTACTTATTCAAGATTTAATATAAATCTCCTTATCAGATCAAGTCTTGCTAGTATAATACATGCAAAAGCATTGCATTTCAGATCAGATTTACACTCCACACACCCTCATTAAATTACATTAGCTACAACAAAATAAAAAAATGTCAAAATATTTACAAACTTCAAATAATCACAGGATGATGATTAGCTCGTTTCTGTTCAGATAATCAGAGGGTGAAGCAAGGCTGCAACTTAAACCCAGACTTCTAATGAATTGACTATGACTAAAAAAAAAAATTATTAAAAGAGATCCAGGCAGAAACTTAAAAAAAATCATGATAAAGGATAGAATAGTGAAATAGAAAGTTTCAGTCAGTGAACTGTATTGTTGCCCTATGCTGTTTTATGAATGATTAAAAAAAAAAAACACTCAATACTAAGCTCTGCAATCACAGCTAGCATGAAATATACACAATCACAAAACGACCCTGTTGGTAAACTGTAGCTTCCAAAAAGAGACTGTGTTTTTATTACCAATTATTCGCACTTAAAATATAAAATTTAAGATCACACATCCCCAATTTAGCCATGCTCCCACTGTTGGGAAAAAAAAGGCTCTCTAAAACAGCTCTTTATCACGTGTTTTTCACAACATGACAGTCTTTTTACACAGCCATTTACAAGTATAGCAACTCAAAAAGTGTGGGATCATTGTTCTCAATAATATGGAATTCATTTTGTTGCAGAAACATATCCAGAATAATGTACCATGCTGTAGATGATTCCATTGTCTAGGGGAGCTGTATTGCTTTGAGAGGCATGTTGTAACGAAATGAATATTCACAATGCCTTATGTGAAAAGTGGTGATCAAATCATGATCTGGAGAAATTACCATTCATTCTATATTTATATAGCCATTAGGAAAAGACAAAGACAATAAGTTTTTTTTTTTTTTTTTTTAAATCATTTTGTTTAATACTTGGCACAAAATTAAATCAATATTAAGGAGAAACCATTTTGTAAAGATAAGCACTGTGCATAATATAACAATTTAAATAAGTTTAAACTCTAAAATACCAGCTATTAAAGCAAAAATAATCTAATATAGTGATATAGAGTTGTTGCGCTAATTAAGCACTTATTTCAGATTTATTACCAATGTACAACTTGTATTATCTGATTTTCTGATTGATGGTGATGACGATGTGTCCTCTCTACCACTATTTGGGATACTGTTCTGTGGTTATCGAAATGGATAAAGTAGAATATATTTTATTTGGTTATTGGGAAAAATATATTAATTAAACATTGAGTTTTATGGCCTTCCTTAGAAAATGATCCTCTATATGACAAGAAGTTTCAGTTAGTTTAAGCATTATTTGTAAAAGAAATTGAGGGCATTGAAGGATGTGTGAAGGGCAAGAGGAGAGGAATGAGCCAGGCCTTGAAGTCATGTGATATGTAGTATAAGAAAAAGGAATCAGAATAGAAAGATGGAAGATAAAACTGAGTTTGTGATTGATAGAGACCGAAAGCGAGAGAGCAGACAGTAATGATGTCAACCTAAATAAAATTATCAACTTCACACACACACACATATACGCACACACAGCTCTCAGATTCTTTCCACCTCTCTTGTGTCAAAAGTCATGAAATTAAAATTAGCACCATCCAAGCTGGAGGTGGAGTAGATCTTTACTTCAGGTAGTTTTCTCCAGTTTTCCCTAGAGAGTGTGTGTAATAATAATAATAATAATTCATAGAAAGCATTTCATTTTGAGTTCAAAATCTCTACATGCTGTATATACAAAAGTTTAGTCAAAACAAGGTATTATTTATGATAAAGCATGTTAAGCATAGACAGGTGGTTCAGCGGTTCAGGGGTTGTAGGTACAGAGACACACTGTTTGACACACTGTTTTGTATGATACTGGAACTTGTTTTATCGCTTTGAGGGACCAGTGAATCGTGGACTTAACTTTCGGGATGGAAGTTTTAGTCAGAGGTCTTGGGTGAATAGCCAGGCTGCAGGGGTTGATGAAGGCGCATTTGTCTGTCTGCTAGCCTCTTGTGTTGTTGGATGGCTCTTTGTAGACGGATGTGTGCTGTGTCCCAGGTGCGTTCGCTACGTCTCATCCAATCGTCTACCATGGCACGTTAAACTGTTCTCCAGACCGCAAAAACAGTACCCCAGCACACACTGGAATGAGGTGAGGCCTGGAACACTGAAAATGGTTGACAAGCCAATACGGCATGACCAGGTACTCGTAGTGTCTGGTCCTGGTAATGAAAGCCATCTTCCACTAATCTCCTTCTCTAACGTGGATCAGGTTGTATGCACTGCGCAAAGGGGAGCAGTGCTTGCCAGTAGCTCAATAGCGCAATCCCAGTGTCCGTGAAGCAGTCATTTTGCAGCCTTGTGTTTTTCTACCTCATTTAAATCAATATTAGGTCCTGGGATTTTCACTTCAATGCTTTCACAGCAATGCTTAAAACAGGTGGCACTTCAGGATAACAGCTCACCTCTCCTCCACGAGATGATGGCATCATGGACAGATAAGCAGGGTGTGCCAAGGACAACAGGATTGTGTGGTGATTTGGTTATCGTGAATGAAAAGGTCTCTCCATGCAAGATGACTGTGTGCATCTGGAGAGGGATGGTGCGTTTGGTTCCTTTCAATTCTCCTAGTGGGGTGCAGTCCAGAAATTCTGGGCCTGTTAGGGGAATGAGAGGGATATTCAGCATATCAATTATAGTTTCATCTAGGACGTTCCCAGTCATGCCTGCATCGACAAGGGCAGGGGCTCCATGAGTCTCAGAGCACCAGGACAACTTGAGTGCTTCCCTCATCAACAAGGTGTTTTAGCCTGCAGATCCGCTGCACACAGAATGTATTTTGTTTTTTGACCCAATCTGTGTAAACTCTAGAGACTACTGTGAGTGAAATTCCCAGGAGATCAACAGTGTATGAAATACTCTAACCAGCCCATCTGGCACCAACAACTATGCCATGGTTAAAGTCACTGAGATCACATTTTTCCCCATTCTGTTTGATGTGAACGTTAACTGAAGCTCTTGACCTATATGTCCATTATTTTATGCACTACTCTGCTGCCACATGATTGGCTAATTAGATAACTGAATGAATGTGCAGGTTCCTAATAAAGTAGATGATGATATGCTGTATGTAATTATATATAAGGTACAGACATGTACAAACAACTTGTATAGACAAACAACATATTGCGTGGTAGGAAGATTATGATGCAACCTCTTGCGGTGTCCCAGTGACCTGATCAAGTCCAAAACACTACGAACAACAGGCTCTTAAGAACGACATCTGTGCACAAAAAGTGTCAAAATGACAGTTGGTCTGTAAGTGTTAGCATAATTTACAGAAGCTGCAGTAGATTTGGTAGGGAATAATGTTAGCATACTGTAAGTGCCAAATCTATGAGAAATTCAGATAATTTAGTAGGTTTTTTGTCCCAGTGGGTTCATAGTCACTCCAATGGGAAGTTCTGCAAGTGTGCACAGCCAGCTTTGTATGGGTTTTGTACTGTTAAGATCACAGCTTATTACTAAGAAAGCATCAGAATTTTTAAGCATTCCTCAACTGTGTTTATTGACCTTTCCATTTCCATTCCTTTAAAAGATCATGGTCAATAGTGTTGCATAGTACCAAAACAGAAACATCCACTGTTTGAGGCAGAGGTTGGTCATTGACCACTTCAGCCAGGGCTGATTCTGTACTGTGATGTTTCCAGAGAACTGACTGCAATATATTTTGCTTGTTATTCCTGTTTTGAAAGAAACAAAGCTGTTGGGTGACAACTTTCTCCAAAATGTTAGATAGAATAGGTGTGTCGGAGATTGGACAGTAATTGGAGAGGTTGCAGGGATCAAGATGTGGTTTCTTAGGGAGTGGCTTAACAGCACATGTCTTAAAAAATCAAGCTGAGTGATGAATGTGTTATGTTTAGTAAGGACTCCAAAATTAGCTTAACAAAATTAACTAAGACGGCATTAAATCAAGGACACAGCTGGTTGGTCTAGAACGGGGTCCTCAAAGCTTTTGCAGCCAAGCACCCCTTTAAAATTCACAGACCCCCACACTACAGATTTATTTTATAAACATACTCCAACTTTTCATATATTAAGCTAATGCTTTAAATGTGTCTGTTAAAATTTTTTTGGATATTTATTGGAGCCATGGAGCTTTATATTCTTGAACTTTCCACTCACATAAACATTTATTAAAACTTACTTTAGATTCGAGTTCGCATTATTTATAGACTGACTTGTTTTTTAATTATTAAGGTTTGGATAAAACCCATTCAACTGTGACCAATAAAACAGACTAATCAGAAAAACTCAATAATAACTATAATTGCTTTGATTATGGTGGGTTGTGATTTCCACCACTGTAACTAAATTTAAAAAATCACCAACTCCTGGACAGTATCATGGTACAGAGCACATTATAACCAGTAAAACAGAACTCATGAGACATGGCATTGGATTGATTATGGCACCTCCTGGGTTATCATCAAATAGAAGGTGGAATAGTGCGTAATGGATTGCTGACAGCCTGCTGCTGAATTTTAGCCCTTATGATCTGTATTGTCTTACTGAAGTCGGAGAAATCATTGCTGCTGAAATGCGGTCGAATTTGAGAATCATAAATATCCCAGTAATTCATTAATTTAGCTGTGTTAAATAGGAATTTACTGTTGGTGTTACTGCTTTATATCAAGGTTGAAACGTAAGCTGTTCTGGAGTAGGGGAAAAGTCTATGAGTGTAATTTCTAAAAAAAAAAAAAAAATGAAACTAAAAAATCTAAAACATAAATAAAATATATTTCCAGAAATGTAACTAATTCATTCATTCATTCATTCATCTTTAAACACTCTATCCTGGTCAGGGTTATGGAGGATGTGAAGCCTAACCTGGGACCACTGGGCATGAGGCAGTAATGCACACTGGATAGGACTCCAGTCCATTGCAGGACACCATGCACACACTCATTCACAACTAGGGGCAATTTTACAGGTTCACCGACTGGAATGTTTTTGAGATGTGGGAAGAAACCAGAAAACCCAGAGGAAACCCACACAAACAAAATTCCACAGACAAACTGGGGACCCTGGAGCTGTGAAGCAGCAACATTACCTGCTGCGTCACCCTGCCACCCATGAAAAGTAATAGAAATCCATGGAAAAACTCCCAATTCCACACGAACATGGAAAATCATACAGAAATAAACAACAGTGCTGGACAATTATGATTGTGCAGCATGGTACAAGTCTACTACTAAAAGAGATTAATGCTACCGCACATCTACAGACAGACACCTCTCAGTCATGTTTACTGTAAGCCAGCCAAGGCCATGTGAACATGTGGACCTCTCTCCCGCACTCTCTCTCTCTCTCTCTTTTCTATGAGAGCATGTGTGTGATTTGATATTTTTTTAAATGAGAATTGATTTTTCAAATGCTCTGACTGAACACTGAGCTCATACAACATTGGCAGTAACCATATTTATGTAGTCTCCATATCTGCAAAACAAGTAACAGGAAATGACATTGGACGGGGACACAGGCTTATTTTTCAAAAAAATGAAACAGGGTTAGATCCCTCCTCAGATTTTGCACCCACATACTGAAACTGAATTAATACCATATACATCATCTCCAGTGAAATTCAACTATGGTGCTGGGTAGCCTAAGAGTTAGCTTACGTTAAAAGTGTTGTGTGCTTACAGCACTATTTTAACACACACACACACACTTACACACTTTGTGTGCTGTTTCCAGCTCTCTTTGTCAGTTTTCTCTGGCTAATTAAACACTACAGCTCACAGAGAGATCTTATCGGAGCTGAGAGGCTTGGCGGAATACATTGATCGTCAGCCCTTCTCTCTCTCCTAGTTTTTTTCCCCTCTCTCCCTCATTCTTTTGATTGATAGATCTCTGCATTTTCCAATAAGAGTGATGGTGGCAGTTAGCAGCTGTAAGTATGGAGAAAGAGAGCATTCTGTAAATAAGACTGTCAAACTGTCCATATGAGAGAGCCCACAGAGAGAGAGAGAGAGAGAGAGAGAGAGAGAAAAGGATCCGAGAATATTTATCTTAATAGTGCTTTCACCTCCAGCTGAAGAGTGCTTTATGACCCAAACATTGGCTTTTAGTGATATAATTCAGCTCATACTGTAGTTCCATTAGAAGCCACTGGTCATTTTCAGTAGCCTTATAAAAAATATCTAATCTCGAACGGTATTTATTATTTAACAGCAGTCTATGGAACTACCCTCACATTGTCATGGAAACCTGGAGGTCAGGCTGGAGGATGGCATGAAGGAGCTGAGAGAGAGAAAGATAAAGAGAGACAGCATAGAATGCCTACATACTGTAGATTATATCTCATGGTCTTGTTATCTGTTTTCAGGTTATATAAACGGATATTAGGCATAGGCATGTCCACGCTAAACACTGTTGTTATTTATTGCCACAACTTAATATTTTTGGTCAAGAGGAGTTTTGTGTCTGGTTGTAAAGTAGTAATAATTGATGTTTATGGGTTTATGGTTATGATGTAACAGAAATGCTGATTGTTGTTAATGGTCATATCTGTAAATGTATACTTTTTATAAATAATCTGTGGGATGTAAGGATACGGGCTACTGTCTGTGTGGAGTTTCACATGTTCTCCCCATGCTAAATTGCCCGTGTGTGTGTGTGTGTGTGTGTGTGTGTGTGTGTGTGTGTGTGTGCGTGTGGTGTCCTACAATGGGATTGGCGTCCCATCCAGACTGACTGTTCCCAGGATAGGCACAACAACCCTGATCAGGATAAAACAGTTACTGAAGATGGATGAATGAATGGAAAGTTGCTACAAATTTTGTCTCTCAGTTACTAAGTAAGAATTGAGAATGTTCTAGAACCTGCATGATTGGGAGTGTCTGTAGGTGGAGTCAGGACACTATAACGTAAGCAGTGAAGAAAGAGTAGACATTCCCTATTCACCATATAGTGCACTACATGGGTGTCTTTTCTTCATGGTGGAGGCATTACGTTTGCAGTTTGTCCATCTGCCTGTCTGTCCATTCTCGTTAGCAGGATATCTCAAGAACGAATACTCAAATGTTTGTAGGATGTATGTGGCATTATCATTAAGCAGATAAACAGATTAGATTTTGGAATTGATCCAAAATCCAATCAAGATCAAGGTCAAAGCAAGGTTTTTTTCAATAGCTTCCTTCTTATTTGAAGTATATCCCCGTCGATGCCAAGTCAAGTTCTGCGTGATTGTAGTGATTTTTCCTTAGTGAACATATCATATTTCCAGGATGTTCTATATTAGTACCCATAGTCAGTGGTACTGCTTCTGTAATAATAATTTACTTGAGTAAAAGTAGTGATCAAGACAATTACTCAGGCAAGAGTAAATAAGTTTTTTTTTTCATCCTGGGATGAAAATCATGTTGAGTAATTAGTTTACAAATTATTTTTTTATATGTGTGCAAATGACTCAACTAATATGAGTGACCTACGCTGAAGTGAATCCAGAGTACTAAGTGTTTTTTGTGAATTCTGTACAGTGTCTCCCTTATTGTTGCCCTGTTGCTCTATCTAGAGCAGGCTATATAGTAAATAGTGAACAAGTGAGTGAGACAAGTGAGGTGAGACTCTCCTAATTTCTAACAGGTTCTGCCTTTTGATTTTATCATGATGTATGGCGCACGCGTTGGACGTGAGGACCATGAGGTGCACAATGCAGACACCTTTGTGTATGTGCACAGGAGAAGGTATTCATATGCTAGTGTCACTGAGTAAAGCACATCTCTAAAGAGATAAGAGAAAATTCTCCCTGCATGTTGCTTTGTTCCAGAACAGTGGCTTTGTTGACTGAATCGATACATTCTGCGAGTGCTGGGTGGAAACAAAAGAGCTAATACATTATATAGAAAAAGCACATTATGCTCTTAACTCAGCCTAAATCTTGCCTCTGAAGTCACAGAGTTTAGCAAAACTTCTGAAATGGTCCTGGAGTGAGTCACTCTTTAACAACCCAGTTTTTCAGTCACTTGTTGATGCCTTCGTAAAGCTGTCATTCTCCATGGAAAGAAGAATCTGCTAGCATGATTGGCAGGCGAGTTGAATGGTAGAAAGCAGAGATGGATGGATAGCAGGATTGTTTCATGACATTTATGCTCAGAGCCATTCTGAGTTGGATTGACAAGGAAATAAAAAGATAGAATTGCATTTATTCAGTGAAAAGTATTTTCCTTTTGGATTTTGGCTGCTCTCTCTCTCTCTCTCTCTCTCTCTGTCACTCTCTCTCTCTCTCTTTCAGTGTACCACTCACATACAATACATGCAATCATATCAGTTGAGATATTTATTCTGATATACACAGTACAGTACCGTGCAAAAGTCTGTAAAAGCACAATGATACCTTCAAAATTAATGAAATGTAACATTTCTAAATATCAAATGATTGACTATGTTGAGTAGAAAATAATAATAATAATAATAATAATAATAATAATAATAATAATAATAATAATAATTTGCCTATTCATGTAAGTTTGCATGAATTAGCTGGTAGGCTGTTACAGCTTCCTGGTGAACTTCTTACAAATCCAGACAGTCTTGACACTACTTTTAGTTCTTAGAAAAATGAGGTCTATTACTTTATATGGTTCATTACCTAACAAATTTTAAAATATAGCTGTAATATTGAATTTAAAATATTATGTTTGGAAGTCTAATTTCTACTGACACACTAATGCAGCAGGCACAGTACTGTACAGAAGTGTATATAATTTGGAGCAGAGAGTACTAAAAGGTTAGGAAATAGAAATTAAAAAAGGAATTAGACTTTTCCCCATCTTTTAAGTCCTATCTCAGCCAATAAAGTCACTACCACCTGACCGCCTTAGCTGATAGGCAGTGCACTGTGTCCTCTCCCTTCCTCCAGGTTATAGAGGTTAAGATGTGTACTTTAAACTCACATTACTGGCCGGAGCACAATAAACAGCTTGTCTACAGTGAATTTAATAAAACTGTATCCATAGCAGGTATTGATTTTACATTGTTAAAATATAAATTGGATGATTAACTTTGCAGCAAGCGTCTTATTTCATAGAGGTATTTGTATTCAGCATTGTGAATAAGGCTTATCAGTGCGGAGGATAATTTAGGCTATCGTTCCGAGTCTAAACACAAAAACAGAAAGAAAATCCAATGCTCACAATGATCACTAATGACAATGATCAATGAGCACTAATGATCACAAATGATTGGGTAGTCAAATCCACAATGTCACACAATCTCTTTAAAAGTGCAGCTACCATATATGTGTAGTCAGAGAGATTTGATGATGTGTTGAGTGGTTTAACGTTTATGATGCCAGCTCCAATTATGCTGATAATGTAAGGCATTGTATAGGATCGTAAACTTTTGTCTGGGAGACATGCACTGAGCATTTACAGCTGTGTTTTGCCTCCTATCGAAAATGCAAGGGTATCTGCTCAGTATCTATGATGCCAGTAAAGATGGCAGGACTCCAAAGAGTGTTAGATACTTTCCATTAGAAAGTTTTAATTTAAGATTTTGCAGCAGGTTCATGAAATCTAGACAAGTAGAAAAAAATGGGAACATGATCCATTGCATACCACTTCACATTGTACTACTATAACTGCTGATAGTAGAAACAAGTCAGGAACTGGGCAAACAAAGAATGTATAAGAATACGTTGGAAAAAAGAAGTAATTAAATATCATTATTATTGATGATACTCAATAGTAATCATATTAACCAATTATAATTACTTATGTTACTCTATTTTTGGACAGTTTTAATCAAGTTTCCTCAAATCTGTAAGGAATCTGTAAGGAAGTAAAGAATAAATCATGAAGTGGCATGATATTATAGGAAAATAATCCACAACATGAAGCAGAGAAGTTGTTTATTTTCCTATAACAGCATGTCCCAGAGTGTTTTATTCCTCTTATACCATAGCCACTAGCCAAGGAATGTGGTTTTTAATTTATTAATGAATAGTATGTTGTACTTTTTTAACATAAACATAACAACAAGCATAAACATTCATTTCCTTAGCAGCCACCAGCCAAGTTAATAAGAAAAAAATACACAGCTTGTCATGTTACAGAGGAAGCAGAAAGCTCATAGCCTGCTGTCCTGAAGACTCTTCCATGGCAGAAGCCTCACTGACCAATACAAAGAGCTGATACGGGTGAGTCCTTCCCTAAATGTTAAATAAACATCACCATACAGAAACCTCCACCATATCAATGATTATGCAATCTTCTTTGTTAAATAACAACACATTTTTATTCATTTATTATTATTCGTAGATTATGTAGGTCTGAATAAGCTGTTACTGTGGCAATGTTAATGTATTAGAAAGAACGCATTAATATACTGTGCATATAAAACATCTACACACCCCTGTTAAAATTGCATGACTTTGTGATGTAAAAGGATAAATCATGTCAGACCTTTTTCCACCTTTAATGTGATACATATCACTTGAATAGCAGCCAGCACTATGTCAGAGCTGCTGTTATAGAATAAGACCAACAACTTAGGACAAACCTGAGAATTCAACAGCGCTGTGGTATAAACTTTCACAACACGTTTGTTCCTGAGATGGTATGATGTTGTGTCAGAGGAATATATGGGCTAAACATGTGCTTATATGACGTACTGATCTTAATGTAGGCCAAGACTCTGAGTCCTGATTAGATAGTATTTTATGTAAATGCAGCACTTATCTTTAGCTTGTCCATGACACTGTAGCATGCTTAGTCTATTATGGTGTTTAAACAATATCTTTAGTAGAGAGAGCAAGGTTGGGTGACCTGAGTACACAGAGTAGTATCAGCAAGTATGGTCAGTAAAAATGTGGGTGAGGTGCCATTAACTGTGTGCACAAAAAAAAAAAGGGTATTCATGAGCGTGGCGCAGTGAAAAGAGCATATATGCGGGAGAGCACTTCAGTTCTGTGAGCACTGAGCACACATAGTGCTTCCTTCCCCCTAACTTGCTCGGGTCTACACTTTTCTTGTGAGTCAAGATGGAATTTAAGGTTTTAAACGCCATAATATCTTAAATATAAAACCCTGCACAAGGAGTTTGCTGCTAACAGTGCATGTCAACAAGCAACATAAACAGAGATGAATAAAATGTTTATAATTAAGTAGGTTATACTGATTTCGGTAACAGTATTGGTATCGGTATTGACGAGTATACTTGTCCTCGTACTCGTAAAAATGTACTAGGTCGGTGCTTGGTCGGAAAAAATGGTGTCGATGCATCTTAGATCTAGTCTCCTTTAAGCACCAGATAGTTTTTGCTGGAAGAGTTCTGTGAATAAATGTGACAAAGACACTTGGAGAATTTGACTTTGAAGCCATGTGATTGTAGATTGCACCATGCCAGTGTGGTATCTTGGGTATATTTAAAAAGGTAGCTTGTTGGGATTAGTGCAGAAAGTCTTGAATGCAGTTAGCATTATTATCAATTCAGTGCTTAAGTGGGAGCTTGCTATCTTATCATTCACGTAATAGATCACTCTAACATTGTGAATAATGCCTGAATGAGTGTTTACTCTGTCTGTTCAGTGCTGTTCTCTGTTTTTTTGTCCAAAACACAACCTAGCAATTTATCATTCCTTAACTTTTTTACTATCTTATGATGCAGGACCATATGGGAATTAATGATGTAATTCATACATCATTATGTCATAATATGTCTGAGTTGGTATGATATGTCAGGAGCATGTAGTGAGCTGGGTCAGTGTTCCTTCAGTTTTTGCAGCAGTTTATGAAACATTCTTCTCCTAAAATGATCAGGCCTAAAGTTTTTCGAGGCCAAGACTTGACTACCCAATCCAATACAGGATGCATTTAGCATGCTAAAAATACTACAAGCTAAAAGCCCTCAAAATAAAGCCGAAAGCTTGCAGCACAGATTTGGCCATGACACAGTTGCCAGTAATATCTTCTCACACAAGCTGATATACAGTATCATCAACTTACTGCTAATTTGGTACTGACATGACTGGTGGGACACTACGGGGGTGGGATAAAATTCCATAATTGTCCATAATTGTGTTTACGTTACTGCATGCCGAAGTGCCCTCTTTGCACAGATGGTAAGGCAATTTTATTTCTGACTTCAAGCAAAAACCATAAAAGGCCTGAACCATTTCTTACAGTACAGGGCTCTGTTTTCCTGCAGGCACATACTATGTTTTTCTGATATAATGAGATGTACAGAGGGAAGAATGAGACAGGTAAAAATAGTAGCCAGCTTATTTACAAATGTGTTCTTTTGTTTTCTTGTGCACTTTTGTGTTGTTCACTTGTGGGCACTGAGCTCATAACAAACTAACTCAGTTTCTAGATAACGTCAGTAAATTTGGGGAGATATTTAGTTTGTTTTTAGAACATTTTATTGATACAGAGAAAACTGCTGACTGAATGTATGACACTGTTTAAACATGTTTGATAATTAGTAGAGTTTGCAGATTATATGCACCGTATGACTTCTTTGTGATTAGACGTCAGATAGTGTTAAGGATCAGCGTGCAGAGTTTCTGAGTAATTTATTTGATTAAAAATTAATCACTAACCAATGTGAAATCCAGTACTCATATTCAATGCATGTTAGAAATTTAAACAATGGTTTTCAGACAGACAGGTATAAAGGGTAATCCAGAGACAAACAACCCAACAGGCTCTGAGTGGTGCCAGCATTCATCCTATTGTTGGGAGACGATGAGTTTGAATCCCGACAATGCCACAGCCATCTGTGCCAAGGAGTACAGCAGAGCTCTGAGTGGCCCCTGTCAATCTGAGCAACAATCACTGGCCTCTGTGAGATATGCATTAAGGATAGTTAGTGATTTCATACTTCCCAGTCAATTAGCCAATACATTCTTCAGCTTTAATGTTTAAAGTCCTGGAGTTCCTGGATCAGGTACGCCATGCTGACCTTCACATCCAGTGGCTCAAGATTCTGGTTTTTATGCTGCAGAGGACAGATGCTTATGAACATATGGAAGGTAGTGGCAATTCAGGGCCAACTGCAGACAAAATGAAACTGAATTGATTTATGTAAGGACATTGGGAGGACTTTTAGAACTTAGTCAGTCGTGGACAGCCAGCCCAACTGAGTATAACTGACCATGACCGGTTCACTTATCCAATTGCAGCTTTAGTCTGTGGATGATCCTCTGCAGCCGAACATGAGCTGCTATTCTGAGCTTTCTGTTCACTCCTTCGCACCCAGTCATATACTAAAGCAAACTGGAAGAGTGCCGGGTCTGTAAGTGTGTGTGTGATGTGTGTTTGTGTGTGTGTGTGTGTGTGTCAGAGCTCTAGGTGTAATCTGTCCAAGGTAGAAAGCAGTTTTGTTTATGCTGAGAACTGGTACCATATGAGCAAAGGAACCACATGTCCTGATTTAGTTACTCAGCCTGCTTGTTTGATTTTGTGTGATATTGTGTGGAGAGACTAAATCAAAGTCTAAATCAATGAAATTATGTAAGAAAGCCAAAGAATCTTTGCAGGCCTTTGTGCAAGGCTTTGCACATTTAGTCAATGCTTTCATTTTTTTTTTATTATTATTCTGTACCCCTTGTGTGTTTAATATGTACCAGATATGTGTACTTCTCTATATTTAGTGGGCATATTGACCTGACCACCCAATTGTAGGATAGAAGTCTGTACATCTACAAAGCATTTCTTCAGAGAAACCAACAATATTGGGTTTTCTTTCAAGATTCACTCAAGATTCCAATTACAAGGTTATAACTATTAGCCAACAAAAATATGCACTATAGAAGTCTACTTTAGTGATCTTAGTCCTGCTTACCTGTTCTAGAAGAGCAGGCACTAAGGCTAAAGGATATTGATACTTCAGAGCAAGTGAGTTTAGACCCCTGTACTTGGTTCTGAAGACGTAGACATCTCTATGAAGCTTACAACCTTGTAAGCAAGTGTCTTAATGTTTTGTTTTTTTTTTTGGATAGTTAGGTCCAGCTTTTCTAAAGAGGTTCTCCTTGGATCTTTTCCAGAAACCCACTCATTGGTAAGGTTCTGCATAGAACCCTTAAGGAGAAATTGAAGAGCCCTCTAGTAGTTCTTAGAGTGTTTGATGTATGTCTATATGGTGTGTCTCTCTGGTAGAGACAGGATATTTTGTTGTGTGGAGGTAAGGCTCCTGGGAACAGGTTTCTGGCACAGTTCCATGGTCTGTAGGAAGGTAATTGTGTTGCTTTACTGTTACTGAAAACCTCGGCCAAATCTTGGTATTCAGCAGAGAGAGGTGATTTCTATAGAATGTACAGGGTTAGCAGTATGAATGGCTTGACAGAGAGAGCTAAACAGGTGGACTCATACTGAGGACCATGCCAACAATTCTCCTCCACTCCATGAGATTATATCAGGTGAGCAGCCCAGTGTGGAGACTGATAGCAGTGGGGTTCTCCTGTATTTTCCATAGCCAAATTGGATAAGCAAGGACCAAGGAACTAGGAGATGTGTATCTGTTTAGCAAGGTCTCGGTCAATCAAATTCCTTTTTTTGATCCCTCCTGCACCCTGTGCTTTTTCTCCACAGCAGAATACATCACCAATGTATGATGAATAGCTGGATGAATTGTGAGAGTTTGAACTGATCTGCTTACAGTGCTCCATTAAGACCTCTGTACTACGTTGTTTTCAATGCTGTTACATTCTAACAACTGGTAAACAGCAAAATGTTGAGGATTACAGACATAGTTGGACTGTCTTTGCTTATGGGACTGTAGATGCTCTCTAGCATCTGTTCAAGAAGAGAGATATTTGAACATTTTGCAGAACAGTTCTTCAAATTGCTGAAAAGTATATACCCTTAGTATTATAAGGGTTAGAGTTAGGGTTAGGTTTAGTGTTCTATCTGCTACTCATTCTTCACCTACATAGAATTTTATTATAATAATAATAATAATAATAATAATAATAATAAGGTCACATTGCATGTTTAATAGTGCTGCAGTGCTTTTTCAATAATCAGAAAGATACTGTGATAGAGTTTATGCTGCTGAATGCTGAATACAGGTGTGATTAATAACCACAAAAATATAACAGAACTGAAATTTCTGTTGAACATGAGGGTTATTGAGGCTTATGAATGTTACACATGCATGCTTTTTTCAAAAGCTTTAGACAATAGAAATTTGATTAGCACTTTTAATTTTGCCAAAATGGAAAAAAAAAAATGGGATGCAAGAAAATTTTAGAAAGGTGCTGCAAATGGAAATATGGCACAGAGCATGGGTTTGACACTTTTTCTTAAAATAAAAAAAAAAAATGTTTGCTTAAATTCATGATCTTTTTTTACTGGGGAATTTGAGGAGAAAAATGAAGGGGAAAGGTTTAACTCAGATTGTTTGCTTTGCAGCTAAACGTTGGCATTCATAAAAAAGAAATGAGTCTAAACGTAAAAGAAGCTTAAACTAAAGCATCTTGACCAACTTCAAAATATTCGGAAATCATTAACTGACGTTAACACACTACACAGTAAAATATTCTGTGAAAACAGTTAGAGAACTTGAAGTAGACATTATCTATTAGCATTAGCTATGCAAGATAAATGGATGAGATTGTTTACCTCTTTTTATTGACTCAGAGTCTCATGAATTTTATTTATTTAAAAAATGTTCATTCTCTTTAATTTTGACAACTTTTATGCTTCTCAATGTGACAGACATCCCCTCCGAGTTACTTTTACACATCGGTTCCACATACATATATAACTGTCTCCTTTTTTTCTTCAGTTTCAGTCCATAAAAACATAGACCTATGTTTAAACATTTTCAGGCTGTTAAAGCCTTTCAGACTTGCCTTTGCAAAGCAGTTGTCAATAAAAGCCCTCCTTCACAAACTTGCATCTTACAGATTCAAAGCCTGACATCGTCTGCCCATGTGTTTTATATACCAGTATAAATGCACAAGTAATTACTGGGTAGTGCACATTATGATTGGCTATATTATATGTCCAATTTGCTGTATTATGAACCTGATTAGCTATATTGTGTGAATGATTGGGTATATCATGTCTCTGATGAGAAGTATTCTGTGTGGTGGTGTTAGGGAAGAGGCTGCAGTGCCAGGAAGCTCCTTCTGTTTGCTTTATTTCTGCTGTGAAGCCGGCTGTTCACAGACTCATTTGCACCTGCCATATTTAGTGTCATTCAAAGACCATAGGTTGGAATAGCTGCTCTCCCACTCAACTGCATGTTTTTGTTAGTTTTATTGCCCTTAAAGAAATGATCCTTCTGTCACTTGTGTGTCCTATAGGATTTGTCAGAGATAACGACTGCCACAAGGCACCTAATTATGAATAATATTGAACAAGTATTAGTTTGGTGTATTTTAATGGTCACATTGTTGAGATACTAATGACATTTGGAGGGAGAAACCCCCCCCCCCCCCCCCCCGTAGGGGAAACATGGACATGCAGGTGGCATGGCTGGTAATGAGTCTCTCCCTCTCTCTCTCTCTCTCTCTCTCTCTCTCACACACACACACACACACACCCCTCTCTCTCTCTCTGTAATGGTGTGTAATGGGGGAGATGTCAATGTGCCGTTAGCAGAACATTTATTCTCATTAAAGCTGAATGATGATGATTATTACTTTGTCAAAATCAAGAAATACTTGAGTACTGACAGGAAAGCGTGAAAGAAATTGTTCAAGGGGGCTTCGTGTCTAGTAGTGAGAGACAGACAGGTGACAACGAGCTTCACAAACATATAGAACAGTAGAGGATATATGTGCAAGTGTGTGTGTGTGTGTGTGTGTGTGTGCATGAAAACTTGTCAGATGTCACTGTGGTTGAATTCTGGCAAACAGTTAAAAATGACTGAATTGAGGAATTCTTGCCACTAATATATTTTGACATATCTACTTTCAGAAAATATAAATATATATGACCAAAATTACATGGAAATATTTTTATTTACTTTTTTATCCGTGCCATAGCAAATTGGACATAAGTCTAATCAATTCTGTTTGTAATCACATACCAGCTGTCAGAATGTCTGTGAGGCCTGTCTGTCTGTCACGTCATCATCAAAACAGAGAAAAGTGCTTACACACTGTACAGATGACAGCAGACAAAAAAGACATTAATAACAAGAAATTTAGCCATTAGAAGAGAACCGAGAGAATTAATCAGCGGTCATTTCCCAAGCAATCTTAGTGTGAATATATACCAGTGAAGTGAAGAAATGCCGTGAGTGACTTGTACTTCAGGCAGTGAGGCAGAGACTGATGTGGATGATGCTGATAATCAAAGCGATAACTCATTTCACACCTTATTATTTTAAACGTCACAGTATTTTTTAAATTTTCTCTCATTCACTTCCAGTTCAGGAAAGCATGTAGTTTTCAGAAGTATATATAGTAGAAAATATCAAAATCTGATCATTTGAAGGGTGCCACACATATACGCACCCACCCATATCCACATAACACACACACACACACACAAACACCGAGCTCAAACCACAGAACATCAATTAAACATTAAAATGGGGGTTGATGAGACAGCAGAGGGAAACAGAGTGACTCATAGAAAATGAAATGTGTCCTCAAAAACCTGAAAAAAAAACACATGTAGAAACACTGCCTGTTCACTGCACCGTTTTATGAAGTCAAAATTAACTTCTCAACATCACAGACAAGAGTATTCACAGGAGCCACACACAAACACACACACACAGACACACTGACACAGTAGTTTATCAGTCAGTCAGCAGCAAAACTTAGACATATAGACATTTTTCCTCGCAGACACACACACACACACACACACATCTCATATACAGTGGCGAGAATTGTTTGTAACCTTTTTGGAATAATCTGGATTTCTGTATTAATGACTCTTAAAATGTTATCTGATCTTTAATATTCTATATTATTCTGAACACATCAAAACAATCGAGTTAATGGAAAAGATGTGAACCTTCAAGATACTGATCTCCATTTATATGTCAGATTACATGCTGATTATTCTGCTTTGGTGGCTCACAGTAACACTGACACTGATTTTGGGTGTAGGTGCGAGCTGGGGTTTTTTTTTTTTTAACTTAAGTGAGACTGGGTACATTAAACAGGTGGCACAGATGAGACCAGGACCATCTGTGATACAAATGTGAAACCAAAATGAAACTTTGTTTAAACAAAACAGGAAACATACAAACTACAGTTAACTAAAGGCCTACAGCTGACAGGGCGGAACTCTCACTAAACCAGGAAGTGGCTAATTAGGTGCCTAGAGGTCAAAAGGAAAACCACGCCACTCGCATCGTCGTTTCTGTGTGATACATATCTGTAATCAGCACCAATAATCTCGGTCCTGAGCATACTCACATGCTCACATTTGCGTAATCAATGATGACACATGATCCATGATCCAAAACAAACAAAGTAAAAAAAATAAAACATAGTTGAGAGTCAAGCCTAACCAGCAGCACAAAGCTTCATTGCAAAGATTATTTTCCCTGGAGATCATCAACTCTTTATGATCAGGGCAAGGTAACGAAAAGATGCAGATGCAGAGCTTTTGCGGTTTTGGCACTCTGGCACTGCTGGTTCTTCTGTGCTGAGAGATGTGTGAATGCAGGAGAGGAGCCAGGAGTTATATCTATACAAATTAACATAGCTACACACACACACACACACACACACACACACACACACACTAATTACTAGCCATTGAGGCATACTGTAATGATTTAGCAAGACTAATGTACAGGTGAATCCATATCATTGAATGCATACTACTTTCTTATATTAAGCCTCTAATTTATGTTTAATGTGTGAAGGCTTTTTCTGCATTCAGGATAATTACCCTCATTTAATTAAACCCACACTCATAATTTATACTGGAACACTTCTTTTTTGTTCTTTCTCTCCCCAACCCAGTGGTAATCTATCCCAATTAACTCGATTGTCCCATTTTACCACAATGTCATAAAATACTTCACTCAAAAAGATCAAGAAAAGAATGTTTATATTTAAAGAATTTTGCTGAATGTTTCCTAATTTAGCTTAAAAATTCTTATAAAAATGGCATTCATACTAGATTTTATTTTGCACTGTGTGTGTGTGTGTCTGTGTGTGTGTGGGAGGGATGTAATTGAATAAACAGATAATGTGTTGTAAATAGATAAAAATACAGATATGAAAAGGAGGTGAGATATTCTGTTTTTTTTAACTTGCCAGAAAGGTTCACAGGGCATCTGATATAGACTAGAGGTGAGAAAAAATAGCATGAGCTGGAGGTTACTTTCGTGCCACACAAGCGATATGTCAGATATGAAGCTTAAATAAAGACTGTGTGACTACATGAATGTGCAGCAATCCTTAGTAATATCCTGGTCCAGATCACTGTGGTTTATATTATGCTACTAGTTTTGCTTCTATTTTTGGAAATAGACCCAACTACATTTGTTATAAAATATTGCAGGCAGGTACAAACAAAAATAACTGCATGAGCTGGATTTAAAAAAACAGTCTGGCACATACATCAATCAGTAATTACATAAAATCCACTGACAGGTGAAGTGAATAATATTGCTTATGTCATTACAATGGCACCTGTCACAGGGTGATATACTGTATGTTAGGCAGCAGGTGAACAGTCAGTTCTCGATTTTGATGTGTTGGAAGCAGGAAAAATGGGCAAGCGTAAGGATCTGACCGACTTTGACAACGGCCAAACTGTGAAGGCTAGACGACCGGGTCAGAACATCTCCAAAACTGCAGGTCTTGTGGGGTGTTCTCGGAATGCAGTGGTTAGAACCTACCAAAAGTGGTCCAAAGAAGGACAACCGGTGAACCAGCGACAGGGTCATGGGCGCCCAAAGCTCACTGATGTGTGTGTGGGGAGCGAAGGCTAGCCTGTCTGGTAAGATGCACAGAAGAGCTACTGTAGCACAAATTGCTGAAAAAGTTAAAAAGAAAGATGTCACAATACAAAGTGCATCGCAGCTTGCAGTGTATGGGGCTGTGTAGCTGCAGATCAGTCAGAGTGTCCATGCTGACCCCAGTCCACTGCCGAAAGTGCCTACAATGGGCACATGAGCATCAGAACTGGACCACGGAGCAATGGAAGAAGGCCTGGTCTGATGAATCATGTTTTCTTTCACATCATGTGGATGGCCGGGTGCATGTGCATCACTTACCTGGGGAAGAGCTGGCACCAAGATGCACTATGGTTAAGAAGGCAAATCAGTGGAGACAATGTGATGCTCTGGGCAATGTTCTGCTGGGAACCTTGGGTCCTGGCATTCATGTGGATGTAACTTTGACCACCTACCTAAACATTGTTGCAGACCGGGTACACCCCTTCATGGCAACAGTATTCCCTAATGGCAGTGGCCTCTTTCAGCAGGATAATGCGCCCTGCCACACTGTAAAAGTCGTTCAGGAATGGTGTCATGAGGAACATGACAAAGAGTTCAAAGTGATGACTTGGCCACCAGATTCCCCAGACCTCAATCCAATCAAGCATCTGTGGGATGTGCTGAACAAACAAGTCCGATCCATGGAGGCCATACGTCACATCTTACAGGGCTTGAAGGATCTGATGCTAATGTGTTGGTGCCAGATACCACAGTGCACATACAGATGTCTTGTGGAGTCCATGCCTTGATGGATCAGAGCTGTGGGACCTACACAATATTAGGCAGGTGGTTTTAAAGTTATTGCTGATCAGTGTATCTCTTGAATGATATGAGGTTGAGGAACTGTCAGAGCCAGAATTCACAGACCATGCTGACAGTGCTGGCATTTCTACCTCTGGGGTTTTCCAGTGTTTCCAGGTGCATAGTTTTAAGGTAGGCTGTTTTTTTTAATTTTTTAAACACTTTTGGTTTAGGCCAAATGGAGCACAATACAGATACACATACAGACAGTGGCATTATGTTATACCCCTAGTGTGTGTCTGTGTGTGTGTTCGTGTTCACATTATCTTAGTGCATGAGTGAGTGACAGACACCCAGACAGACAATACAGTAACACAGGACAGACAGACATGACACTGAGACAGTCAAACTAGACAGTCAGACAATGGACAAACAGAGGCAGGCGAATGAAATAAAAACAGCACAGACAAGAGAGACACAGACAGACAAGTGAGATGGATAGAAAAGAGAGGCACAGAAGTACAATAAACACAAAGCCGTATAAAAGAAACACATAGCCGAATGAGAGAGAAAGTGCGATGTACAAGTAAGATGTTTGTAATGAGAGAGACACACAGTTCAGTTCAGAATTTTCTACTGAACCAAAAAGCCCAGCTGAATCCAGCTTGTCTTTGGGAATGCTAGTCTTCTTTTCTTCTCTTTTCTTCTATGTCAGAATAAACTGCATAAGGGTCAGTTTTCACTGGATCAGGATCAGCATCACACAGCACCAGTACAGATTCTATTTTAGTAACACTTCATTTGCATGGTCTGTTTTTTACTGATCAACCCACAATTGTAAGCCAGATAGTTTGCTGAATGCATGAATGTGAATCAGAGAACCGTTGACACTAAAGTCAGTGATATTGAAAGACAGAAACATTTGTTGACAAGGATTGTTAATGGACTTCTTCATGCCAGTCAGCTGAGATGGCACTGACAGTCTGTACAAGGTTTGTTGACTGGTTTTAGAGTATGCAAAAGTGGACTTGCAGATTGGGCAAATAGTGTTACTGCAAGTTCTAAGTTTCAGTCTGGTGTTCATCTCTCTTATTCTGTGTCTGATAAGCTCTGGAACCGGAGCTCCACTCATTAAGATGATTAATGCTCACTCAAAATCCCACCACCCAAAACTCTCTCTCTCTCACACACACACACACACACACATATTACATACTTGAAAGCAGTTTAGGTAGCTCTCAGAACACTACTCTAACTGGCACACTCTCTGAAAGTGGAAACTCATTAACTTGCCCAAATGCCGCTAATTAGACCAAACAAGCCTTAGCACAGACTGTACACAAAGCCGATGGGAATAGACATGTGCCACCTGGTTCAGCAGAAATAGGCTGTCTGAGTGTGTGTATTAATCTTTTAGTCATTCACTAATTCGCCCCTCACTCTTACTCTCTATTTCACTCATTCACTCACACTCACTAATTTATTCGCACAATAATTCATTCACACTCACTAATTCACTCACTCACACTCACTAACTCAGGCACTCCTACTCACTACATTTACTCATTACTCATTACTCCCTCACACTAATTGACTCACTCATACTCACTAATTGACTCACTCACTGTTTCACTCATTCACTTGTACTAATAATTCACTCACTCATACCCATTAATTCACTCACGCACTATTTTATTTACTTCCTCATACTAATTCACACACTCACCAATTTCACTCACTGATTCATACTCATTCACTCACTCACTCACTCACTCATTCAGTCATACTCAGTAAGTCACTCCTTCACTTTTAATTAATTAATAACTAATTAATTAACACACTCATACTACTTTACCTCACACTCATTTTTTTTTCATTCATTCAATCATTTACTCACTCTTACTCACTAATTCATTAATTTACTCAATTGTACTATTTCACTCACTCACTCGAACTCACTAACTCACCCCTCACTCACACTCACTCATTCATACTCACTAAATCACTCAATCGCTCACTCGTATGTATTTACTAGCTCACATACACATTCTCTTAAACCCACTAATTCACCCCTTACTCACACTCACTAATTTCACCCATTCATTCATACTTACAATTTCAATCATACTCACTCATTCACTCGTAGGCAATAATTCTCACAAACTCCCTCACTCAAACTCACTAATTCACACACTAACTCATTTACAATTGATTGAATTGAATTGTACAATTTCACATACTCATTCATATGTACTCACTAATTCACACATTCACTCATGTCCACTAATTCACTCACTCACTCACTCATTCATACTCAGTATATCACTTGCTCACTCACTCACTCACTCACTCAATGTACTCAGTAATTTGCTCAGTCATTTAATAGTTCATTCACTCATACTAATTAATTCACTCACTCATATTCACTAATTCAGTCCTCACGCAATCACTAATTCCACTCACACATTCATACTCACTAGTTCACTCAGTCACTCATACTCAATAATTCACTTACTCATGTATTCACTAATTCACAGACTTATGCATGCTCACTATTTCACTAACTCCTACTAATTAATTCATTCACTAAACTCATACTCACTAATTCACTTAGTCACTCTTACTCACTAATTTTATCTTAACATTACCTTATCATATGCCAAAATATCCTCACTAAAAACTCATGCCCTCCTATTCTGTAATAGAAATGTTCTGGCACCTTTTATGGTTTCCTTTAGGGGTGGTACAATATGAAAATTTCACAGTATGATAACAACCCATTTATATGGTTTTCAGTCTATTGCAGTATTGGTTTACAGCTTCACATTTTCAAATTGACTCAGGTGGCATGGAGACACAGCATGTAGCATTGATGCCTCATGAGAGTTTCACATGTTGTACCTGTGTCCACAGTGACCATGTGAGTTTCCTCCAGGTTCTCTGGTTAACTACATTATATGGCCAAATGTATGTGGACACCTGACCATAACACCCATATGAAGGTCTTCCCCAAACTGTTCCCACAAAGTTGGGAGCGCACAGTTGTCTAGCTTCTCTCTGTATGCTGTGGAATTAAGATTCCTTTCACTGGAACTAAGGAGCCCAAACCTGTTAAAGCATGGCAATGTTCTGTGCACAAAGAGAGGTCTGTGAAGACATGGTTTACGAAGGCTGGACACAGATGAACATGAGTGGCCTGCACAGAACCCTGACCTGAACCTCACTGAACATGTTAGGAATTATTTGGAACACCAACTTCGTGCCAGGCCTTCTTGTCAGATATCAGCGCCCAACCTCTTGTGCACTTGTGGGTAAATGGGCACAAATCTCCACAGCCAAAATCTAGTGGAAAGACTTCTCAGAAGAGTGGAGGCTGTTATAGCAGCAAAGAGGGGACCAACTCCATATTAATGCCCATGGTTTTGGAATGGGATGTTCAATGATCAGATGTCCTCATACTTTTGGCCATATAGTGTATTTCTAGTTTGGCTAGGATGAATATTCTGTCTGTCATTTTGAGAAGAAGTTCAACAGTTGAGAGAAAGTCTAATATTAATGCAGGTTAAACTGTTCAAGGCGGGCTAAAATGGCAAGGTGTGGCTAATCTAGTGAAAAACAAATATACATCATTTGAATTGGAAAACACTGTGGTACAGGCAATGGTTGGTTAGTTTTTGAGGACATATTTCATTTTCTATGAGTCACTCTGTTTCAACTCCGTTGTCTTATCAACCCTCATTTTGCTGTTCATTTGATGTTCTGTGGTTTGAACTCAGAGCTTTGGAAGCAAAGACCCAGTTTTTGTGTAGAACCATGTACTCAGTGTCCCAGAATTCTCTTTGATCAGGTCAAACTGAAACAACACATTTGCTATTGCTACACCATATTCACACGACGAGGTTGCCTCATTCTCTCTCTCTCTCTCACATACACACACTGCATAAAAATATTTTAAAAAAAACAATGGGCACAGCCAGATTGAATGTGTGGTGAGGATTCAAATGAGGCCATTAGTTATCCAGGTAGCAGTCTTCTAAAACATGACAGTCACACAAATACAGAACAGAATATACACTCAGAGAGGAAAAGATATTACCACCTTTATTTGTTTTAAAAACTGCACAGCATGAGATGACAGGTACAGGATGAAACTGAAGACTGTATACAAGTAACCAAGGCCATAATTGCAGTAAACAGCAAATAAGGAGAAATTACATACATTCACTTAGAGCAAGAGAGCCAGTGCCATCTAGCAACACTTACAATAACATAGTCAGGATCAATAACATCTAATTAAAATGCTGATATGGCTTTACTGCTGTGCATGTTACGCTACAGCCATCAGGTTAGATTTGCATTGATAGCACCACCAGTGTTATGACTCACGGCCGGCTACACGCTGAGAGGCTATAAAAAATGTGTCTCATTGACAGATCAGTCCAGAGAAAGTAGATCACGGCACTGAAAGTTTGCTTGTATTTCTGCCATTGTACCACTTTAAACCACTTACGCCCTCAGATCAGGAGAGCCCTAACGAGTATTGCAATGACTATCTAATGAGTATCTTTTCATGCAGATAAAGAAAGTATGTCTGTCTGAGGCCTGTGAACACACACACACACACATACACACACACTTTAGACAAACGATTAGTCTATTTCAAATGTGTATTGCTCATGATCTTACTCCATTTCCCCATAAACACCCTCATAGCTAAACCTGAAGCACAGTCTTCTGCGGCAGGGCTAACAGGCGAACGCATGGGCCAGAATTCCTCCCACTGCCGAGGGCATGGAATACTGCCTCTTCTGCAGCTTTTCAGATAAAGCAGCAGCCTGAAGCTGGTTCAACATGAGAGAGAGAGAGAATTTATGCTCATCCCTCCAAATTCACAGCGATTCACAGCACACCGAAATTGATTTTCACCACTTCAGATGCATCAGTTGCATGTTGGTGTATGTTTGACAGAGGGAACCTGTCCTTATCCTCCATTTCTCTCTCATGAAAAGTGTCTCTTCACCACTGTCATTCCCATTCCTACACATTTTAACCTGCTTTCTCCTAATAAATGAATATGAATACATTATTAGATTGAATAGATGTGTTCTAAACAGTACAAATACAGATATGAATAGGAGGAGCACCATTCTTTTTTTTCTTTTTTTTTTTTGAGAAATGGCAAAGGAAGTTAGAAAATGTCACAAGCAGGTACAAACAAATATATCCCTGTGATAAGAATAAATAAAAACAGCCTCATGCACATCACTATTTAAAAACTAAAAAAAAAAATCTAATTCACTAATTCTTTAATATTTTCCACATCATATGCCCAAATATCCTCACTAAACCTTTTGCCCTCCTATTTAGTAAAAGTAATGCTCTGGCACATTTTATGGTTTCCTTTAGGGTTGGTTATGAATATGAATACATTATTTGGATTGAACAGATACAGTGCCTTGCAAAAGTATTCATACCCACTGAACTTTTGTTCACATTTTGTCACGTTACAACCCCAAACAAAAATGTATTTTATTGGGATTTTATGTGATAGACCAACACAAAGTGGCACATAATTGTGACGTGGAAGGAAAATGCTAAATGGTGTCCAACATTTTTTACAAACATATATCTGAAAAGTGCATTTGTATTCAGCCCCCTTTACTCTGATACCCCTAACTAAAATCCAGTGGAACCAATTGCCT
>CM075018.1:13401553-13422077 GCA_037576675.1 Pangasius sanitwongsei
TCACTAAAATAAAGGTTTTTGTACTTTCCTTACTCAGAGTTGCTCTGAGAAGTTTCCTAAATCACTTTTAGTCTAGGGTTCCCAGCTAGGACTTTTTAGACTAAGATAGGAGCTCTCTGAGAGAATTCTAAGAAGCTTTGTGAATACGGGCCCTGGGGTGTCCTTTATCAAAGCATGCATAGAACAAGTTCTAATTTTGTGAAGTAGAACCGCCAGTACACACAAGAAAATTGGTATTTATCACAATGGTCACTGATAAATCCAGAACATTCAAAATAGTGCTCATGCACTCATTTGCATAAAGAAACACCTGCAAATCACCATATATCGTAAACAACATCTCTTTTAAAAAGAGTCGACTTATGGCACTGCTTGTTATGGATGACATGGAGCATGTCAAAAGGTCTAAGAAGGTCCACTTCAGTGACAATGAATTAGAGCTACTGTTGCACGAAGTAGAGCAAAATAAAAGTGGTTTATTTGGTACTTTTATGAGGTTTTTTTTTTCTATCACTAAATATGATTTTTTTTTTTTAAAAAAAGATTTTATAAGTGCAAGTGTGCATTCTTTTGCTCCAATTACATTTCGAAACTCTGCGATGGTGTAAAATTTAATCATTTTTTCTGTCTTTTCTGCTGCCGGTTTTGGAAATGGAGTGTATTGTGGCGATATGAAGTTAATGTGTCATTATTCGACTCATAGTTGGTTGGGAAATGCCAGACCTGTCTCGATTTTCTATTTAAAACAAGCCTGTGGCTAAATCCTCTAGAATAGAGATCAATTAAACTGCACTGGCAAATGAAATCGACTGACTCAGTCTCAGCATAGAGTGTCCGGTGGTGCCTAAAACATGAGCCAAATCTGCAAACGAGGCATCCATCCGAGGCAAACATCTGAATCAGCCTTTAGACGTGCACTTTATATTACTTTACGTTTCATCTGTGTCATCCGTCTGCACCTTGTTATGAGCAACAAGATCAGTAATTACTGTCTTATGCTGATATGACTGACAGGAGGCTAAGTGGGATGAAAGCATGTTATAATCAGTTTACTTGCTATTAATTTCTTTCTTTTTTTTTTTTTTTTATTAAATAAACCACAAGGGTTCTGCATATGCATGGTCAGGAGTGTCTTCATGCAAAAGCAAACCTTGATAAATCATATTCTGTGCATAGAGACATGCATATGCAAGGTGCACACGAATGATAAATGAGACCCCAAATCCACAGTAACCCTGAACAGGATAAAGTGGTTACTGAAGATGAATGATAATCCAACCTTCTAACCTTTGTCTGTATAGACAGTATAAATACACATTGTAGGGTATGTATAACAAGTGTGTGCGTGCGTGTGTGTGTGTGTGTTTTGCAGGCCTGGATGACACTGATTATGACCCCAACCTGCTAAGTGACCCACAGTGGCCTTGTGGGAAGCATAAGAGAGTCCTGATCTTTGCCTCCTATATGGTAAGAGAACAAAAACAAGACCTATGAAATATGGAGGTCTTGCAAATGCGTGGCCGTTTGTTGATTGAGAGCTACACTGTTATTGTGAGTTAGCAACACTTGCTGTTTTCTCCCTTTTGGTCCTTTAGGAAGGGATTAGTGTATGACAGATGTCTGTCACTGATTTGTTCTAGTGTCTGTGAGGAGGTCAGATTTAGGTTCATCCATGATCTTCTGCTAATCTTTGCACTCTGTATCATTCACCGCATGATAATGGTAAATCTGTAAAGATCAGTGTTCTTTGGGTGGTACATTTCATTAACATTCCCACATGTACACTGTATGGCCAAAAGTATGTGGAGCCCTGACCATCACACCCGTATGTGGGTCTTAACCAAACTGTTGCAACAGTTGTATAGAATGTCTTAGTATGCTGTAGTATTAAGATTTCCCTTGGAACTGAGGGGCCCAAACCTGTTCCAGCATGACAATGCCCCTGTGCACAGAGTGAGCGCCATGAAAACACGGTTTGCTAAGGTTGGAATGGAAGAACTTGAGTGGACTGCGCAGAGCCGTGATCTCAACCCCAGTGAACATGTTTGAGATGAAATGGAACACTGATTGTGTGCCAGGCCTTCTCACCCGACATCAGTGCCTGACCTCATTAATGCTCTTGTAGCTGAATCCACACAGCCCTCCCAGAAGAGTGGAGGTTATTCTAACAGCTAAGCGGTGGAGTAAATCTGTAATGAGATATTCAAAAAAAGCACATTGGGTTTGATCGGTCAGGTGTCCGCAAACTTTTGGCCATATAGTGTACCTCGCACGTATTTCCCTCAGCTAGGACACAGAGTTTGTTTGACACCATGTCAATAAATGATCACACAAAAGCTGAGACTATGAGTACTCATCAGAATGTAATATGCAATAGTCTATAGGCTTTGCTTAGCAAAGATTCTTAATAGAAACAAGAAACATCTTCCATTAGCCCAGTTTACTGACTCCTTTGACAACTCTCCGAAAGGTCTCTCAGGTCTTGATTGAAAAAAAAAAAAAAAAAAAGTCTGAGACTGCAAAGTTGATACTGGCATGGCAGTTCTTGTTATTGATGATGATGTTCTGTTGTACATTTTAGTGTAGATGCTCTTCATCTTGTATCTCTGCACAATTCCGTGCATAAATTGTTGTGGATTGTTTTGCTCTGTTTTGTTGACAGATATTCAGTTTCAGTTGGCATAGAAGGACATTTGCTGCGTTGATAACACCGATTTGCACTGACAGCTTCAGTCTCATCCTCTTTTCTGGCTCGCTGTGATATTTTGTCTGTATTACAGTTTAAAATGATACAGCTGTGGGATATATTTTGGAAATCATTGACCTCCTTGATGTCCCCTTTTCACAGCTTGCAGACTAAATATAAATACGTTGTAAATGAAAGTGTTGAGTGTGTTGACTGCATAGACGGTATAGACTTAATAACAACAACACGGAAGCTCATGTTTTGGGCCTTGCATGAATCACAGTGAGGAAAAAACCGTGAAGTATTCACAGGTCAAACTGTTAAAACGTTTGGAAAGCTATTGCTTCTGAACCATTGGGGAAAATAGACAGTACATAGGCATTATGAGTAATCAGAGTGCTGTAATTACTATGTTTCCTTCTGAAAGAGCAAATGATGTTTAACACTGATTAAAAAATTGGTCATAACAGTTCATAATATTATTTAAAAAAAAATATGTACTGACTCATTTTTAAATGTTTCTTCACAAAGTCTAGAAATCAGATATGCTCTTCCTATTTTTAAGCACATACATATATCAGCAGTACATAAGGTACTAAAACTAGTACATAATTTGCCAAGTAATTGCTGATATACTGTATATCCATTCAAGACCATTCATTAAGTTTAGCCCCAGAATGAATCTCAAATAATGAAAAACAGGCAATGGAGAAATGTGAGTGTTTTGTAATATGTATTGTTTTAAATGCTGTGACGTGTTTTTTTTTTTGTTTTTTTTTCCCCTAATGTCCAAATCATTCATGTTCATTCTTTCTCTGTGTCTCAGACTACAGTAATAGAGTATGTAAAGCCATCAGATTTGAAAAAAGACATGAATGAGACCTTTAAGGAGAAATTTCCTCACATCAAGCTCACGCTCAGCAAGATCAGAAGGTAGGCAATGTATCATCGATGAAACTTTCCTGCTGTCGATGGTTAATATCAGCTCAAAGTCGTCTGTAGCCTTACAGTAGCAGCACACACTCTAGCTTCGGTTAAAATCCAAATTCTGTGAAAGTTTTCTTTTCCAGAGAGTGTGGGAGTAAAAATCTTCTTGGATTAAAGAACTTTGTGATTTATGTTATTAGTGAACCTTACTGCATATAATGCATTTTATACTAATGTCAGTACAGAAATTTGCATGTTATATTTGCTAAATCAATCTGCTGAATTAAACATAAATATGAGTGTGGCATGAGAGTGGCACCCGGTGTAAAACTAAAAGCATAGTGAAACGACTGAGCCACTCGCAGTGTCGCTTCTGGTGTAAAACTGGCTCAATTTGCAAGCATGCACCCAACTGGTGTTCACTGTAACACTTTTAAAGGAGTGTTATGCAACATTTTGGAACGGTATTGGAAATGTATTCTCTTTTTTTCATTTCTCAAGCTTTATATTGGACTGCATGCTCCATCGCATGCACGAGAGTAAAAACCACCAGACCTTGAGAGCGTTTTTGTTGTTGATGTTGTTTTGATGCACACCACTGATTTGCACATTGTGACAGTGCTGCTGTCTGCATCAAAATACTGCCAGACCTGTCAGTTCTTATTAATATTTTCTCAGTGAATTAATGTGGATATGATTTTAATAATGTGAGTGAACAGTGAATTCAGTATTCAAATACTGCTACCTCAAATGCTAAACCTGGTATTTCAGAGCCCATGCACATCTCAAGTACACACACACACACACACACACACACACACACACACACACACACACACAGAACACCACAGCTGATACTACCACACTACAGTTTAAACAGCATATTTGTCTCGCCTGGTCCCTCAAACTTCCCTCCTCTCTCTCTCTCTCTCTCTCTCTCATTGGGATCAGTTTGAAACGAGAGATGCATGCGGTGGGGGAGGAGTGTGCTCTGCAGCCGGTCACCATTGCCATGGCATTTGCGTACTTTGAGAAGCTCGTCCTTCAGGGCCGCCTCAACAAGCACAACAGGAAACTGGTGGCCGCCGCTTGCCTCCTGCTAGCTGCCAAAATCAGCAGCGACTTCAAGAAACAAGAAGTCAAACAACTGATTGATGTGAGTTTAGACAAAAAAAAAACACCACCACACGTGTACTGGTCACATTATCTGGACAATATATTCCACCGTAAAAAAAATGCAACCCAAGTCTGAATATAAAAAAAAGAAAACATTTAATTATATCACTTTACACTATGTCATGTTAATATACCAGACATTTTGCCTGTTTTTACTCTCTGTATAAGTTACTTTGCAGTTTTTCATTGTGTATTCAGTGTGACTTGACATGAATGCGACTATGATTATATATGAAATTTACTAAGTAATTTACAGACCTGCCGATCTTTACACTCTTTGCACGGGAGCTGATTTTAACATCAGAAAAAAAGTACAAAAAAATACTCCACAAGTCCAGTCTTCTTTTTTCCCCACTAAAAATGGTAGATGAGCCAATCAACATGTGAATCTAGAATGATTGACAGTTACGCAGGTGTTTTGAACTCTCTAATATTAGCCCCGCCCCTTTACCCCATCTCACATGAAAGCCCTCCCTTTCCATCAAATAAATAAATAAAGTTTTGAGTTTGTTATTGTGAAATAAATCTATCAGTGTATGTTTGACTTAGCTAACATTACCCATCAGTTAATTATTATTATTATTATTATTATTATTATTATTATTATTATTATTATTAGGCATGTCTCTGAAGAATTTTGGCCGAAAATATTATTTGTGTATATGTGCATTAATATAAATAATTATACCACAGCACAGTTGAATTCTCGAATCTGATTGGTCAGAAGGTGTGCATTATTTTTGTATAACAGCACAGCTCGGAAAGTAGTTCAGGCTGTAACATGAACGATGGTTTTATATTAATTTGTTTCTTCTAACATGTTATTGTTTCTATAGTAACAGGTCATACACAGCGACTTGTATGGCGGATGCTCCACACGATCTAAGACTAATAATAACCGGATTTTAAAAACATGACTTTTGGCTATAACGTAGGGGAGAACATGAATTAACATGTCTCTCGGACGTTCCACAATATTAAATCTAACTATACCCTGTTAAAATGTGTAAAGTGTCGTTCATCGATAAACATTGTAATCGTTGGCAAATTGCTGTTGTATAAGTGGAATAATACACAACGGACCATGCTGTTATTTCGTACTTGGTTAATACAGTACTAAAATGCAAACTACGTACAATAACAGTCTAAAATCCTTTTCCTGGACACACTCTCTAACATGCACACACATTTTTGAGAATCAGAACACATGTTAAAGGTTTAATTACCTCTCTCCTCTGTCTGGTTTGGCTTAATTATCTCTCCCATTTATTTTCTCCATGCAGAAGCTGGAGGAGAGGTTCCGTCTTAGCCGGCGAGACCTGATTGCCTTTGAATTCACCATCCTGGTGGCGCTGGAGATGGCCCTCTACCTTCCCGACAGCAAGGTCATGCCACACTACCGCAGACTGACCCAGACGCCCTGCTGAACTGCTTGTGTTTATCAGTGCTGGTCCATACGAGAGGAGGGAAAGGAAAAGGTTGCCAGTGGCACATGTTAAAGTTTAGCAGTGGTCAGTGCTGATGTATATCTACACTAAGCTCTGGGGGAAGAGAAAGAGGATCTGCTTGCACTCCTCAGGCTAGTACTGGGTCTGTGTGTTTTATAGTTAGTATTAACTTCTGTTATAGTTAGTATTTAACTTCTGTTATGGGGGAGATTATATGGCAGTAATACTAGACGAGGAGAAGGTTTTAAATCAACTCTAAGCACTCAAATACCAAGGGAAGTCTTTTCCCAGATCCCGTCTGTCTGTCTGTGTGTCTGTCTGTGTGTCTGTCTGTGTGTCTGTCTGTGTGTCTGTCTGTGTGTCTGTCTGTGTGTCTTCCATATCAGTTTGCCAAAAATAACTTGTGTTTTTTTTAATTTATTTATCTTTAATTTAAAGCAGAACACTCCTTTTTCACTTACCTGCACACTGTATTACAGCCTAACAGAACTTACAGTCTCTACAAACGATTTTTTTTCAGGCATTTCCCACAGTATAGAAAGGTTTTATTCATCTTTATGTTATGCAATGTATGAATTTTTGAACACAGTTTATATTACTGGTATCACACGCCTGTAGCAGTAGTATGTGATTAGACTCCGTTTGCAGTATTTGGTCGTGTTCTGGATTCTATAAGAGATTTTAAGGCTCTGGATGAAAAAAGTGCTCTATATTAGAGCTGATTTGAACTAAAGTGCATTTATTGTGCTTCTGTGCTCTATTAATTTCTATTTTTAAACTTAATTGGCCTTTAAAATATAGAGTGTGGCCCAGTTTATTTGCCCAAAGGTATCTGTGCTTTGTTTATCATGGTTAGATAATAGCTACAGTGTCACTGTGAACATTAATATGTATTTAATGTGGCAGTCAATACAAAGCCTGGAGCACGTCCTGTTCCTATAAGAGATTGAAAAGCACAGATTAATAATAGAGATTTGCTCTCTATGACAACCCTAATGTATCATTTGGAATGGTTTCATTTTGCTTCTTGTCTCTGAGATTTACTCAGACACTCTCCTGTCGCTGTGAAGCAGGAGTGTCAAACATACAGCCTAGTAAAAGTGAAAAGCTTTTGAATCCGTGCTGTAGATTAAAATCGAATTTTTTTTTTTTTTAAGTCTCTGTTATTCCAGTAGGTGGCAAAATAGAGTACTAAACTTCATTTCATTAGCAAACTGAAAGTTTGACGCTGCAGCCACATCTCTTTCCATAAGACCTAATTTAGGTTTTCCAAGCAGCAAGGGCAAATACTTATGCAGTCATAACCTTTTACATTTTTTTTTTTTAATTTGTAAACATATTTGCAAACTATACGGAGTCGTGTAGAATCGTGATTATATAACGTATGATGTATAATCCCAATTCAAGGGGGGTGAATATTTATGCAAACCTTTGTGTACATATGGTAAAATGTGTGTTTTATTTTGGTAAAGAATTGCAGTCTGTTCATCTGTAGGCGATATGTGTTTAATCTGTTTGTGCATTCAGGTTAAAAATAACATACCTTTCAGATGAACACAGATAAATGAACACATTTAAGAGTTGTTGTTGATGTGTTATTGGTCTACTAAACTGATTTTTTTGGGGGTCTGGCCCAAGTGCAATGAGGTTCGTTACTTAAAATGAGTTTGGCGCGGCTGCTGTAAAGCGTCAGTATTAAAAGTATCATTTCCGTTACAGCTGACAGTGAGAGACTCTAATACTCGGGTCAGCCAGCAGTTGTGCTACGTGTTAATTAGCAACTTTAATTAGCAAACAGGTTTATCCTTTATTCTGATGCCTTTTAATCAGCATTCGCCTTCCCCAAACTATCTAGAGATAAATAGCTTGTTGGGAGCTGCTGTACGTTAGAATTCAGAAGTAACTAGTGGAAATACTTAAATCCTGATTCCGCTGTGCTATAGTAAACCTGCAACGCTAATGTGATATATATATTTTCCCTAATACATAATGCAAAACTGCTGCAAGACTCGTTCTAATTCATTTGTATTTTGCGTTTGGTATGTTTTTATGAACGCAGCGCGCAAAACCCATGAGTAATAGCCTCCACCGTCAAGTGTCAAATAAAACTCCTTCAGACATATCAGCTGATCACAGTTAACTAGAATCGAATGGGCACTGAGATTAAAAATCTAGAACACTGTGCTCATATCAAGTCTTCCTTCCGTCATACCGTCATACTCATTTACAAACGTCTGATATACTTCATTAGCAAACATCGTATACTGGTGTCGTGTATGTTTTATATATTGACGATGTTGTGTGCTCCCTGTAGAGATACTGTGCTCTTCAGTGACGACAACAAATTCAGACATTTGCACTTCAGCAAAGCAGGGGGTGTGTGTGTGTGTGTGTGTGTGTGTGTGTGTGTGTGTTGAACTGCTGAGTTTGCTACATTGCTTTAAGTTCACTGAGTCAATGGTAAATGTATAAAGCAGTGTAGTTGATGCAAATCCAGCAATTCCTCACAGCAGTCTGAAGAGACTGGTACAATACTCAATATTATGCAATATCTTTTGGAATTGTGTTAAGCTGTATGTGGCATTTAAGATGCCACCTTTTGCTAAACATTGGCAATAATTCTGAGTTTGAAAACAGTTCTTTCGTAGAAGACATATTTTTCCAATTTCAGATGTTGAGAGCCAGCATTTATTTTCCATTAATTTTGCTGATGGTTTTTATCTTTACAATTTGTAACCCAAGCATTTCAAGTTGAAATCTAAGCTAGTATGTGTGTTGACTGAGGACTTGGATTACTTGGACATTCAAGACTCATCATAAGTGCCTGAGCAAATGATTCATTATTTGTCTGAATGCCAAACCTCAATAGGGTAATCAGTAAAATATTTCACTGATTTTTTTGTTTTTGACAGCAGCACTATTTCTCTTTAGTCCTCACTGCACACCGTTTTTCATTTGAGCAGTGCAGCACTAAAAGGTCAGATTTGTACTTTTGACTACGTCAGATAATTTAGTAAAGCACTGATTCATTCCTGTGTCAGAGCAGAGAAAAAGACCAGCATGATGTCACATGGGTGTAGGTAGAGATTTAGTAAATACAGTCATCCAGTTTTTCTGTGATTTTTTTTTTTCTTTTTTTTTTTTCCTTCTTCATATTGGACAGGCCATGTCTAGATAATAATGCAGTGTAACCTTCATTTTCTAGTAATGTCATGTGCAATCTGTATCTGAGAAATACTATACATTCTCTAATCCATGCAGCATCCATTCAATCAATATCCAATTTGAAAAAAAATGGAGGAAAAACTGTTTTTTTGTTTGTTTTTTTCCCCTATGTTATTCATAGACTGTTTCATATTTTTTTTTAAAAATCATCCTAATCCTAAATTCTCAGCGTTTTCTCATTCTCAGTTTCCCATTCTTAACAGTAAAACAGCTAATACGGAAAAAGTAAACCTCTTTTTATCGACACGCAAAGATCAACAGCAGGGGGAGATGTGTGGATTTGAACAGGGATGAGGCAGGGATAACAGCTAAAAGATGTATGAAGGACGGCGTCCTTGGAGCCGTATACAGATGCCAGAATGATGGAATGACATACACTGATATGTTTACCAATCTGGCCAAACCCGGCGCTCAACCCAGGAACAGGACAAGTGGATGACAGTGGCAATAGAAATGGCAGTGGAGATAAATGAGTTAAATATGTTGAGGCAACAGTATCAATATATCATCACTTGTCCTTTCTTCTGGGTCAAACCATGAACTTTCATGATATACACAGAAAATTATATATAAGGCCTAATATCCTAAAACATCATATTCAGAGTCTAGATTGTTCACTAAAATAGAAAGAAAAAGTGTTAGTAGCCAAGGCAATAAATGAGTAAATTCATAAATCGAGTCATTTTTTTGTTTGTTTGTTTGTTTCTTGTTTTCAAAATGGCTATAGATTGAACAGATGATGCAGGAAATTTCTTTGCTTGGCTGAGTTCTTTTGTGTGTGTGTGTGTGTGTGTGTGTGTGTGTGTGTGATGTAAACCTGCTTTCATATGTATTGTACCTGTACCTGTATTACAAGTATTGTTTGTAAGAGAAATTCTTAAGAAAGAGCACTTTCAAATATATATTTTCTGATTTCACACTGAAGCTGCTTGCGTGAATTATTCATTTACTTCCTGTTTAAATCCGTTCATCCTTTCTTTAAGGTGCATGGATGCTATCCAACTGAAGATACGGGCATCCAAATTTCAACTGGATTTCTGAAAATCCAGCAACAGAAAGTTGTTGTTCTTCCATCAGTTATTGCTCTGTGGTTATAAAACAGGACTTGATTATCTTTTACAGTTATTACTCGCACTGTCAGGATTTTTTAATCTATAGGATTAACAGGTTTACCCTCCAAGTGCATCTGCTTTCAATAAAGCCCTCATTTAGAGCTCTGTTGGGATCTGACTGCGAGCAGTTAATAAGTTCCACAAAGATTTATTAAACTGTAATAAAGCCTAAGAAACTCCAGATGTTAAGACACAATTGACTGGCATGTATATCAATAACAGAGCAGTATATATACATACATGCACCCTAAGGACAAAAGGATTGCACAGGCATTCTTTTGATGATGTCATCAAGAAGTCCATCTGGAGTTAATATGACTTATACATGACATACTAAACGTACTCATAACTCAAATCAGGCTAGTTAACGAAGCGTGAATGGAGTGGAAGATAAACATTATTGTGTCTGGCGCTTCATGTTTTGATTTGGTGGTTTAGTGTAAGACGTGATGTCAGAGATGCTCTAAGCACGTGTGGAGTGTTTGGTTAGGAAGAAGGAGAGAGGGAAAGCTCAGTTCTGCCAAGCTGAACACTGCTCACGTGTGACTTTACAACTGACCACATTTGTATATCACAAAGCAGTTCAGATGTCAGTAGTGGTGTAGCACCATCGTTATTATGCCTGAGCACAGTGCAGAGGAATGACCTGCAATGTCAGGGTTGTCTCTCTGGAGTGTGTTGATCTTCCATCGATTCTAAAATGTCATGAGTGTTGGGGGGGGGGGAGAAAACGCATCCATCTCACCATGAGCACGTGATCAGAGAGTCCCCACTGTTTTTGTGGCGGATCATTTATTCTGCTGCATCACTCGCTGTTTTTCTCCCTTTTTGTCTTTCGTAATGTGAGTTAGTAAGGGATTAGTGCGTCTGTGACTGATTTGTTCTGGTGTCTCTGAAGAGGTCAGGTTCAGGTTTATCCAGGCTTTGGCACTAATTCTCTCTCTCTCTATCACTCACACACACTCTCACACACACACACACACACACATATTCTCTGACCTGCACACACTGATAGCCTGATCAGCTCATCATTGAGCATATCTTAATATTGCTCATGTAAGCACACATCTTTAATGATGTGATATGAATGTGTTTATTCTTTTTTATGTTTTATTAATCTTTTTATGTTTCTCAGCCCTCAAACTGCTCAACCTCCATGGTGTTTGGGAGCAGTCCAGTATCCACGACGCTTCTTCGGGCTTATTGGTAATGCTGAAAAGATTCAGTGTGGTGAAAAACATTTTTAAGGCTTTTAAATCCTTTCATATTTATTACATTTTTGTATATTGTCTCTATACTATACTATACTGTACTGTACTGTACTGTATATTATACAATGCTTCAATTGCCATCTGGTGGTAAACATTGGCAATGACAATGTGTGAGATCACATTTTGATTCAGTAATTTGTTCCTTTGGTCAGATGTGTTTTTTCCCCTGAATTTTTACGAATGTAAATGTCTTGGTTGTAAACTCTGTAGGACATATGAATGCTCTCATTTTGTTTTTCTACCATGCAACATCTTCCTCTAGTATATTCACTGATTAGAGACTAATGATGTCAGCAGTGTGCCTGAAAAGACTGCCCGTATTGTGAATTTATCATTTATAGTGGTTCTTGGTAGCAAATTCTCACCTTTTCTCTGTTTGCGCATTCAAGTCACCTCATGAATCGGCTGAAAATCCCACCCTGATCAGGTGTAAATAGAGAAGTGTAGATAACCTGTGGCACTGGTTTGTTCAAATTTTAACAAACTGTTAGAAAACTGATGTTGACCCAGTGTTAGCCATTCCATTAGGCCAAGGTTGAATAACAACGTTGGGCCAAAATCACTTTGTCCATCGGGACAACATTTGGCCACCAGGACCGTCAGACTTTCAGTCAACTTTAAATCCAGCTTGGCAGGGTTGTTATGAAATGTGCTCCCTTGCCAGCATTGGGCTAACATTGAGCCACCCATAATAAACAATGGGCCAACGTCAGTTTGCTACCTGCAAACCTTGTTCTACATGTAAATAATATTATTATATAATGTGTTACTCATGTACAGTAACTCCCTACACTGTTCCCATGTGGTGACCTTCAACGTCAGCATCAGTCTAGTACTGCACACAGATAGTAGTGGGCAGATACAGAAACAGATTTCAGTCAGGTTCTTCATGAAATCGAATATAGCTGTAATGGCACTACACTGCCCTCTAGCATTTTACTGTACCAGTGGACACACCTGACACTGTCTGTAGGTAAAGCAGGCTTTAACAGGTCAGGAATCATATCTGATCTCACTCTGCAAATGTAGTCGTGTCTATGACTGTAAGTGTAACTTGTATTTTGTGAATTATGATGTTTCCTAGACCTGATAGAAAATTGAATATAATACATCTTCTGTTTTCGACGTAATAATCAAATCTAAATCTAAAATGATCCTTTAAAACATTGGTCAGTTTGCCCATACACTCTCACTGCACAGTGGTTATGGAACTTGTGAATAGTATAATCTCTAATAATGAACTAGTTTTCCTAGCTAGCAGTGGATTATTTATATCAACTACCCAGCCCATACTTTAGTGTTAAGAAGCCTAGCCTAACTGTTCAAATAATAACGTTAATCATATATTGTAGAATCATATATACAAGAGCTACAATGGAAATAAATGAGAAAGCTAAAAATAAATAAATTAAAAAAAAAAAAAGCCCACTAGTTTAGGGAAATGGGGGCAGTTTGGGGCATTTATAGACATAATTAAAATAAAAGCACATGATAAATCAAACATCTTTTCTGTAAAAAAATTCATTATACTTTATTAAAAAGTAATTAGGCTATATCTACATTAACAGTATTAAAATAAATACAGTTCAACTCTCGAGCAATAAAAAAGGCTGTTTTAAGCTTAGAGCTCATTTGTGCCTGCGACACACAAACAGTGCAAAGAAAGAAAGAATGTTTATCGTAGGTATTTTGTATTTCACATTTAAAAATCACTGAGTATAGTATTGTGTTCAGGTAAACTTAAACCTCAGAAGCTATTGACAAATTAACCTGAACTCTAAGGTGCGAATACTTTCTTACACAGGAAACAATTTACCACAACAATGCACATGCATACAAGCACTCTGTCTCGCTTTCTGTCTTTCTCTGTAACACACACACACACATTTCCTGAAGCAGACTGGTGTCTTTCTTTCCTTGTAGCTGAATATTATGAAGACAGGACTCGTTTCTTAAGCTTTTT
This sequence comes from Pangasius sanitwongsei, assembly GCA_037576675.1. NCBI lineage: Eukaryota > Metazoa > Chordata > Actinopteri > Siluriformes > Pangasiidae > Pangasius > Pangasius sanitwongsei. The sequence goes on from CM075018.1 coordinate 13,415,362, forward strand.
CTTGAAGCAGCATTAAATAACGTGACTGCAGTGTTGTAACACAATCAACAATCTGTACAAAGCAAATAGTGAATTTACAGATTTACTGTACTCTTAACTTTTAAAATGTTAAATAAGAACCAACAGTTCAATATAACCTTTTTTTTTTTTTTTTTTTTTTAAAATCAGCAAGAAATAAAGGTTTCGCGTCTCCCGTCATGGCCTCACCTCTCTCTCTAGACCATGAAAACTGAGAAAGTTCCAGAAGTGTTTGAGCGGCACAAATGGATGCATGGGCTGCTTTGAACCTCCCACTGTCACTTCTGTTTCTCTGTTTCTTTCTTTTTTTTTTTTCATTCACATCCTCAGGAACAAGTCCACACAGAAATCTGTGACGCTAAAATCTCCATCACCCACACTGGAAGAAATGTGATGACGAGAGAATGATATGGACTACAGGAAAGTGCTGCCGCTTCCTTTTCAAATGTTCTGCTCTACTACTGAACCGATGTCTTTACTACACTCCTTTACTGTCCATGTCCAAGCCTTTTCCAGTGATCTGTGTGTGTGTCAGTGTAAAGCTCAGCAGGTCCCTGGGGGAAACTGAGGAACAGTAAAATCTGGCTGTCAGCCTCAGCCTTAACTCTTCTCCTTTCTTTCAAGTGTCCCGCGCGCTCACGTGTCCCAGTTTCCAGAACATTCGTCACATTCGCCATTTTCAGTCATGTAAAGGTAGGAATTAATGGACTCCTTCAGCCCCTCACTGACAAGCGACTCTTCCACACCTTCCTTTTGGGGCCCAAAGATCATGGAGCTGAAAAAAAAAAAAGAAAGGATTTAAATGAGTATTTATACGATGCGTGAGATGAGTATATGATGAGTTATGAGAAACTATAACAAACTAACCCATTCAGCTCAAACAACAAGGCATAGACTGAATGTAAATTAGATTTAAATCAGTTTCTTAAATCTGTGTGTAAAAAACAGACTATATTGAATATTGAATAACTTCCTGCATTTCTAATGATAGTGCTTTTCCATTTTTATTTATTTATTTTTTTTGGTATTTTTGTATTAGTTTTGTTTGCTATGTAGTGAGTGAGAGTAAATCAATAGTAAACCCACTTGCATGTGCTTTTGCTCACCTGTTAACATCTTTCCAGTTGATGGTGGGTTTTCTGACTGATATAGGAGGAGGGCCGCTTACAACCGGAACGTTGTTGGAGCCTTGAATGAAGCATGGCTCTTTCAACAAACAGCACAGGCCATCAGACACTTCTGAGCAAAAAGACACACGCAAAGACAGAAAAACACAGTCGCATAAGACTCACTCATGAATTGCTTAACACTTCTGTAATTCCCCCAAAATCAACGTACGTTTCTTTGGGGTTTTTTTTTTTTTTTTGGTCCTTATAAAACACTTCATGTATACAAGGCTGTCTAACTGAAAATCATCCAGAACATGTGCCTGGTAATTATTCCAGTCACCACAGCTTTGTATATATTTTAATAACATTGTGTGTGTGTGTGTGTGTGTGTGTGTGTGTGTGTGTGTGTGTGTGAGAGAGAGAAAGCATGTGGGTAATAGGAATATTTGCTAGTTCTGACTTTATGGAAACATTTGCCTGGAGGAAAACTACTTTTAAAAAAATAACCCAACCCTGCAGCTTTAATTACAATAATAATAATAATAATAATAATAATAATAATAATTTTTTTTTTTTTTTAAAAAGCCAAAAAGGTTTACTTTTGGTAACGGAGGTTAAGGTTAGTGATCGATTCAGGTCTAGCATAGTATTCATTAGCTGCATTAATAATTATGTTAGTGGAAGGTCCTCACAAAAATAGTAGGACGTGTGTGTGTGTGTGTGTTTGTTTACCAGAGTAGTGGTCGACGAGATGTATGAGAGTGGGGAAGGTGAGGCGGGGAGAGATGTAGTGCCAGCCGTTCTCTATAGTTTGGATACGATAGTGTTTGATGGACTGGCGCTCAAGTCGCACTGAGAGCGAGTGAGCACCTGCAGAGTGACAGAACAGATGGAGAGAGAGAGAGAGAGAGAGATCTGTTATAATCTGTTATATAATTTTGCCTGTAGGAATTTGTCTGCACTGAATACTCTTGTATAATCACACTCCTGTGTGATTAGGCAATACAGTATATATTATATAATTGTGTGTGTGTGTGTGTGTGTGTGTGATAACCCACCAGGTACGGTCTGGCTCTCTCTAACGAGAAAGGAGCCAGGCTGATTCTGAGGGTTGAGAAGCAGCTCTTCTGCCTTCTGTTTACTGAGACCTACAAACTGCCACCTGCATGTGCACACACACACACACACACACACACACACACACACACACACACACACACACACACACACACACACACACACACACACAGAGAGAGTTAGCCAGAGTTTAAAAGAACGTAATAAAGCTATGTAGTATTAGAACCCAGATTACCTGAATACTGACAATAACAACTGACAAAAAAACAACGCTTAAAAAAAAAAAAACTCTCATCTAACTGGCTTTAACAGACAAAGCAGGGGCAGTGAGGAGGTAAAGAGTGAAAGAACACACAGGATGACAAAGACCGGGTGACAGAAACCGAGAATGAATACATACAGAGGCAAGGAAGAAAAAGAGGTGGAGGGAGAGAAAGATAAACACCACGCAGATGATCAGTGTTGCAATGGAGAGTAATATACACATGTGGAAAGAGTTTTATACACTGTACACAGCTGTGACCTCAAACACACACACACACACACACTTTACCCCCTTTCATACTTGTGCCAAATGAAGTAAACTACAACCCCTCATTGGAAACTGACTAAAGTCACCCCTGTGGAAGACCCTCATATCATTTACATGGCATCACCCATGACATTACTGTAAGATATCAGCCCACGTGTCAGTACAGTAATGTACCCATGAATCCTGTCGAATTAGCTTTAATTATGTAATTATTCATTATTATATAGATTAATAAACGAGTCAGTGGATGTACCTTACAGTAGGTATAAAATAGCAAAAGCATGTCAAATGGAGGCCCATACTGTACCTGTTAAACACTTTACATGTGTAGCTGCTGGGGATGTAGCTCACGACTCCTGTAGCTGAGGAACTCACTCTCCACCACTCGCCTTCACTGTAACACACACACACATACACACACACATATTACTCTGTTTATTTCACCAGTTATGAAAAACTAACTTTTATTTTATTTGGTTATTGATTTCCTAGTATGACATCGATTTAAATGTCCTGCATGCACTTTTGCTTCCTTTTTTTTTTTCGAGCTGGTTTGACACCTCACATTTAACACACACACAATCTTTACACTCAGTGTTAGCTGCTGTTGTTTCTGAATGACTAACACTACATATTTACTTTTTATATATTAATTTCTTAATATAGCCCTCTCACTAGAGTACTTCTATTGGAGAAGATTTTGACTTGAAGAACAATCATACTGTCTTGCTTGACATATACTGTATAACCTGACAAAAGATGCAGGCATAATGATAAAAATCCCTTCATGCACCCAGTGACAGAAATATTTCAGCACATTTCAGGGCCTTTTGTATGTTCTATATGTAAATAATAAGGCTGTAAGAGACAGACACTTACTCAGAAAGCACGTTGAGTCTCTCCCCAAATCTGATAGTGCAATCGGAGGGACCTCCTGCCGGGTAGTTATACAGAGCAACCACTACATACCTGCCATCTGAAGACAGAGACAGAGAGCGACAGAAAGATTAAGCAAAGCGGCAAACTGTTTCATCGCCTGACCACATCACTGCTCTTCTTAAGCAAGAACCCTTCTTTACATCTCCTCCTGCACTTAAACGCATAGACTTTGCTGAGCTGCTATCAACAAAGACAATATTCTCAAAGCGATCAAGAGATCATACATACAGCTTATTGGCTGTCATAGATTTGGTTTCCCCTCATGTGTTTAGAACTTTTCTACTTTGGTTCAGGAATAACCTCGATTATACGTTTATTCTGTACGGCTGAAACGGTGTGTATGGTGAGGTGCATTGGCAGGCTAGCGCTCACCCATGGGCTCAGCAAGCTCATCCGAATCCAGCAGGGGTGTTTGAGGGATACTGCTACGCCTCCCTTTACTTGGCCTGCTGCCCATGATGCTCCTGATCAGCAGAACTGCAGACTAGAATAAAATGGAAATACAGAGAAAGCATATCAATAAATGTACCACAAAGGCACATAGTAAGATCGCAAATCAATTTCCCAAAATGTTTAAAAATTATTGTCAGTTTCTCTGAAGAATCGGAGGAAGGATGGTGAAACTGCTTTTTCACTTTGACCAACATTTTCCAACCACAGTTTCAATATCACAAACACATTCTCTGTTAACTATGGCAAATCCGGTCTAAAAATAGAACAAGTACAACGCTGACGTTCAACCATTATCTGCAAATACACCGATGCACCAAAAATGTGCAAGTGGACAGTTTTTATATGCGTCAATGACATAAACAACCCTTTCTTGTGAATATTTCGTAATAGTACACTAGGTTACCTGATGTTTTTCAGGCACAGTTATCGATGAGGAATAAAGATGAACAAAGCCACACTCATGTTGCTGACATGTTTCCTGGAACTGGTGATATTTCAAGAGTGTAAAGTAGACATGCTCGAAGGATATGATAGGAGTTATGCAAAATAGGGTTTGATGACTACTGACATAGCATCAGGTAAATTAGTTGGGGTGTGGAAATTTCAAGATGAATCCAAGACACAAGTACAGGGAATAAACAAACAAACAAACAAATAAATAAATAAACTAACTACTGGATATTTTCGGGGTGTTATTCTCTTGCTGATTTTTGAGATTACTGAACCACCACAGCAACATATACATATACTTTAATACATATTGTAGCAAGTATTGGAATATTCTATATTGCAAAAGAGAAAGGAATGATTTCATCTGCTATTTATACGCTGACTGCTAATTTAACATGATGATACATGAAATCATACTCAGTAGCACATTTCTCATGCGATTGCTGCAGCACAGATGAGTGGATAGCCTGGGTCTCACCAGGTCATCAGAGACAGAAATAATTCAGGCTGCATTGACCAATACATTACACTACATACATTTACATTTACATTCACAGCATTTGAGAGACGCTCTTATCCAGAGTGACTCACTGAAGTGCTTTGTAGTTTCCGTTAGAAACATTTTCTTATAATTGTATACATAGGTGAGGGTCTGACAATACTAAAGAAATCTAAACGTAATACTGAAAAGCTAAAGCCTTATTAGAAAGGAGCTAGTACAAGAAGTTAGTATGCGAGAAAAACAGTACATGCTGCTCCAGTAACAAAAGTTTCAGAATCAAACGAATCATATGTAAGTTTTGACACTTGTACAATGTGTTATTATGTTTTGATGTTTACAATTTTTCAAAATGAATGTATAACGTTTGAAATTCGGATATTTAACTGATAAGAGTAGCCTCTTAATTTATTGTAAGTACATTCTGCCACATTTTTGGACCTCATGGTCAGGTGCGTTTTGCTTTTAAAAGCAACATTTCACCTCGACCCTCAGCCAAAAAAACAACAATTTTTTTTTTTTTTTTTACCTTACTTTACCCCCTAGTTGCAATCTCAACCCGCCATTTGTGTTCTTTAACCTAGAGACATTCAGATGAAACCTAACCAGTGCTTTAAGATTATGCTTACCTCATATTTCTCTGCCAAGCTGTGATACCAGTTGTTTCTCCTCAGTGGCTGCAGATCATTCGTTTGGCTCTTTTATGACTGAGTTTAACAAAAAAAAAAAAGTCTCAAAAACAACTCACTCCTGCCCCTGTAGACACATCAAGAACAGGCACTGCGATGAGTAGCTGTGTTTCTGATTGGTAGACGAGTGTGAAGTGAAAGAAACAAGGTGACTTGAAGATCAGGCCTCGATTGAAGGCAGCGTTTGATGAAGCCTGCAGTAGAAAGATGTATGTGCTCTAAGAAACTGTCAATCCTTCTGTGGTTCTCAGATATGAAAAACACACTGAGGCAGACTGTTTTATGTATGACACACACACACACGCACACACACACGCACACACACACTCACAAACCCACAGTATGCACTAGCAGCAGTTTCCTGTGAAGCGATGCACAGAAATTTCTAAACGTTTATGCTATCACTTTTACCAAATGAAAAGAATCCAATCAATAATTATAGTGAAAACAAACAATATTTTTAATGGATCCAAGTAATGCTTCAGTAATACATTAGAGCTTAAAAATGATGGTGTTGCTGCTTTAATCGAAGACTTCTTCTTAAGCTCTTTGATCCACCCATCCACCCAACTGTTGAAAAGCAAAAGTCAGTGACTTTTCCAAATTTTGTGCAAAGCTGGGCAACATAACCGGCACATCAACATATCCAAACATCAGTTGCTGCTTGGTGCGGTATTTGGGTCACTCACGAATAAAGATTTTGAAAGGTCAAAATATAAAAATATAAAATATAAAAAGCATATAGTTGGCAATTTGTGAGACTTTTGGAATGTGGTGCACACATACTATAAGGATATATATTATTATTACATGATTATATATATATATATATATATATAATCATGTGGTGTGACTAATATAGGAGATAAATAAGTTCATGACCTACAGAAATTCAAAAATAAGGCATTGCATGTTTTTCTACAGATGTTACTGTACTTGTAATACTTTGT
>CM075018.1:13425321-13456475 GCA_037576675.1 Pangasius sanitwongsei
GGGATTGGGCAATCTATCTGAAAGAGCGGTTAGGATTGGTCAGACCTTCTGCAGGAGTCGGTGGGATTGGGCAATCTTCCTGAGGGAGTAGGAAGGATTGGTCAAAGTTGCTGTAGGAATGTTTGGGATTGGTCAAACTTACTACATGAGCAGAACTCCTTCAGGAGCAAGATTGAGAAAAAAAAAAAAAGATTAGTGTGTAAACCACTACACCACTATATGGTTGCTGATGCAGCAGAGTAGAGTATTTAACATTTTTCACAATAAAAAAAGACATTCAGTAATATTTTGTTAACAGAAAAATGATGACAACAGATTTATGTATAACCTCTAACTTTATTAATTAGTACAAATCAATACACTCAGCAGAAGTACAGCACCCCCTATATGCTTGGAGGACAAAGCCTGATGTCACACTCAAGGCAGTACAATCATAGAGCAACAATGAATACACATCCAAGGAAACATTATAGCAATAGTATTTATATTAATAATAATAATATAGCTACAAAATTTAATAGAGGAAGTAATCAGTACAGTTCAAGTAAACTGGAATATCTATCCACTGTACAGGAGGGGTGGAGTAAGTTGAAACCATACCCCCTTGTCAGTATTTATGTTTGCAAGGAGTGTATAGTTTAAATTATTAAATTCACTATAACTATTACGAGGTTCTAATGAATGACCATGTCTCTGTTTACCTCTCTCGACAGGATCTAATGTGTATGCAAAGTTGGTTGTTCTGCCCAGGTCATTCTCTCTAAATGGGTTTTACCTAGAACTCATAAGAATTTCCTGAAAGGCAGCTATATCAGAAGAATTGTGTTCTGGGCTAAATATATCAATACATCTGTGTTACAGTGCAACGTTACCCCGTGGGTGGTTGAGGTCTACAGTATCTGCAGAAACAGCTGAACAAAACAAATCCCAATATACACTTCCATTAAGTTACATTAAAAAGGACATGCTTTATCAGTAGATTTTTTGTGAGAATGTACAGGAAAACAAGGTTAACAACTATTCTGCAATCTAGAGACTGATATTTTCACAAAGCACATAATATTGACAGAAGAACAGAAAGCTGTGGTCAACAGGAAAAAAAAAAAAATACAAGTCAATGGTGCTGCATGAATGAACGGACGGACGGACGGAGAGAAGTGAGATGTGGTTTGGTCTTCTCTATGGTATGAAAAAGCAATAGGAAGATGTATCCTTCTCACTAACAAGTGCCTTCTGAACATGAATACTTCTATCCAAGAGACATCAGTCTTCATTGTGTGCACATATCAGGAACTGATTAAGACTAAAAAAAAAAACAAGTGTGTACAGACTGTGAATGCATTTCAGTAGTCATACTTTGCATTGTTTCATTACACCAGAAGCCTGGTTTCAGGATTATGAGAGAAAAATATGTGAGAGAATGTGGCATAAGGAGACATAATTAGAGGCAGATTTATCAGATTTAGCAGGACACCTCCATGGTTTGTGGTCTGGCTTGGTTCTCGTGGCCTGGGCTGGCAGCAGCGCCCTCCGGCTGGGTATTATTGTGAGTGCGGTTACGTGCACCTTCCACGGAGTTCATGCTGGAAGCTGAGTGGGTACGAGAGCGTGCCAAGCGTGTCATGCCAGCAGTGGGCACTGAGAGAGACAGAGAGAGAGAAAGAAAGAAATATGAACAATAGTGGTAAAGGGATAAATGAAGCATGACTTTGAAAAAAGGTGTTTAAATCATTTATAATGTACAGAGTTTGACTTGAACTACTGTGATGTGGCGCTGGATCTGAAAAGAGGCACACATTGGATACTGTGTTTGTGACGTTCCATTTGTGATGCATGGTGGTTCTCAGGGAGAATAATGAGTATCCTCACTGGGATTCTTCACATGACAGGTGAAGGTCCCAGCTCAGCAGCACTCAAGTGCACTTACACACTGCTGAGATTTCAATACAGTACACACTCATTTCTGGCTGTCTGACATGGCCAAGGCTGGAAGCGCACAGGGCTTGAGTGATGAAAAACATGTTCTTAACCACTTGAACTCTCTGCTTATTATTGTCAGCCATTCATCGTAAAGCATACTGCTGAGTAACTACTATCATTAATTCAGTACAGTGAAACTAAGAGGAAAGGTATGCAGTTCCAAGAGTGAGGAACTTTGGACCTGCCAATGGGTCTAGTGAGTTTAAGGGGAAATACAAGCCAAATGCAGCAAGGTGGTCACACTCTACCAAGTCTGCAAATAAGCCTTGTGTCTTCCTGCCTGTGGCCATAAAATCAGCATGTCAAGTTTTAGCCACTGTTATTTTGTCATTATTCTCATATGAAAGAAGGGAAATCCCTGGGTTACAACTGAGTTCCAATTCATTTTTACTGTGGCTGAAAAATGAATATTTGGAAATTGCATGTAGAAATGCAGGGATTCCATGTAGAGATGCAGCATGCAAAAGAGCTCAGGTTAATGTCAAAAAAAAAAAAAAAAAAAGTTGCATCAGAGAGAAGAAAAAAGCAAAAAAATTAAATAAATAAAAATTAATACCTTTGATAACCTGTCCCCAGGGTGCTCACACACACACCCTTTCAACATCAAGAAAAACAGCATATTGGAGTAATGACCACAGAATCATGCTACTAACACCATGATGCAGAGACACTGAGAGACACAGAACTGAATGTCAAGGGACTGGCTGAATGGCAAGGGCTGAGAAAGAGTGAAAGAGAGAGATGCTGAATGAACAGACAAATAAGGAGACAAGACACTGGAAGTGCAGCCTAAAGTGTTGTCTAAACTCCTGGTACCTGCTTCGCTGTTCAGATGGCTGAGGAGCACATGGGGGACTGTTCACGTTTGACGGAGGGGTCAAAGAGGAAGAGGAGAGAGGAAAAGAGACGAGGAAAACAAAGATGTTACTAGTAAGACTTGTTTTAAAAGACTGAAGAGAAAGAAAAGAGAGATTAACAGGAGGATCATGGGAGAAAGCGCTAGAACCTTCTCTGTCTATGGAGAAACCAGCTCTGCCAGAAGAGGCTATATTTATAATCTTTAGACACAAAAGGCCCAGTATTAATCATAACTTACTTTAGTCCAAGCCTAACTCTCACTTAACCAGAGCATTAACTACAGATATGTTTACATCGTTACCTCCATCACTGTAAATCAAACACTGAGCAGAACTCCCAGACGTAATATGGATAGAATACATGGAAGGTTACATCATATACATTTTAGACTTTAATTACATAAGCTTTGTTTTTTTTCCAGACTTGTAACAAATTAAATTTACGTCTAAGTAATTGTAATGCAAATGCTTTTGGTCTCTTGCTTTCTTCGTGCGAGACACAGCATCTGCTAAAACACCAGAAGACCAACCTCCGATAAGACATTGTAATTCAAGTAACCTGCAGAATACTGTCTCGAATATTCCAATATTCCTTAAGAATAAAAAAGCTCAACACTCCATTCATTGGTTTTTATGATTTAATGAAAGAAGACCAGCAGCAGCATACGAATCACGAAAGGCTCAGCTGTGAGACTATCACCCCATTGCATTTGATAAAATAAAAGCTTAAAATATACTTAATTAACTTGTTCAACCAACAACTTGTTAAAAGCAGACTGTATCTGTTCTTCTCGAATCTCTAAGATGTGTCTAACTCCATTCAAGCCCCAGAATGTACTATGTTGAAACAGCTGACAAAGCCGGAGCGAGGCCAAAGTAACAAAAACTACCCACACCAAAAGCCAGACCAAAAAAAAAAAAAAAAAAACTGCTCAAATGACAGAACGACACAGACATAAAAAAAGAGACAACATTACAGATGATTATGAGTTCAAATTCCTAATGTCAATTTGTAGTTTTTTTATTTTCACTTTTTTTTTATGTAATGTAATTAATATTTCAAACCTTTAGTACAAAAGTCTTTTAAACTAAAATGTCTGACCAGACCAATACTTAATACACAAAACATTTTCAGTTAGTTTTTTAAATGCCAGTTTGGCTAACACTAACCCTAATCCTGTGGTTGTGGTTAAAACACGGCTCCTACAACAGAAACTAACCTGAACAAAAACAACAGACTAATTCTCAACAACAACCTCTGCACACACAGAATAAAGACCTAATCGTACAACAGTGCAGTGGTATTCACAAGAAACCTTACAACCTCACCAAGCAAATAAATGGTATTGTCATTGGACCTCCATCTGATTTGTTCATAAAACTATTCATGCCCACATAAAGGCTAGCAAGGTTTTTTTCCACACATGCATCAAACAACAAAAGTCCCCACAAAGCCCACTTAGCAACAATACAATGCTATGACTACAAGGGTGTGTGTTCTTGAATTCTGAGGGAGAGCTGGTTTATGCGTTCATGTACTGAGAGGTGCTGATATGGAGTGAGGCCAGGACTGAAGGTCAAGAGACAGATGACTAATCACGTCACACTGAATAAGCAACATTTGGAAGGTAACTGTGTCGCACAGCCCCTGAGGCGTGCCATATGCATCACACAGCCGATCATCCTCTCAGTCATGATAAACAGAATTAAAAGTCACTCAAAATCTGACATGACATCTAGGGGCTTGTGTTTTTGTTTTTCTTTCTGTAACTGTTCACAGCTAATTACTGAATTTTAACCACACAGCCTCACAATCCTCAAGTGTTTAGGACAAAATCTGTTTTAATTTCCAAGAGAGTGAATGCCTGCAAAAAAAAAAGAAAAAAAGAAAAAGATGAACCCATTTGAGACTGACTCTGCTTTGTGACATGGTGCTTTATCATGCTGGAAGCTGGCATTAAAAGATGGATTATTTTTGGCCATGAGGGGATGCACACGGTCAGTAACACTACTCAAATAGGCAGGTATGAGCGGACCCAAAGTGTGCCAAGAAAACATTCCCCACACCATTACACCACCTCCACCAGCCTGGACTGTTGACACAAAGCAGGTTGGGTCTATGGGTTTATGCTGTTGGTGCCAAATTCTGACCCTACCATCTGTGTGCCTCAGCAGAAATCGAGATTCATCAGACCAGGCTAAGTTTTTCCAGTCTTCAGCTGTCCAGTTTTGGTGAGCCTGTGCCCACTGCAGCCTCAGCTTTCTGTTCCTGGCTGACAGGAGTGGAACCCGACGTGGTCGGGCAACCATGTAACCCATCTGCCTCAAGTTTCGATGTGTTGTGCATTCTGAGATGCTTTTCTGCTCACCACAGTTGTACAGAGTGATTATCTGAGTTACTGTAGCCTTTCTGTCAGCTTGAAACGGTCTGGCCATTCTCCATTGACCTCTCTCATCTGCAAGGCATTTCTGTCAACAGAACTTCTGCTCACTGGATGTTTTTTCTTTATTCCACCAGTCTGAATAAACTGAATAGACTGTTGTGCATGAAATCTGAGGAGATCAGCAGTTATAGAAATACTCAAACCAGCCAGTCTGGCACCAACAATCATGCTACGGTCAAAATCACTGAGATCACATTGTTTCCCCATTCTGATGGCTGATGTGAACATTACCAGAAGCTGCTGGCCTGTATCTGCGTGATATATATATATATTTTTTTTTCTCTCCAAGAACGCTAACGCGTCTGAAAAAAAAAAGCCTTGCATTAAATGTATCTGCATCTCAACTCATTCATTCAATTCATTCATGCAGCTACAATAAGTGCTTTATCCTGGTTAGAGCCACAGTGGATTTAGATCCTATCCCTGGAGCACTGGGCTCAAGGTGAGAATACACCCTGGATGAGATGCCAGTCCATCGCAGGGCACCATGCACACACACACACACACATACCTGCATCAAAAAGTTAGAGAAAGAGCAGAGGGACAGGAGAGCAGTCCACGCAGGCCATGCAACACAGCATACTGTCAGAGTAGAGCTGTTTACTTACACCCTGGAGCTCGCAGCACTGCACAGCCACACAGGAAATAAAGTCATATTTTGAGTTTTGCACCAGGAAAGCTAGTCTGGCTCTGTCCGCAACTAAACTCTGAGCTGAGTATTGTGGCGTGTAGCTTGATTTAAAAAGGAGGTGTGACTGAAAATATTTAATGTTGTACTATAGTTATGCACTATAACTGAATTAAAAGGTTAAAGCTTTGTTTTGGAGTTACGGCAGGTTTACTTAAGAGACTGGAGAACACTCTTACGCACCCGTGTAATGGTGTAATTTTCTTTACTCCGTTGGTGTATAAAATTTATTGCTTATTAGTATTAGTATTAAAGTAAGCGAGATATATGTAGTACCACAATCATACAATCAAACAAGCCAGCAAATATGTGCTTGCGTGTTCATGCCTGTGTGTGTGCGCAAGTGTGTGTGGTGTTGCGTGGGTGGAAAAGGGGTTGCTGAGATGACGTTTTCCACACAAAACTTTCTGACAGTGAATTTTTCAAAAGACATGATGTTTAAAGAGACAAAATGCACATCAGACACATTCCAGACACAAAGTTACAGCTTAGGTCAGACTAAAACATGGGAAAGCAATACAGCTGTGTGATGTTAAAGACAGGACATCTACTGAAGGAACTGACTGAAGAGAGAGAAAAGTGAGACATATACTTACTGTAACCCATGCCCTGGACAAAGTACTTGAAGGCCTCAGCAAGTTTACCAGGCTGGAAAAAAATGTGCAATGTTATACAGATATATTCCTGTATGACAATCGTGTGTGTGTGTATTTGTATAGGCACCCTATTTTTTTTTTTTTAGTATAAATTTTGTTATAAATGTTTATTTTTTCACATCTACATTACCGAGTCAGTACAAAAACATTTTAGATTTCCAAACATTAGTTTTCCGGCACAAAATTAAACGCTACAGAATAAAGTCTGTATGGCAGTAAAGAAAGCAGCAGATTACATAAGAGGCCACTTTTCAGATAAAAAACATAACAAAGGCTGCTGGGTTTTGCTGCAAAAATAAGAAGCAAGTGTGACAGTCAAAGTCTCCAGAAGAACTGGGGCTGATTCTGCAAGATGCTCAGTAACACTTCCAGCTCATTTCTTTGCATATATATATATATAAATATATAAATGTTTTTTAACTATATATAGCTTTTGGTAAATATCAAACTGATTCTCTAACACTACTTTTTCTTTTCACTCAAGCTTACTTGTACAACTTGGGGCAGCCCACCACAATCTGCCATCTGAAATAATAAGAAAATATATTAGTTTAAAAGAAGAATCACAAAATCAAAATGCAAAACTGTGTTTCTTAAAATAAGCCTGCTAAAGGAAACATTGTGCCAGGAGCGACTTGTCTTGCCTTCAGAAGGGTGGTCTTTGTGGGGTTTAACCTCGAGTTACACTCAACCTGAACACAGAAACAGGTTCATTACAGTCAGACCAGTCAGAGAGACAACAGACAGACAAAGACCGATGTGACAGCTTCTTAGAACAATATGCTGTGGCCTAAAGTAACTCAGTACATTTGAATTGAGCCACGACTTACTGCAAGTCATTGCAAATGATTTCTCCAGATAAGCCATGACCATCAATACATTAGTCTTTATGGTGGTCTGGGGAAACCCCTCGTGTGGTGAAATTCTCTACTATGCAGTTCTGCAAACACACTTTAGTAAACTGAAAGATGTTCCTCTTCTGCATGTATCTCAAGCCAGACTAAAGTTAAAGCAAATCAGGACACACCCAAAAGTGAAAAGAATTTAAAGATTCTTGATTCTTGCATTTAAAGATTCCTGCACTTAAGGATTAACTGTGGTGCAGGAACTCACAGACATTTTGACACCTTGTATCTGATTACTGAATCGACGGGGCTGTTTTGCTACAGCACATAAGTATACAGCTGCTTAAGTACTTGAGTAATAGTCAGACAGTGCAGGATTTGTGGACACACGGCAGTTAAAGGTGCAACAGTTGATTTTTTTTTTAATTCCTTACTTGCACAAATAACCTCAAAGATATGTAGAACATTGTAAAAAATAATGGATTAAGCTGTGACCTTAGCAAAAGTGTATGAAGTCAGTGAGAAAACCTGTTTGGAAAAGTGACTTCCAGTCCGGAATGCCTGTTAGTGTTTCAATGAGCCTCCTGTCAGTCATTTTATAGACACTCTATGGGCTGCTGTAGATCCCGGCAGCGGAGCTTCACGAACATGGGCAGGAATGGGAGAGTGGGCTCAAGCAGTAAAAAATCATTAAAATTTCGAACCCACCTAACCAGTAGAGACCTAATCGTGGAACATAAAGACTAATCTTACCTAATGCACCTTTAAGTAATGTTGCTCGAGGATGTCTGCAGTAATTACAATCAATGTGCTCATAAGCAATAAGCAATCTCTGCATAGATCACAGAGATTTGATTTTTTTTTGCTTGTTTTGACCTTTATTATAAGCTCTTGCTGCAGTGTGCATGGCTGCACATCACATGACCATGACATGTACAAAGTCTTGATCTATGCTAGGAACTCACAGTATATGTGTATATTTTATATACACTTATACACATACACTTACGCTATATTGTCAAAAGTATGTGGACACCTGACCATTGAACATCCCATACCAAAACCATGGGCATTAACACCAGGTTGTTACCCCTTTTGCTGTTATGACAGCCTCCACTCTTCTGGGAAGGCTTTGCACTAAATGTTGTGCTCGTTCAGTCACAAGTGCGTTAGTGCGGTTGGGCACTGGCGTCAAGTGACAAGGCCTTGTGCGCACTCTGCGTCCTTGGCAAACCATGTCTTAACGGACCGTGCTTTGTGCACAGGGGCACTGTCATGAAGTCCCAGGTTTGGGCCCAGTGAAGAGAAATTGTAATGCTACAGCATACAGAGACATCCTATACAACTATGTGCTTCCATCTTTGTGCCAACAGTTTGGGGAAGAACCAAATACGGGTGTCATTGGACACGGACATCTTTAGGCCGACTGGCTGTATGTTAAACTGGATCTTTAGTCATTGTAATCTTTGCAGACAAAAAGCCTAGTATTTCCATTTAGTTTTGGTGAAATATAATTATGATTACTTAAAACTGAGGTGTCAAAGTATGTTATAGACAGAATAATTTTGGTCAAAAACAACTTTTTTGGCTGTTTGCCAGAATTTACAGGTGACATCCGATTGGCTTTCTCAGACCGCCACACATATACAGTACATTAAGCACATATCATGTTAACTAAAGTTACAGATTATTTAATGGAGGATTAAAAGGATTAGATGTTTCTGTTTGTTCTTTTAACACTGAATATTGAATTCCATCACTCACAACGGCCTCCACAGCTGGAGATGTATCACCCACAACTAGCAGCGCAGGACACCTGAAAAGAAAAGCAGGAAAATTCACACACATATTTTTAATACATATCTGATATCGCAATTATTCGGCAATCTACAGAAAAAAACAATAAAAAATGATTTTCCTTGTGCACAATTGTATATTGTGGTCTTCTGCAAAAAAAAAACATCATGATAATGAGTACACACTTACTTCAGAGTGTTGACAGCTTCCTCGTTAAGCCCTATGATGGGCCTCTCAATCTCTAGATCTCGGCGGCTAAGAAGACAAAAAGAGAGCTCAGTACTGGTGCACTCTTAACTCAGGTGAGTCTGGTCAGTATGGGAGCTGAGGGGAGGACAGTCCTTGCGGATCTGTTCAGTACCTGTTGTAGGAGTTGCAGAACAGCGCCAGGTTGTCCTGGTTCATATCCTGAGCGATGTGCAGACGGTATGTCTGAATGATCTCCTGGTTTTCTGTCAGCTCATCCTATGATTGAACAAACATCCGGTCATTATTTTCCCTCTCTAGTCCACACAGTTCTTCTTGTTCGAGTCATACCTCTTATTAACTTCAGAATTATGTACAGAAATAAGAAACTGTCTTAACCAATGGAATTATAATATTTAGAATTCATATCATACGATCATCTTTTTCTTGCTAACATTTCTTTGTATGCTAACCTCAGTGTATGCAGTGTACGCTAACCTCATCAGTGTACGCTAACCTCATCAGTGTATGCTAACCTCATCAGTGTTCATTAATAATCAGCAGCCTTTTAACGCATGTCACATTAAATGTATTTTTGCAGCGTAGAGGGGTTTGCTACATTCACAGGGACAGTTATGCCTCTTCAGGCTATGAAGGCTATGCGGAGTGTATTAAGACTTACTGTGCTGAAATGATGCGCCATCACTATGTCCACCAGGTTGCTGGTCCATCCTGTCAACTAAAACATGGACATACAGAGAGACACACACACAGCTCAACGGGGTGTTTCATCTGTTACCATAGTTCCAGGACACACTCATACTTCTGAGCGAAAGTACACACTGTCCAATTAATTTATTTGTAAAAAGGTGTTTGATTTGTGATGGCCAAAGACCAAAAGAGATACAGATTCAGGATGTAGAAACACATGCTACTAAACCTTTTTTTTAATTTGAAAAGAGGTTTAGCACACTTTTTTAATAAGTTGCTTGGAACAAAATGTTCTCTGATCCACTCTGATCTGGCCAGCAGCCAGGACCTAAGCAGCGGGCATATTTTACTCCTTGAAAAGTTAAAGATATAACATTCTTTATTATGTATGAACTGCGCCCTAAAACAGATTCTTTTATGTAATAAGAAAAACAAACACGTTCCGTAGACTGTACACAAACATGTATAAGTTTATATTCTCTATGCTGTTTACCTTTGAGGCGGCCCAGTCCATCCATCCTTTTGCACAGGGGTCCACATTAATAAGAACCAGTCCCTCTACCAGTGTAGGCTGATTCAGCTAGAAGAGAAGAAAGAGAAAGGGGAATCGGAAAATAAAGCCACTGTCTGATTTGTCACTATATCCCTACCTTGGATTAGGAATGTAAAAACTGAAGTGGAAATATATTTGAGGCCAAAGTATACACTGATGAACCTTTGGATACCTGTGATGCACTGTCAGTAAATGGTCATGGTACTGGAAAGGAAGTGGTGTGCTGTGAGAAAGAGTCTTTTTTGTGAGATGGCTTTGACTTCCAGGTATCACATTTCAACCTAACACGACCCGCTCGTATGAATTCAGCACATACTGACATGTTAACACCTTCACCTTTAGTTCTCATCAGTGCAACAGAGCAGCTCACACATTTGGTTTTAAAACGTGAACTTATGCTTGCTGACAATCAGACACATGACCTACATCAAAGCAAGATCAGTTGCTCAGGATGCAAGTGGTTCAGTTATGAAACCCATAATGGATGCACGGTACGGCGCATGGAAAAAGAGAGAGAGAGAGCGTGAGAGAGAGAGAGAGAGAGAGAGAGAGAGAGAGAGCGCTTCCGACGGTTGTCAGCACCTCCACGTGTATATATGGAGGGACTATAATTAACCACCATTAACATGCCTTTGCATGAGTCTTTCCTCAGATGCACATTTATATCACACCCCTGGCAATGTCTGATAATTCTAGCTTCACAAAAGGTAAAGGAGTGTAACTGCACTTTCATCAATATATACACATACACACTAAAGAAGCATTAGGAAAAGAATGTCACATTAATACATGTCTAATAATAAGCCCTATTGTTAACAGTCTGGAGTCGGTATTAAAATCCTGGTAAAAGGAGCTCCCTGCAGGCCCTGCACAGAGCTCTGAGCTGTTAATCCTCTTCAATTTCATACTGATGAATTATGTTCTGCTGGAAAGATGAGACTTGGGGAGGTAAAGTGACTAAGTGGCTCTGTGATACATAATAAGTGTGTGCATTCCACGTTTTTGAAGCTGTGTGTAGCTACGTGAGAGGGGGGAAAAAGTGTCGGAATGATTATGTTTGAATAACTGACGCTAGTGTAACTGTCAGTAAGTGTTCAAACTGAGATTAGAGGGTTGTAGGATTTAGCACTTATTGCTGACCGTTGACCCTAAAAAACAATCTATTATTATTATGAGCTATGTATATTTTGCCTTCGTCCAATACTATGATAACTAACGGTACTCTAAAGACCCGACTTTTATTAAGTCACAGAGTTCACTTACCGCCAATTTGGTGAGAATGTAGGCTCCAGCGCCAACACCAATGCCAATCACGCTATTGATCCTACAAGAAGGTTTAATACAGGGACACCCATTCCAATCAAACAGTCAGATAAGGAATAATATGAAAGGATATAAATGATAATAAGTAATCATAATGAATTTCCTGGCATTTTCATGAGATAGTGCACTATGGACAGTTCAGGAGACTCACTTTAGGTGGGTCAGGACTGAGGGCAGCATCTCAGCCAGCTGATCCATCATAGGGTACTGATACCTGAGAGAGAGAGGGAGAGAGAGAGAGAGAGAGGGAGAGAGAGAGAGAGGGAGAGAGAGATTCACGTGACTCATAGATGACTCACGCTTACATAAGCTGGAAGATACTGACTAAATGACGATGCAGCTATCGCAACATATGGTATGGGTAAAACAAATAAAAAAATAAAACAGGTGAATAATAATAGCATCTGTCATGAAATAAAAAAGCACATCATCATCAGCTGAAGTCATCAATCTGCAGCACGTTTGTAGCATTCTGCGAGTTCTGCGAACAGACCTCAGTTTCTGCTGCTTGTATGTCTGGTGGTATGACTGTCTGTGAAAAGGATCTGCTCCAAATATTCAGTTCAGTATTGGTAGCGTGTCTGTTCAAACACATACTGTAATGCAGGACAATCAGCATTGTGTCTTATTGTACATTTATTCACAGTCCCCCATTGTATAAGTAACACTGATGGATCGGCATCCTCAGTCTAGGACAGGACAGGACAGGACAGCTACAGCCGAGCCTCGTGTCAGCTGAGGTATACGCAGTGTTCCACCTACATAGAAACTCTGTGGTTCTCTGCTGTGCTGCAAATACTTGCTAAACCATTCCAAAATGATTCATGAGCTAATTAGTTTATGAGCTATACAGCATATTATTTTATATTGCAGTTAAACCCAGGCAAATACAAAATGGTGGCTTTATTTATAATTTTAGCATCAAATGCTGTTGACTTGGGAAAAGGAGAGCATATCCTTGCTCATATCAGTTATTGTAGTATCTAGATCATATATCCATCTTGCCCAGGCTAAATGTAGACACAGTCCATGGTAAGGATGAATTAGTCCTTCTTACCCAGTGGGGAAAGGTGCTGCATTCTCCTGCTGGCCTGGAGCATCCACATGGGCCACGGCAAAATGTTGTGTGATCTCCTGCATGTCCTCAAAGTTAAAAAGAGTGTTGAAGCATGACTTATCTGCAGTATAAAAGAGAACAAAGAAGAATGACCATCAGTATCCAGAATATGATATTAAACTCTAAACATATGAAGCATTTCACAGCCTTTGCCCCTAGTGCCTGAGAGCATGGTTATGAATTATTTTGTTCCAAACTTAAAAAGTATTTGCTCAAGAACTATTTTGCTAATCAACGATCATGTTAAATACCTTTTAAACTAATAGTTTATTAGTACATCACGCATGTACTACACTCAATCACACAGACAGCAGGGTTTTCCTTACTATACAAAGGCTTAGGCGCAGCACCTAAGTGTTTTTGTGGAGCTCCTTAAACCAAACGAAAGTAAGAAGGCATTAGGCGACATATCAGAATGAATTTTAAAACAATGGCGAGAGTTCTATGCACTGACAAAAAGACAAAAACAAAAAAAAAACAAAAAGAACTGAGAGGTGGCTTGATCTCAAACGGAAAGCTAAGCTGGCAACAGGAATGAACAATCAGTGTTTTGTCAACAAAAAATAACTGAAGTATAAACTTTTTGTGTTAGGGAGTAATTCTTGTGGATGCAATAGCAATATCAGACTGGCGACAGCAGAGATAGCATAGCAAAAGCTAGTGTAAAAAAAAAAAAAATAAAAAAATTATAACCTATGTTATAATACAACTAAAGAAATTGCTAACTTGGCTAACTCGCATAGTACTTCATGTACTGAATTAAGTTATGTTAGCCAGTGAAGCTAGTTAGTAGACGTTAAAGATAAAGATACCTCGACTGAACTACTGTTAGATACTAACGTGGCTTGGTAGATAAACAAAGTTAAGCTGTGTTCACAGGTATCATCATTTTCATCATAAAGTGATGAAAACTGCTGTTCAAAGTGTTTTTTCATATTTAAAAAAAAAATGCTGTTCCATAATGCAGCTGAGAGCATCCTAAAAGCAGCTCAGGGCGTTTTTGAAAATATGGACTACTCCACAGGATTATTATATAAAACAGGTGCTGTATATATATATATATATACACACACACACACACACATATCATTTAAAGGTGATGTAATAGAATCATATCAGATATAATCATTTATAATCATATCACATATCATTTAAAGGTGATGTAATAGAGTCATATCACATAATCACATATAATCATTTATAATCATATCACATTTAATCATTTATAATCATATCACATTTAATCATTTAAAGGTGATGTAATAGAATCATATCACATAATCACATTTAATCATTTACAGGTGATGCATATTTTAATGGTTTCACATATACTTTCAGTAAATCTCAAACAGGTTACTTGGTGAAATTAATAGCCTTCTGACTGTAAGTACAATAAGTGTTGCCAGCTTTCCTTCACAAATATGGTAAGGATAATGTTCAAAAACAAAAAACTGAAAGAAAACTTAAAATATCTTAAAATTTCCTTCGAATAATTTAACCCCCCCAACCCACCACCATGCCCCTGGAAGCCAGACAGCACCTAAGCCCTCTAAAAAGCTAGGGAAAACCCTGAGACAGCACTGCAAATTGCATTAAATGCTCCCTCAGTTTCTCCAGCAATCTTTTCTTCGGCTATAGAATCAACCGCGCCAAGTCGTGTTTCTGTGGTGGGTCTCAAAGTAGGGTTTGGGAACTCCCAGAGATCCATGAAACATAGCTAGGGGGTGTGTGATTTTTTTTTCTTCTTCCCTCAGTAGTGGAAATCATGATCCATCATAATCAAAGTTATTATTTTTATGACTGAGGATTTATAGTTATTAGCCTGTGTGACTGTTGGGTTTAATCCAAACCTCAACCTAAAAACAAGTAGGACTATAATAAATAAGTTCAACTTAGACCTAATGTGTTCTGTCAGTGGAAAGTTAAGCAATTTAAAGCTTTATGTCTCTAAATATTATTGTACACATTTAAATTATGAGCAAATATGTACTGAGGGGATCTGTGGAATTGGTTTTACAGTTAAAGGGGCCCCTGGGTGCAAAAAGTTTGAGATCCCCTTGGTCTAGAGGAATTCTCAGGTTATAGAAGGGAAATTTTGTCATGGAGCCCATCAAGTTGTATCTGAAGATACATCTTCTAGAAAATGGTTAAAACAAGAACCCTAGATGTTAGACTTTGTACAACAGTATTTGTGCTGGATGCAGAACTCACGGTTAAGGCCTATGTCGTGGTATGTAAGGATGACTGGCCGGTTGCCTTTAGGTGTTCCCCTCAAAGTGACGTGGAGGACACCGTGGGGGGTCTCGATGTCATGCTCCTGGAACCAAACAGAAGAAAGGACACACGTCAGCAAGAGGAAAGTTCTATTATTCAAATTGCTCAGCCTGGATGAATGAGCACATTGTGTAACTCTACACTGACAAACAAACGTCAGCAACAACTTAGAACGTTGACAAGTCAAAAATATCTGATGTTACCACCACAGGAAGCAGCCTCGCTCTGACACGCTTGCACAAAAACAAACACCGACCTTGGCTAGATAAACCTCAGTGACGTTAGACTGTAACACAGTTACCTGTTTATGCATCAGCACGGCCAAAGCCTAGAACTCTGCATCGGAATCATCACTGACTCACTATGTACACTGATAAATCCATCACTCTAGTCTGTAAAGAGAGGATCTCACACCGCCTCACACGTTTCTATGCATGTGTGTAGAAGTATGTTGCTTGAGGTTGTGTGGGTGTTTGGTTTACATCCATAGTCGATGTTTGTTATCGAACAGAAGCACAGTGCCTTGGCTGTAATAAAAACCTAGATATCTCAGCATCACTCACACATGTCCACACCACACCGCCGATATACACTCGTCCACCACTTTATTAGGAACACATGCTCCTTCATGCATTAACAACCATGCAAAGTCACTGAGATCACCCATTTCCCCATTTTGATGGGGTTTTTTTTGGTCAGTTCGGGGGGGGGGGGGGGGGGGACGACGACGACGACTTAACAGTGGTGTGCATTTCTGATGCAGTATCTGCATATCGGCAATACCTGGATAATTTTTATATGGAACCTGCCAAGCCTGCTCACGGAACAAATACCAAGTTCACTGACGTTATACAAACGGGGGACGCGGTTTTAACCCAGCATAAACACTGCCTGACTAAGCTCCAAAATAAAACCATATTTCTGTACAAAAAAAAAAGAAAAAAAAGAACTATGCTTTCATGTATTGATCCACTCCATATAGCTCACGCAGACCACAGGGCTCCACAGAAACAATCCTTTATACACTTTAATAAATACTGTGAAAGGTGCACATTCATTGTACATGTTTTTTTTGGCATTCTTAAATGATTGTTCTTTATCATTACTAAAAGAAAATCTTCTCGTAAAATCGCAGGGGCATTATAATGAGATGCTTGTTAAAGGACCCCATCATAAAAGCCATCTTTTCTGATCTTTTCTGATCTTTCTGGAATGTAACAAACCTAAAAACGTAAAAAAAAGTAAATCTGGTAAAATATTAGGCAGCTATTGTCAACTGTAGCCTAAATAACGGTTTCTCAATTTGGGAAAGACATCATTGCAACATAAGATTGAAGAGAGCTTGCCATTTTTTTTTTTTTTTTTTTTTTTAGTGTTTCCAGGGCATAGTGGTAGGGTTAACATTAAAAATAACTTCAGGTATAGACCACACCCATTTCTGGTTTAAAACCAAATATGAAAACAGATATGAACATTTTCAGCACTAAACAGATGCAGATAATGGCAGTGTGTTACACTCTATATGACAGAGTGTGAAATGTAAAAGTCTTGGTGATACTGAATAAAGAAAAAGGAAAATATTCTTTTTTTTTCTGACAATCTAGATCAAGAGAAAATAAATAAATAATAAAAAAAAGACCCCCCTGGATTTATTTCATGAACATAAAGATAAACTATTCACATATCAGGCTCGAATTGTCATGAGGTTTGACATTATTTGTACTTACTTACTTGTTGTTTTTGAGTTCGTGAGGTTTGGATTAAACCCATTCGATTCAAGTGACCACGGGTTGTGATTTCTACCATCAAAACCCCAGACCCCCGGGGACCCCACACCCCACTCTGAGAACCGTGGATTTATATATCAAAAGTAGTCAGTCAGTGTTGGTAGCCATACTGTAAGTCACCCTCCTATAATATATGCTGCAAAAGTTAGAAAGATGGTAGTTTTAAAGGTTATCTGCAGCTCCGGCCAAATTAATTTAGCCAAATTCAGTGCTACCCTAAGTTCATATGTATCAAATGAATCATTCTGACCATTTTAAATCCGACAATAATATAAACAGACGGCTCCTGATCCTAACTCTTAACCGAAAGCACTTCACTGCTACACAAAGGCAGGGGCAAGGATTGTGACTTCAAATTAGCTACTGAAAAGTGAAAAATAATCTCCATTCTGCATCAGCAGCAAAAACTTTCATCTCGCACCTGCAAATGCTGCACACAGTGAAAGAGCAGTTTTAAAAATAGATGAGGCAGTTGGAGCGATTCACTGCTGTCTTTGAGGTCCCATTACTTTAACTGTATGCCTCTTTACGAAACAGGTGCTTCAGCAGTGACGGCACAGAAACTGAAAAATGTAGGAGCTTGAGAAAGGTCACTGGTTCCCAGATCGCTGCGACACAGCTCCCAGACCGGGGTGGGGTAGAGAGTTTTACTTGGTCAGCTTTACTTCCAGATCTCTTTCCCTGTATGAGGAGGGGTACACATGATCAATTCATTAGCTAGCCTATAGGGTAAGTAAACGCTCTAGTGTGTGTGACAGAGTCCCGTGCTTTGGTTTCCCAGGAACCTAACTGACTAGACCAGGGAGATTTCACACACTTGAGTCCGCAACTGCGACTGATTCTGTGCTTTTTCTGGGGAAGAAGCTCATAATCGCACATCTGCGTTCACATTGAGGAATTACTTCCGATCCATGGATCGACTGCTCAAAGCCACTTTTGCACATGCAGGTTTGCAAATTGGTAGGCATGAGGTTCATCCTTTTAGTTTTTTTTTATTATTGTCCTGTGGTACCAACACTCAAGCGGTGAAAAACTATACTTTTTGGGTGCATCGCATGTCACTCTCATATAGAGAGATATTTATTCATGCATGAGATGTGCATTTTTTGGCGACGCTCCATTCTTAAGACAGTCTGGTTTTATATATCAATATTAACCGCATCACAAAAGTAGAAACAGGAGGTAACGTGACAAGGTGGATCAATCGCGTTAGTCGGCATATTGAGCAGAGCATGGATAGCTTCACACCTGATGTCACTGAACCATGGTCCAGTTCAAGTGAGCCCCATACCTCCATTTTCAAAAGGATCAGGAATAGGTTCTCTGGACTGCCCCCGAGCTTGAAAACAGTGTCCACGTTTCACAAATCGTACCAGGCTCAAACTACCTCAAGTCGGGGGAAAAAATGCAAGTGTGAAAATGACCTAACATGTAAGAGCTAACATACAGCCAGCTAGAAAGATTAGGTTAATACATTTAACAAATGAGTGGAAGGGGATAGTCATTATCCCTTCTTTGTAAGGTTTTTGATGTAGCACATCGTGCTTGCACCATTGATGGAAAGTCCGTCATTAGCAAACGTACTGGAATGTATGAGCTGTGGCTTTCTGTCCTTGCATTGCAAGTCAAAGAAGATTTTTACTAGCTTCTTTATTTTCTGTAGACACGTTTAACTGTGAGGTGATGTACTGTGCGTGTTGCACTAACAGAGTTTCGTCTGGGATTCCTCACAATTGCGCATGATATACATACCAAATGAGAATTTGTTCTGCCAAAGTCAGCAGGAAGTAGGGTTTATTTTCTTTCTTTAGCAAATATGAATAGATCAGATCGATGGAAGGCGCACGGCGTGGAAGTGAAAGGCCTCTAAATGTCAAAGCTACCGCTCCTGCCAAACATTATGAGCATCAACTCCATCTAAACAAGCCAACACCACTTCCAAAAGCTATTTCCTCACCAATGGAAAAACAGCATGTCCTATAAATTTGTCATTTGCAAGCATGAATAGAAAATGAGCATAATGCAAGGCAGAGTGCCGCCGTCCTGGGAGAGACTGATTCAGTTACAAAGAAAGTAGCAACACAATGCAACTGTGTCTGAACGATGCTAGAAGAAAGTGAATTTGGATAGCACAAGGAAACGTCTTACAAGGCCATCAGCACTGCAAATCAGTAATTCAATAACTGTAGCACGTTTGCTAAAAAACAAAAAGTTACTGGAATGTGGCCTGGATGAGTATGCATTTGTATTCTACTGAGAACGTCTGTTAGCTGTTAGCATTCAAGGCCAAATGTTTTTGTTTTTTTTGCTTACAGCAGAATAACAATCCTAATATCTTCTTTTCTAGTCTTTCTTTCTTTAAATGTTCTCTTTAACATGATTAAATGCACCTCATGTGATTTGACAGAAATGGATATAGGGTGTATGTGCACAGTGCAGAGAAAACTGCACTTCTTAACCTGTGAAGTGTGTAGATAAAGTTCTCTCTTAGTAAACGGTATCCATTAGCACAAACATCATGCTTTATAAGCTTAAATGTGCCTTGCCTTGCTCGGCCCAACCCTGAGCACCACCCTGCAGCTTAATTTCTCTCTCTCTCTCTCTCTCTCTCTCACACACACACACCAAAATCAAAGGCCTTCCCCTCTGGGACACTGCAGGATGCCTGGCACACACACAAAGGCTTGCACAAAACCAGACACACCTTCAGACTGCACAGTCATAGCAAAACCCGTCAGTTACTACTAACACACACGCACACGAAAAACACAAACACGCTTCAGATAAACAATCACGCCTTATAATGGGTCAAACACAAACACTCCCTCTCCCCTAGCAATCACACATACTGGCACAGGCACATGCGTGCACACACACACACACACACGCACGATCTCTCACACACCCACACACAAAATGGACCCTGTATGAGCTACATTAAGATGTTAGGTCGAGTGTGTACCTGAGAATCAACAGGCTGTTTAGAGGTAAACATACACACACACACACACACACACACACACACACACCATGCTGCGCCCACCACAACACATACACGCTTTCACTCACCACCCCGATCATTGTACAGCCGATCTGATTTAGATCCAGCATGTCCGTCATTTCTCATCCACAGGAGAAAAAAAAAAAACGCAAGAATGAGAGAGAGAAAGAAGCAAATGCTTTGCCCTTGTTTTTCCTGGTCACGAGGGGCGGCGGCAGCTCAGGAGGGGGAGGTGGAGGATAAAAAGCGCAAAAAGAAATTTAAAAAAACAATCATCCGTGATGGCAGTCACTCTGGCCACTCCTTACGAATAACGGAGAGAGAGAGAGAGAGAGAGAGAATGGTGAAATGAGTTTACAGATGGTAGTTAGTCCTAGCAAGACAGACTGAGG
The DNA here is from genome assembly GCA_037576675.1 of Pangasius sanitwongsei. NCBI lineage: Eukaryota > Metazoa > Chordata > Actinopteri > Siluriformes > Pangasiidae > Pangasius > Pangasius sanitwongsei. The sequence continues at coordinate 13,445,933 of CM075018.1, forward strand.
AGGGAGAAAGACGAATGTGACGAAAAGCAGACAGTGTGAGAATGAAAGAGAATGAGAGAGCGAGAGCGAGAGCGAGAGAGAGAGAGAGAGAGAGAGAGAGAGAGAGAGAGGAGGGGATATGGAGGGCACTCAGGCTGCTCTAATTGGATTTAGAGGGTCAGGTGAAATCAGGAGGAGTGAGAAGAAAGCCTGGAGTATGTGTTTGTGTCTGTGTGAGAGAGAGAGAGAGAGAGAGAGAGAAAGAGAAGAGAGAGTGAGCGAGAAGTGTGGGTCAAGTTATCAAGTCAGACAGCCAAATATCTGAGAATGAAAATTTAAATATGAATAAATTCCAGAATGGATGTGGATCGCTGATTAAAAAACACTACACACCAGTTACGAAGAATAGTTTCCATAGAGACAAGGATTTACATGTACAATCAGTTCGTGTAAGCAGTCCATATTATACTATATATATTCTATTTTTTTTTACAGAAACAGTTCACACAGGTGTGAGCTATAGAAATGCTTTAATGACAGAGCTGTAGAGGACTCGAGCTCGATTAAGCAGGCAACTGATTTTGTAAAGTAGAGCAGCAGCCATTGCAGGCTGAAATGGCAGGATTATCCGAGGATTTAAGCATAAGGTGACAACATGACTCCCTCTAACCAGCTCTCAGTTCACATGAGTGCGCACAAACACACACACACCCTTCAAATCCGTCCAAAATAAGCACCTCAGAGGCTAGCAGTCTTTATGACTGTGTACACATGAGATGGTATTTACCTCAGGACCATAAATAATGACCAACAATACGGAAACACGTCCCAAATGGAGCATCATGTAAACACAGAATAACAGACCAAAGAATATCGTCATACTCTTCAGTAATGGCTTTATCCTGATCAGGGTCACGGTGGCTCCGGAGCCAATCACTGTAAGACTAGTCGCAAGGCAGGACAATTCAGCCAGGATGGGACGCCAGTCGGCTGGGACAAGCAGATATCATGTCTGCGCTATTCATTTTTATGCCTCTGCCACTAAGTGATGGAGGCCTTATGTTTTCCGCCTGTCCGTCTAGCTGAGGTCCTTGTGACCATGATATCTCAAGAACGAGTGGTTGAGCCAGCAGCAACCAGCAGATGAACTCATTAGATGTTGGAACTGACTCAAACAGAGTTAAGGTCACAGCAAGGTCGAATGTCTGAAATAGTTTTTCTTCTATAGCTTAGTTTCTGTCATATAGAGGCATCAACATTCATGTTCAGGATCTTGAGGCACATTTTTCTGGCCATCTGGCCATTCTCGCCATCAGTCCATCTGCGTGTCTGTTCATGCGTCTGTCAAGACCGTCATTGGAATTGACCCAAACAAGGTCAAGGTCACAACAAGGTCAAAAATTCCTGAAATAGTTTTTCATTTAATAAAAGTCATTTTAAGGGTATTTCTGAAGTGCACATTAGAATCAAGAAGGACGAGACTTGTTGGCGGTGGAGGCATACCGTGGGGTCGAGCTGTACTTGTTTTATTCGCTGTTGCGAAGGTGGACAAGTAGGTACAAGAACCAGAAAAAGAAAAAAAAACATTCTCCTTTATTGACTTTGGCAAAACAGAACTTTTAATTTGATATGCAGCTATGTTTAAACTTACAGTGCTTCACGGTGACGCAGCCCACCTTGATGGTGCAGGCAAGATGTGGCCTACCATAGAACCATTTTTAACTAGGCTGATTAATTAGTGTGTACTGATTATATAACTTTCCAGCTTGCTACACACTGCGAGTTGAGAGAATATAAAGATGGTAGCACGTCTCCAATAATATATTTTATGTGCAGTACGAGGACAGAATACTACAGTACATAGCGTTAACGTTGGCCAAAGGCTTGCAGAATTTCTTTGGGGACACAAACACAGTGAGAACTACATTAAAAACTTTGTTTGAAGATGTTAAACATAAACTTGTTTCCTTCAGCCTTTATGAATGCGTGTAACACACGAACTAGCTCACCATACATATATTTATATCACCAATAATATATTTGCTTTATTCACTACTTCTTAGCCAAGTCAGTTAAGTTTCCGGGCAGCCAATACATGGGAGCGCGCAGCACACTAGAGCTTTCTCTTACCTGATGGGCTACGTAATGAAGTTATGATTTGTCCACCCCCAGGTAAAGTGATTTCTTTTTATACTACACCATTTCCACCAGTCTTTTACTACAATGGTCTAACTATTACTGCAGGTAATTTGGGAGAAAATCAATGGAAGCTTTTTGCACTCGAGCTCTGCACTTTGCAAATAGCATTACAGGAGATTGTGGTAAGTGAAACAGCATGAAAAGCTGTGGAATGTATAGAGCATGTCATGTGAAAGGGGCCGTATGTTAAAGCTATAATAACAAGCTTTTGATAATCCAATGAATCGCACAAATCTAAGCAGATCTGCTCTCAATTGTGGACCAGAAAAGACTTAGATCGTCTGAGAGAGGTGTTCATGGCCCGAGTCTAAGCAAACCCTAGTGCAGATAAACTGCAGTGAGAACCTGGGTTAACCAAACTGCAGGAAGTGGACTGAACATGCTACGTATTATGGGTGAGGAAAACATTTGTTGACATGCAAAATGGCAAAATAAAATGTAGAGAGCTGCAGCAATTTATTTTCTCTTCTGGGCCTAGAAGAACTGCTGCATGTATTATGAATGTACTTATACACCGATCAGCCATAACCTTAAAACCACTGACAGGTGAAGTGAATAACATTGATTATCTCTTTACAATAGCACCTGTCAAGGGGATATATTAGGCAGCAGGTGAACAGTCAGTTCTCGATGTTGATGTGTTGGAAGCAGGAAAAATGGGCAAGCGTAAGGGTTTGCGCAACTGTGACAAGGGGCAAATTGTGATGGCTAGACGACTGGGTCAGAGCGTCTCCAAAACGGCAGGTTTTGTGGCCTGTTCCCGGTATGCAGTGGTTAGTGCCTACCAAAATTGGTCCAAGGAAGGACAGCCAGTGAACCAGCAACAGGGTCATAGGCGCCCAAGGCTCACTGTTGTGTGTGGGGAGAGAAGGCTAGTCCATCTGGTCCGGTCCCACAGAAAAGTTAGTGTAGCACAAATTGCTGGAAAAGTTAATGCTGGCTATAAACAAGAAAGGCTAGAAAGGTGACAGATTACACAGTGCATCAAAGATTGCTGAACTGGACCATGAAACAGTGGAAGAACTTGGCCTGGTCTGATTAATCCTGTTTTCTTTTACGTCATGTGCCATTGTTACAGTGTTGTTCTGCTGGGAAACCTTGGGGCCTGGCATTCATGCGGATGTTACGTTGACCACCTACCTAAACATTGTTGCAGACCAAATACAATTCGATCCATGGAGGCTCCACCTCACAACTTACAGGGCTTAAAGGATCTGCTGCTAACGTCTTGGTGCCAGATACCACGGCACACCTGCAGAGGTCTTGTGGAGACCATGCTTTCATGGGTCAGAGCTGTTTTGGTGGCACAAGGGGAACCTACACAATATTAGGCAGGTGGTTTTAATGTAATGGCTGATCGCTATATATTAATACATATTTAGTTACTATTTAAGAGCAGTCCTATGTTCTCCATGCTCATTTGACTTAACTGATTGCAGAAGGTTTGCTATGGACAACAACAACAAAAAAGATATTCCAGCAGGTGACCTTTCCTATGAATGCATCACACACGTTCAGATCATGAATTTATTTATAGAAAACAACAATCATGATGTCATTTTTTTAATTTTAAAGCTGTGTCTATCACTAGTAGGCTTTCATGCACCGAGGACCTTATTAGGAACACCCGTACACCTACTCATTCATGCAATGATCTAATCAGCCAATTGTGTGGCAGCAGTACAAAGCATAAAATCATGCAGATACAGGCCAGCAGCTTCAGGTAATGTTCAAATCAACCATCAGAATGGGGAAAAAATGTCATCTCAGTGATTTTGACCGTAGCATGATTGTTGGTGCCAGACTGGCTGGTTTGAGTATTTCCAGAACTGCTGATCTCCTCAGATTTCATGCACAACAGTCTATTCAGTTTATTCAGACTGGTGGAATAAAGAAAAAACATCCAGTGAGCAGAAGTTCTGTTGACAGAAATGCCTTGCAGATGAGAGAGGTCAATGGAGAATGGCCAGACCGTTTCAAGCTGACAGAAAGGCTACAGTAACTCAGATAATCACTCTGTACAATTGTGGTGAGCAGAAAAGCATCTCAGAATGCACAACACATCGAAACTTGAGGCAGATGGGTTACAACAGCAGAAGACCACATCAGGTTCCACTCTTGTCAGCCAAGAACAGAAAGCTGAAGCTGCAGTGGGCACAGGCTCACCAAAACTGGACAGCTGAAGACTGGAAAAACTTAGCCTGGTCTGATGAATCTTGATGTCTGCTGAGGCACACAGATCATAGGGTCAGAATTTGGTGCCAGCAGCATGACTCCATGGACCCAACCTGTTTTGTGTCAACATTCCAGGCTGGTGGAGGTGGTGTAATGGTGTGGGGAATGTTTTCTTGGCATACTCTGGGTCTGTTAATACCAACCAATCATCTCTTGAATGCCACAGCCTATTTGAGTAGTGTTACTGACCGTGTGCATCCCCTCATGGCCACAATTTACCTATCTTCTAATGGCTACTTCCAGCATGATAACGAACCATGTTACAAATCAAAAGTCATCTCAAACTGGTTTCATGAACATGACAATTAGTTCAGGGTTCTTCAGTGGCCTTCCCATTCACTGGATCTGAATCCAATAGGACACTTTTGGGATGTGGTAGAACGGGAGAGTCACAGCATGAAACTGCACCTGAAAATATGCAAGAATTGTGTGATTCAATCATGTCAACATAGACCAGAATCTCAAAGGAATGTTTCCAATATCTTGTGGAATCCATGCCACGAAGACTTGAGGCTGTTTTGAGAGCAAAGGGAGGCCCTACCCAGTATTAGTATAGTGTTCCTTATAAAACACATTACTTTGAGTCCATCATGGAAATTTACCCGTAGCACGATTTTACCCCAGCTCTCCCTCCATGTGAAGCTAATCCCATTAAAGAGGGCTTAATAAAGAAATGTTACCTCATCAGAGCAAAATAACAGCCAATGGTAGATCGGAGTTTAAGAGTCTGCGTTAGTAACCAGGTCCATTTCTAAACCCAAGAGAATCACTACTGGTCATTAACTCTAAACTGTTCACACAAACAATAAAATATACACAAGTAATCGTCATTTCTCCCTTGCTGCATGCTTGCTTTTCACTATGGTTTAGCTCATTGTATCTGATGTTTCTCCACTGCATCACCCCAATCACCCTGACAAATGAAACCTGAATAAGGCCTAGGGATGAGTTTAGATTTTCAAATATTCAATATTTGAGAGAGCTAAAATGTTGACAGCAAAGTAAGCATTTCGGACTATTATTTAGTAGAAAGCACAAAAGTCTGGCATGATTGCACGAAATCGCACCATCGTTGATAAATTCAGGTAATGAGCATTTTATGTTATCGAGACAAGCTCAGTGTGGATTAGTTGCAAGTCTGCAAGACAAGGATGCGGTTTTGCAAAAACATGTCATTAATTCAAGACTAAAAGTCATAAAATCAGCATGTCAGAGTAGGATGGCATATCTGCCATGCAGGCTTAGCCCAGTGTCTGCAGAATGAAGAACATTTACCTTTAATGGCTGTAGAAACAGGCAAATGTTGTCTCATATAGTGGTTAGTCTCAGTGGTTGAGCTTTGAAAGGTAAGAGGCAACCAGCGACAAATTACCAGCACAGAGTTCAGTACAACGGGTGAAGTGTGAATGCTGGTTTTGAGCCTGAGGGCAGTCCACAGAAACAATCCCTGATCTTCTTTAAAACTGTGCTCTCGGGTTTGTGTCAACCAAAATGTGGAAGGGTAGCATCATGCGAGGAAGATATATACGCATACTGAGGAATGCGATTGGTTTCATTTATCACGTTACTGTTACTACTTCCTACTTCAACCGCCCCAGGGCGTCTCAAGTATTCAGTCCAAGTGTGAAAAGACACACAAGCGCGCACACAAAAGAGGAGATTTAAAAAAAAATTATCTATTGTGACATACATGATGTGTGTGTGTGTGTGTGTGTATGTGTGTGTACTTGTTTGTATATGCCAGTTTAAATATTCTGATATTATTCAAATAACGCTTTCAATTTTTTAAAGAGCTATTTTAATTGAAATAGTCATCCCTAATAAGAACTGGCACATGTATACTGGTAGATTATTCGTATTCAGGACACACATCTACTGTATTTCCTAATGCAACCACTGCTGAGGTTAACTGAGGTCAGAGAAACCCAGCCAAAAACAAAAATATACAAACAAAAAAAAAAAGTCACATACACACACAATATAACCAGCTCAACATAGCAAATCTCTGCTATCAGAGCATCAAGTTATAGTTTCCAAATACAAATTAGCATAATGCATTATAGATACTAGCACACAGCAAGTCTTCCCTTTAAGATGGCCACTTCTCATTGTAGGATGACTTGAACATAAACCTAGTATTTTAATCTTAGCTGCATTTAGGTGATGTTCAGCACACTGAAGGGTATCAGAAGAAAAACTTGTGTCAGAACCGCAATGTTTAAAACTGTTACACCAAAACGTCGTGTTCGAACAGTTATACATAGAACATGACCCAGTTAAGAGAGGGGAGTCCTGATCTGCAGATGGATAAACCATGGCATTTAAGAGTCACCATATTGCTTATACTAAATCAGTTTCCCAGGATGCACCTGGGATGGATAAGAGTGGGCAAAAGTACAAAGGGCTTCCCTGTGTTTAAGTTTAGTGAGGAGACACTCCCCCATTAAGTACGCCTCTGCTATGGAACATACCCTACCCAAGAGCTTTAGACTGACTGTGTGTGTGTTTCTGCATGCGGAACCACATCAAGGAGCAGGTGTATCCTGTTTTACAAGCAGTTGAGAATGCTCCAAATCTGTTAAAAAGGCTAAATTAGGTGCAAACCAAGCCATGCTTTGTTCTAAACATAAAAATGTGTTTATTTTTTTTTTAAATACTCCTTCTTACCAACAGAGGGCAGTAAACAATGCTCACGACCCTCAAAGAGAAGATGTTATAAATGAACAGATAATTCATTTTTCATTTATAATAACATCATAAACTTTAACAGTTTTTAGGCTTCGCCTGTTATCAATCTAAATGGTGCTTATTAGTGAGACAAGATCTATTAAGAAAATATCAGGATTGGGTGTCAATCTCAGGATGCTAAAGATTTCGATCATTTTATCAGATAAGACTACCGTTTTCTGCGCACGGCCTTCGTACCTACAAACGCATTCTTCCATCTCCATCTCTTTTGGCTTGGCCCAGGAGCTTTGCGCTTATAAATATCTTTGTCGACTCAGCCAGTCTTGTGAATCACGTCGGCTGGAGATTTAACCTGCGTGTGTGTGCATATGTGAGTGTTTGCAAACGACGAGACTGGGTGTTTTCACCTCACTCAAGGGCAAGACTTTTACGTAGGAAAGCACTTTACATTTATTGCGTTTACATTTATTTATTTGGCAGAAGCTTATGTCCAAAGTGACTTACGTGTGACCCTGAAAGCAATACAGGTTTAGAGCTGTACAGATAATACATCCTAACACAGAGCATCAAAAAGAACATTAAAAGTCCACCCCAATGACTTGCATGTTAATGTTTATAATTAACATGTGACTGTCAGTGATGTTCACGATTTACTTTTGTCCAGCGTTTCCTGTCTCCATTACTTTCATGTAGGGTTTCTCAGAAAATGACACTGAAGATCACTGGAAAATGGAGAGTGAGAAAATAAGCCCTTGCCCTGTTGTTTTTAGGAGAATCTGAGTGAGATTGTTTACATTTGTCTTGTATTAAACACCACCGTAACTATGCTAGCAATGTCACATCATTGTGACATCAGTGCACCAGATAACCATTAACTTCTCATAGGAATAAATAAAATACAGCAACTGGCACCGGAAATGCTAAGGACATCACAAAAGTTTCAATTTCAACATATTTACTGTGTCAGGGTGAAGTTTTAACAGTACATCATTCCTAATTACTTTGGTTTATCCATCCAGATAAGAGTTGTAAGAAGACTGGTAAGGCTCAACCTTATACTCCCCTAAATATGAAATCTCTTGCCCAATGTTGTCCTGCTATATATCCGCTTCACAGCAGGAACTACACCTGCTGATACACCACATTCAGCAAGGTCTGCAAGGTCATTCAAGCCTCACTACACAGCATCCAGCAAAGATCATTCAAGCCTTACTATATTACCTCCAGCAAGGTCATTAAACTTTACTACACCACATCCAGCAAAGATCATTCAAGCCTTACTATACCACATCCAGCAAGGTCATTAAACTTTACTACATCACATCCAGCAAAGATCATTCAAGCCTTACTATACCACATCCAGCAAGGTCATTAAACTTTACTACATCACATCCAGCAAAGATCATTCAAGCCTTACTATACCACATCCAGCAAGGTCATTAAACTTTACTACACCACATCCAGCAAAGGTCATTCAAACCTTACTATACCACATCCAGCAAGGTCATTAAACTTTACTACACCACATCCAGCAAAGGTCATTCAAACCTTACTATACCACATCCAGCAAGGTCATTAAACTTTACTACACCACATCCAGCAAAGGTCATTCAAACCTTACTATATTACCTCCAGCAAGGTCATTAAACTTTACTACATCACATCCAGCAAGGTCATTGAATCCTTACTACACCACATCCAGCAAGGTCATTGAATCCTTACTACACCACATCCAGCAAGGTCATTCAAACCTTACTATATTACCTCCAGCAAGGTCATTCAACTTTACTACACCACATCCAGCAAGGTCACTGAATCCTTACTACACCACATCCAGCAAGGTCACTGAATCCTTACTACACCACATCCAGCAAGGTCATTGAATCCTTACTATACCACATCCAGCAAGGTCATTAAACTTTACTACACCACATCCAGCAAAGGTCATTCAAACCTTACTATATTACCTCCAGCAAGGTCATTAAACTTTACTACATCACATCCAGCAAGGTCATTGGATCCTTACTACACCACATCCAGCAAGGTCATTGAATCCTTACTACACCACATCCAGCAAGGTCATTCAACTTTACTACACCACATCCAGCAAGGTCATTAAACTTTACTACTTCACATCCAGCAAGGTCATTGAATCCTTACTACACCACATCCAGCAAGGTCACTGAAACGTTACTACACCACATCCAGCAAGGTCATTAAACTTTACTACACCACATCCAGCAAAGGTCATTGAATCCTTACTATACCACATCCAGGGAGATCATTAAAACCTCATTATACCATGTCCAGTGTGTAGCTGTTCATTACTAATCAAGTGTTGCCATTAATTGCACTTAAAGTATGCTAAAGGAATTTTGTTACCAAATAAATAAATTAATCAATAAAATCTGGAGGAACAACACAAATTTTAACCAGCCAGATTAGAAATGAACAATCCACAGTTCACTTCAACTTGCTTCAAGCAGTGTGCCTTAAATCATGGCCTAGTGCCAGTCTTAGCTGCATTCCTGCTGCCCCCTGCTGGAGGAGACTGAGAGGACTCCCAGCGTGAGGGAGTATTTTAGACCCTGTTCAGACTTGGCATCACGTGTGGACAGCCATGACGCATAGCCATTCCCACCAGGTAGATTCACGTCTTAAATCATCTTCAGTGACTACCCAGTGATTGCATTTTGTCAGCAGCAGCGTTGGCAAATCAAAACCAGACCCAAAACTTCAAAACAACACCCAAAATATTAGCTGAAAATCAAAGGGTTTATATTTAGCTGTTGGATGCAATTTCTTAAACAAGTTTTCAGGTGCTCGGGTCCGTCTTATATGCTTTACTCGTATGGTCAACACATTGTGTGGCATTTTGTGCACGATTTGCTCATCTAATCAGGTTTCAACAAACACACAAACAAAAAGAAAGGGAGGCTAAAACCAAACCTGCACACCTAAGCCAGGTCGCTGTGTAGCGATCGTGAGGGCACAGACTGTTAGAGATCGAAGATTTAAAAAAATAAAATAAATCAGCTCTCAGCAAACACAACTCTTTACCACAGTGGACAGGGCTATAATCTATAACAACAGTGTGTCTGTATTGGAGTTAGCCATGTTACAGGCTACGTTCTCTGTTTCTAGAGCATGTCCAGCAGACAGGAGATTTAAGCTCATGTCTGGAGATTTATTTGGAAGTTTTATGACAATTTGTGCTCTTGACAGCTATAATACAGTATATCGTTTCTTTTAACATCACCATCCAACGGCTGAATGAACATTATGCACTGGTTTAAATTCCAACATCAAGCCTGTCAAAATGAGTTGCGATATTTATAAGTAATGCCATAATACACTGCCTGGCCAAAAAAAAAAAAAAAAGTCGCTGTTTAGATTTTAATAGGCAAATACATAAGAGTCTATGAATGGATCATTATTAGAG
>CM075018.1:13456575-13485789 GCA_037576675.1 Pangasius sanitwongsei
CATCACAACATTTATTTCCATCAAGAGGTGCATCAGTTTTTGGTCAAGATCTTGTACTGACAATGAAAGAGGTGAGCGCTCTGTAAAGTCTCCTCCAGCACGTCCCAAAGACTTTCACTGAGGTTAAGGTCAGGACTCCGAGGTGCCAATTCATGTGTGAAAATGATTCTTCATGCTCTCTGAACCATTCTTTCACAATTTTAACCCTGATGAAGCAGCATTAAAACAGGCCATTTTCTTATATAGCTATTTCAAAGTGCTTATTGTCGTAAAGAACAGTGAGAACAAGTAGGCCAATTCCCTCACACCAACAGTGTACATTTATACAGTAACAAGCTGTACAAAATAAAGATTTAATTAATATATGCAAAATTGCTCAAATCAACTTATCTGTTGATCTGTCAGGGAAGCATCAAGACGCACTGCTGCTCACATTACAAATGTAATATAATGTGGCCACATGCATCCCAGACCCCCCTGCTCAAGTCTGAGTGATTGGATAAGACACACTTGGCTTCATTCACTCTGCATTTAGTGCTGTCTACTTGTGATCTGATCACCCAAGACGGATGTTAATGGCAGCTCTGAACGGGCCGTAGAAGTTTTGACTTATGGTTAACCTAATGAGATAACACAGGAGTGTTACATCACTGAGACCACCATAGCCACTGGTCGTTTTAATGACATCAGATGAACACTGGAGAGAGCACTGGGGGATGTGTGTGTAAATTCCTAAGAAGCCTTTCACCACTACGTTTTGCTCTTCTAGTTAATTGAAAGCTTTGTTTGCAGATAACCTTGTTTTGCTTTAAGAGATTAGAGAAAGCAAGGAAAAGTCAATCAGGAAATCAATGCAAATGTCAAACAATGTTTTACAGAATGTATGTGTGTGTGTGTGTGTGTGAGGAAAATGGCTCCTCGCTATTCACAGAGGTTTCGCTATTGAGCCAGACCATTCCATTACAGGTGTTTGCTCCTGGAGGCTATATTTATACATTGCACCTTTAGCAGACGCTTGATTTAACCAGACCTTGAACCAGAAACAGCAGTTTATTCCAGGCTTCAGGCTCTGAAACCACCACCATTGCATGTCAATCTGTTTTTTTTTTGTTTTGTTTTTTTTTGTTATCCAGGTTAATAAATATTTAGTAGAATAAATCATTCAAAAGGTAGAGAATTTAGACTACAGCGGTCTTCTAACATTCATGAAGACAGTCAGAACTAATGAAGCTCCTCGGATAATCACGAAACATCTTCAAGATTGTAAGACAAGTCCAGTTACTTGACTTGCACCTTGCTTCAGGACTTCGGCTACAGAAAGAAATGAGCTCAGCTACATTTGAAAGGCTCTTGCTATTTCATTGCGGGATTTTTAAAAAAAAAAAAAAGGTCAGTGTGTGGTGCAGGACAACAGCAGCAGGTCATACTTCCAGAAGACATACCTGTGAATCTCTGCTAATTGGTGTTGGGCTGTAATTTACCTGCAGGGTCCTGCTGACTTGGCACAAACGCACACTTTCTTCTCTAATTGGGACAGGTTTTACAGTATGTTTTTTTTTTTTAAAGGAGCAAAAGGCAATCAGAAACCAGGCTGAACACATACCGTCCCCTCCGAAAGTACTGGAACAGCAAAGCCAATTCTTTTGTTTTTGCTATATACCGAAGACATTTGGGTTTGAGATCAAAAGATGAATATAAAACGATAGATCAGAATTTCAACTTTCACTTACTGATATTTACATCTACCAGTGATTCCTTTCTTTTTCAGGACATTCCAAAATGTTGTATTGGCTATGCCCAATGCTCGTGCAATGGCTCTGATTAATGGACCCTCTTTTCTCAGCTTCAAAATGGCTTGCTTTTCTCCCATAGACAGCTCTCTGGTCTTCACGTTGGTTTATCCTTTTTTAACAAAAAAGGCAGTCTTCCCCAGGTGAAACCCCTGGGCTCAAACCAAGACATTCAGAGCTATTAACTGTTTAAACAATCAAGGGCACACCTGGGCAACAAGAAACACCTATCAGTCACATGTTCCAATACTTCTGATCACTTGAGAAATGGGTGGGTTCAAACAAAAGGTGCCATGTTCTAAGTTGTTTAACATGTCTAGATGTAAATATCAGGAAATGAAAGCTGAAATTCTGATCCATCATCTTATATTCATCTTTTGATTTGGTTGTAGTTCCTCTTTCGGCTGCTCCCTTTAGGGGTCTGCGTATTTCACTGGTATATATATGCGTATATCATTGGTCCACGTATTTGATTTGGCAGTTTTTAAACGCTGGATGTCCTTTCTGACACAACTGCACTGTCATGTGCGGTTCCCTGGCCAAGAATCAAACCCGGGCCAGCGAGAGCCCTGTGGACTAACCACTATTCCTCCAGAATATCAAACCCACCTCCAGACAAACCCAAATGTCTTCGGTTCATAGCAAAAACAAAAGAATTGGCCTTGCTGTTACGATACTTTCGAAGGGGACTGTATATAGCCCTGCCGACCCCAAAGAAGAATAATGTGTAGACGGGGTAAAAACAAAGTTAATTTCCAATGTAGTCCTTTCACAAATCACATGTCTACATCTTAATGTGTCTACATCTTAACTAAGACATATGAGCAGCATTATCTCCTCCAAGCACGCGGTGGCAACCGTAAAACCCTCTATATACACGCACTCCAGTCACGACACCCTGACTGTGCTGTTTGCACACGTCTGCAACAACTGGCACAGGAGACCAAACATCGATTTTAAATCACTTTCTAATGATCATTACCATTTGCAAAGTGTTCGATTTTTGGTCAAAATTTTTGGTCTTTTTTTATTATTATTATTATTATTATTATTATTATTATTATTGTTATTCATTCAGTATGCACATGACGTATATACTTGTTAGCAAAGTCAAACGTACACTGATAGTTTTTTTTTTTTTCCATTAATAAACTCAAACCCTTCTCCATTTACCTTGACAGAAAGCACGGATGCAGCATCTTTTTAAAGGAGAACTGACTTGAGATGAGAGCTTACGAATGTGAGATGGGGGAATGAGAAGGTTGGAGATGGAGATGAGTAGATTTTCCAGGAGGTGTCAATTAATCCTGGAGACTTCAGTACACCTACACAACTGTTCACTGCAGATTCAAATATCAGCGGTCTGCAATTTTATTAAGGGAAAAAAAAAAAAAAAAAAAAAGACTGCTCTTTTGTCATATTTTTTTGAGTGATAATTTGTAGTGCAATCTTAAAGTGTGGAGCTTCCATGCAAAATGCATACAGGCTGGCATATGAAATTGAATTTAAGCTATAATGAAGACATCCGAAATGTACTGTCCTCGTGAAAAGAACAGAACAGCGATGAGGGACCAAAAAAAAACAACAAATTGAAAGGTAGAGAGTCAGGGCAAAAAGGAATTGAAACGCAAATTGTAAGGAAAAGTCCTACTAACTGGACTAATGCTCATGTATTTGTAATATTTCCGCTGAGTTTAATTCTCACACACACACACACTTCATTTTTCTGTCCACCAAAACTGCAGAGATGTGTTCAAAGACAAATTCACTCGCTTGTGTTCTCTTCCAGTCCAACCGCCTACCCAGCAAGCTTCATCCTTCCACCCACACACACTTACAACCACACACACACGCACGCACACAGATGTTCGTTTGCTGTTTTCAGACCCTGAAGCACAGACGAAAGATTAAACATGAAGATCCACAACCAGTTATCATGGCAGGCCTGCAAGGCACCACATGCTGAGACAGAGTGGCTCGTCTCTCCAGCCTCAGTGAGGAGACACAAGACTGAGGAATAGCAATCCTGGAAGCAATCACAGAATCATCTCATTGTTATCCATCAAGTCTGTTGACAAAAGTGCAAACTCACTTACCTGACAGTCAAAATCCTGAAAGTTTCGGCTATTCTGTGAGGGAATGGAAAAGAGAAGAGAAAATTAGAGGACACAGGGATGCATGAATTGAAAGGGAACTAGGTCTGATTAATTCATTCGTCTCCTCCCCTCTCTTATTCTTTCATTAGATTCATATGACATCCATTATAGCATGTCACTTTTGATCCGATTCCAGCCGTAACATTCTGCAGCAGTCTGGTATCCAATGGTAACGAGCGGCTCATCAAAAGCCTGAGGTTTAAAAAAATAAATAAATATAATAAATAAAAGCTTTATCCAAGCTAACTGATCCAAGATGCAGATCAGAGCTATGAGATCAGGGAGGCAGAGACCAAGCTGACTGAGGTGTTGCTTAACACTGCGCTGGTGAATGTTATAATGCGCAGGAAGAAAGGTAGACTCTTTCTTGTCTTAGCATTAATGTGTCAATATAAAAGTTCCATGTCACAACGACATCCACCTGCTTCGTTGCTTTCTTTAGCGTCACAATCACTGTATATGTAAAAATCAACCTAAAAATAACATTAACTACAATAAATAAGTGAAATTACAACTGTCCAACACGGAGCATATACCCTGGCCTATGAATATTTACAGTGCTTTCTTCTGGGTATTAGTCATAACAGATACAATCAGATTTTAATTCTAAAACAATGATGTTAAACACTAAAATACTATGATGAAATCTTACAGTTGGCTATAGTACTTCTCCAGCAGCATGCTTGCTATTACACCAGCAGAGGGCTTGTAAATGAGCCTTGTACTGGCATTGTTTACTGTAACATACACAATGGATGCGTTCTGGCGTCTCGTAGTGCCTCCTGTGTGCAAGGAAAACAACTCTACAAGGAAAACAACACAGAACCGGTGGCAGAATGGCTCTGGCTCTGCCATTTGTCATGCTGCATGTACAGCCCCCTTAAAGGGTTACAGAATACTGCAAAACATTAGGCTATGCAGATCACTCCTTTTCCATAAACGAGAACAAAGAGGTATAATATATGGTGTGGGATAACACAACCATGTGCTGGCTAAAGACATCAGTAAGCAACTATAAGGCATGACGCATGGTGACGTGTGGTGTCACGTCTGCATTATAACCCTCATCACCGCTGTCTCGCCGTGGTTCAGCAAGTCGTCCTTCACCGAGCTACGACTAACGTGCAGGGCTGCCAAGTTCCTCTTCTTGTGAGCAATGTAAGTTTGGGACAATTAGATTTAAGAATTCTTAAGACTTTTTTTTTTTAATGCCACTGAGAAGGAAAATCAAGACCGATTTCACGATAACAAAATGTCAGAAAGCACGCAATGGCACCAATATCATGTTTGCACACTTTACTTTAAAGGTTTGTACAAACAAAATTAAATGTCATGTCTGTACACTGAACACGGGGGGCCTCTCTCATTTTTCCTCACAAAACAGCTTTTGTCTCCAACTCTTCACCTTCTTTTATTTTTAAATTCACCTATTTTTTTCTCTGCATCGCTTCCGCAGTGCGTTTGATTTTTTTTTTCTGATAAGCTGTGCCGTCAAGGTGCCAGCTTTTCCCTCAGCTTCTTCAGCAAGTTGATACAAACTTGGAGCAGAGTTTGCTTTCTTCTTCAGCTTTCCTCTGAAGCTTTTTGCTTTTGTATGTGGACGCTAGTGATGTTCTTCCTCTTCTGCTCTTCTGTTGATGCAGCTCCTCTGAAACAGGGACCTTGAGGACCCGTGCCACAGATGATGACGTAATCACAGATCAGTCACTGGGTGATGATTGGGAGCTGCATATTACATGGCTCCACCTCTTTGTTTACTGAGAATCCTCTCTCCATTGCGGCTGGCCCATGGGACTGGAGAAGGAACTTCTTGCAAAAGATAAAGGACTCGTTTCTAGCTTCAACAGATAAGAATTCAGCAAACCGTTGAACAATCACAATCACCTGCAACAAACAACGAAAAAGGAACAGAATGTCATTTAGATGCATGTTGATTATATGTATATTTACACATTTACCCATTTATGTAAAACAACATAATACAATATAATGTAATAAAATATAAAACGTCATTTAGGTGCATTTTTATACTTAAATAAGTCAATTACTTTTTAATAGCACAATCTGTAATGCTTGGACAAAACATTGTATTAGAACTGCTCGACTTTCTCCTATCAGGAGAGACAGCCCCCTGACAGCTGCTGCTCTTGCAGAAACCTCTGAACCTGTTTCGTCATATTATCCTGGCGCCTGTCTGGGTCAGACATCATCATGCTGCGATCCAAACAGACCACCTGCCTCACTGTAGGATATTTTAAGGGACTGAGAACGATGACTGACATCACTTTGATGCAGTTTGATTTCCCATACCCCAGGACTATGACTTCTCCTATCTTCTTCTGACCATGTAGCCCCTGACATGATGGGTGCTAGTGCTAAGTGACCTATGATAAGAACATAGGTTTAACCCTGGGGTCAGGGTTACCCTAACCCTAACTATCTGCGGTACCCATAATTAGTATCTTTTTATAGACACAACACTGAGGACTGATTCTGCACCCAAGCCTGGGTTTACTTTGTCTAGGTGGATGCAGGGTTTTTTTTGTCAACCGACATCCAGTCTGAATAACTGAAATGGACTGACATCCCTACGGGGCTTCCCTTCTTTACGAAACAGCAGAGCAAACTCATAGGGAAAGACATATATAATACATCATGTGACTTCATATCACTTTCATTCATTACATCTTTAAAAGTACAAGCCTGGATAACAAATAACAATAAATTATGCTCTTCATCATCAATTTAATCAAAGCACAATTGATAATATTTAATAATAGCAGCCTAATAAAGACACTTTTTCAAGCATATAAATATAAAAATGAGCTAGCTAGATAAATGATGGCTTGCTACTTACGTTAAAATGGTGGTGTAAATCCTGCGCTGTCTCATGCCCCATAAACTGTGACCTCAGGTATCTGTACTGGACGAGATGATCTTTCCAATAACCAACATGTAGGTCCAGTTGCTCAGTTCTGGTTGTTCCATTGAGGCTTTCGTCAAACTTGTTGACGCTTGCGACGAGGAGTTTAGAGACCTAAGAGGCCAATCCAAACCTGGCAAGGTATGCTGATTTGTCTTTACCACATGCAAAGGTGTGAGCGATCTCGGAATCAGGGAACACAGCTTGGAACAATGACTTCGACTCCTTCGCTGGCGTTATAGGAACGGTGCTTCGTTACAGTGTGCAGACACCAGAATACCTCTGCTTTAAGTGTAGCGGTGGAGTCGGATGAAGTTTTTGAGGTCTGGTGCGGTGATTGGTGTTGCCGTTGCTGATGCTGGTATCTGAGAGGGAGCACTGCTCCGTGGTTCTGAAGTGGAAGCGATGGAACAGTACTGGTAAATACCAGGTGCTTGATGGCGGGTTTTGGCAAACGCTTTGTGCTTCTCACACTCCATGTGCGATTCCACAGCTTTTATTCCCATTGTGCCGAGTTTGAAGAACTCGCACAACGCGCTTCGTATTGATTACCGTGAACTGGCTTCAACCACAGCGCAAAAAATTGGAGTTATCCAACCAGTTTTCATTAAATTTACACTTTCCCATGCCTATACAGCTAATATTCCAGGAGAAACATAAATTATTGCTGTTGGTTCTGCTCATTCCAGTCTGTGTGACATGTGAGACAGCTAACTTGTATACAAAATATTCCCATTCTTTACTGAGAAAATAAAGCCAAAATCGTATTTACTGTCTGTGGCATCTTTAATGCCTATGGAGGACGGATTTAAGACATTTTAATACAAATCACGGCCTTTTATTTTAGATTAACAAATTTAATGCTTTCCAAGGCTTTTTAAGGATCCGTGATCACCCTGGCATAACAGTCACTTCACTCAGGTACTGCACGATGGGGTGGGACAGATATTCACCCCCTACACAGCCATAGGTGAGAAGGGAGAACAGTGTCATAGTCCAACCCACTAGAGAGCATGGAGTAAGCCACAGATCGGGCACTGACGACTAAGTGATTAAAATATACCAATGTATGATAAGCCCATGAGGTTGTCATGTAAATATCTACCACTGATGCTTGAACAGGGCTCAAGTCCCTAGATCTTAAGCTTGGCCGTTCTCCAGGTAAGCACTGCAGCCCATGGTGCCTCCCTGTGCAGGGGAAGCCTTCATGGTTATGAAGGAGACTGATACGTTTTGCATGCTATTATCTACCAGGCCATCGCAGGACCACTACTATAAGAGATTGGCTGTCTTGATGCACCCTTTTCAATGGGACTAAGTTCGGTTCTACAAGAGGAGATCCACCCTAGAGAGCCACCCCAGAGGAAAACTATGGACAGTGCATGTCTTCTTTGGATTTAAAAGAGACTGAAGCAGGTCCTGTCTGTTCCACAACCTGGTTGTGTAGCCTTATTTTTCCACCAGAGGGTCGCCCTTGAATAGAATAGTCAAAGAATATCTGACTTGTACAGTGAACTCTCAGCTGCCAAAACAATCTGCTGGCCTGCATATCTTCAGTTCCGTTGCCTGACAAGCTATGCCCGTTAATGCCAAGGTAAAACACGTCCTCGTCATTATCAGCTGTGAGCTCTTCCTGCAGCTGAGAAATTCTCTGAAGACGAGGTAAGGCTAGACCGCCAGCCCCTGCAAGACAACCATTCACAGGCAAAGCGGCAGCTTGTTATTGCTACAGCAGCCTTTGTGGAAAGCTGACTCACCACAGCGAGGATAATGTTCTAACTTCTTGCTGAACTGGAGTGGAGCTGCTAGCTGATTTGAAAGTTTTGCAATTAAGTGGACTAGCTAGCAACCCAGAATGACTCCAACTGATGCGATCCTCACGAGAACTGTGGGGAAACAGTGGTGACATGGGGTATATACACTGTATGGCAAAAAGTATACGGACAGCTGGCCATCGCAGCCATGTGTGGGCCGTCCCCAAACTGCTGCCACAAGGATGGAAGCACAGAACTGTCTAGAATGTATCTGTATGCTGTAGCATTAGTAATAATAAGAATATACACAATAAATATGGTACATCATATAAATTATATATATGATTTGGCACGTTTGTGTGTGTGTGTGTCTGGATTTGACGACTCACTTTGTCTGTCAGGAGAGGCTTAATCTCGGTCAGCTGCACATCCTGTAGCTCATCCATCCTTGCAATGAACAGCTGTCAATAGTTCTGAGAAAGAGAGAGAAAGAAAGAGATTGGGGAGAGAGAGAGAGAGCAAGAGAGAATTTGTCAATGACATGACTGGAATGAAAAAAATGTGCCACTGCTCTCTTAGCCAGCCAAGTGTGAAGAAAGGTTTTCAGAAATTAAGATCTCAAAGGAAGACAACTGCTGGTATTAACTTCACTAATGACAGTAAGAAGCGCCCTCGTTGTTCATGGTAATGATGTTCAGATGAGCCTGTTTCACCGATCATGCTGACCTTCTGAATGTCAATGATGGCACGCGGGGCTGCCCGTCATCATGAAGTCTTTATATTAGCCAGTGGATGACATCATCATGCCCTCCCTACTGCCACGTGTGCGGCATGAAATCTATCAGAAAACCAAAGTCGACATGCCTCATACCGACTTATAATAAGAATGACATAGTCCTATAACAAAACGGCTGAGAATGAGAATAACCTCATGTTGCTGTTATAAGGACAAAATCCTGTAGCTTTCCCTCTTTTAGTTCTCCTCCTGTCATATTGTCTATCATGCTCCGCTAAGATCAAACGATGAGTCACTGCACCGATTTCAGGGAGAGGAGAAAAAAAAACAACAAAAAAAAAGCAACTTTCATCAAGTACAGGTGTGTGGGTGAGGGCAAAAGAAGTGGTAATATTAGGTTTCATTGCTACTTCTATTCACCCATCGACAACAAAATAAAGCAGCGACAAGCTGCCTCGATCTCTTCTCCTCTCCTCTCCTCTTTTTTATCCTCCATTGTTTCCCATTTTTCTCCTCCATGCATAATTAGCTACACAGGCAGGGAGTTGCCATTGAGAGAATAACTGCAGTCTTTTGGGCGATGCCGAGTAGAATAATCACCGAGGAACATTCAGGGGTGGAGGGATAGAAGAAGGGAAAAAAAAAAAAGCTTTAATATAATATAATATAATATATGATATAATATAACTGTTTATTGACACACTCCTGTGCTGGAACCTCATCATCTGGTCTGCTGTGTGTCCTTCAGAGATGGTGCTAATTTCAGCTTAATGGTAGTTAGATAAAAGGACCACCGCACAAAACACAAAGCTGCTCTGCCACAAATTGCTTTGCACAAGGAAGGCAATTTCTATGAAGCTTAAGGACATTTTGCGCTCATATTGTGCAAGCGATTTTACGCTCATTACCCGTGTACTTTTCTTAATTCCGGGATCGTGCTTATAATTACGCCTATTACCATCACTCTCTCGATCCGCAGCTGCTTGCCCGAGAATCTTCCTCGACAAACAAGAAACAGGGCTTGACCGACTGAGCAGACGTTAAAATGCACGAGCGCAAGCTTATCCCCGAGGACAAGAGTGTGTGGGCTTTTTTCTTTTTAAAAAACTGCATTGCTTAGGAGTTGTTCTTGTGTAGCCAGTAGCAAAACTTGCTGTATAAAATGATCAAGCTGTCTACACTGGCTGAGAAAGATGGCCGTTACACTCAGCAGGGATGCACTGATACCATTTTATTCAGATTGAGAACGAGTACACTTTTTTAAAAAAAATAGTTTGTCGATACTGATACCAAAACGAGTAGCAAACTTACATATTTATTTAGCTCTGGTTTAAATAGTGGCCAAGAAAAGTGCTCATGCTCTATGGCTACTAAGCTCCTTTTGCATTAGCTTAATTACCTTGGATCAAGTAGGGTTGCAATGGAGAACAGCGGGTTTTGTTTTACTAGAGAAAAGAGCTTCTGTACAGCTGGAAGTAAAGGATATTTAACTGTTTTAACTGCGACAGAGTCCCTTGTTGTCAAGTGCTTATAGTGGCTGATCGTCAAGAACAACATACAGGGTAAGAGCGGTTATTTACATTTACCTAGTGTTGTCTCTCTCTACACAATTTTTCTCACCTAACCAGTGTTTGCTACAGCACTGCTTGCTGCCTTGTGCTGTGTGCGATGAACTCCTCTTGCTCAGAATTATGTTTAACCCTTTCTACCAGTTTAGCAGTACAGTGGCGTTCCACTCTGCCAGTGGGAATGGAAATCGACTTATCACACATTTCCAATCAGTATAAACACATGAATTATTTTATTGCTGCAAGTCTGTTCATTAGTCAGGACAAGATTAGTCAGGCCGCTGCTGGGTTTCTGTGTGTAGAGTATCGTGAGCCTGTGCTTAGCTGCTGGTGAGCAGGGCGATGGGAAAGGGCGAATAATTCACACCTCTCCACAATAACATAACATTGGTACAGGGATAGAATGGACAGCACGGCTGTCAGCTAAAGCTTTTTTTTTTGATAGTAAAACACTGTACACAACTTCTGGAATAAAATTTTAACATTTAAATCTAGTAGGCTAGGGGGAAAAAAATTACTTATGAAAAACTGTACATTCTTAAAGCCATGAGAGTCTACTTTCATATGAGCCATTAACCACTACTGTGGAGTGTGACATGACATAAATCAATTCAGTGCTGTACATGGGCACTCCCAAAACAGGCGGAAATTCCATTTTTTGGCCTCTGGTCAAAGGAGTTAAGAGGATTTATTAGGTTACTCATATTGTAGGAAGATGCTGTAGTTCCTCCTCTTGTTATTTATGCAGAGCATGGTTTTCAGGTTGCTTTGACCGTCATCCTTAATCCTTAATGAAAATATATCCAGATTGTGGTAATTAGTACGACAATTTACACTATTCTTACAGCATATGATATTGGACACTGGTATCAGAGCATTTTTATGAGTAAGTGAGCAGAGTAAGGGACCAATACCCAGTCCCAGTATCGGTACTGATGCTTCCCTAATTCTTAGAACAGAGACAATGCGGTCACGTGGTCTGTCTTACAGGCGAAGACTAAGCCAGACACTACGAATGAACAGACTGAGAGGAGCTGCACTCACACTAATAAAGGGAAATGAAGAATTATGCATTATGAGCAGTTTTCATGTGGAAAGTGTTTGGCCAGTTATCTGACGCACACTGACCATTCTCTCCGGGAGGAGATGGTATGCTTTGTGTCTGGCATTTACAGCTGAGTTTGTGGTGGTGGGGTATAAATGATTGACAGATAAGCTCTGATCAGAAACAGACATTGAGTGAGTGTAACAGGTTATTATGCAACAGGTGGCCCTGGGAAAAGCAAGCAGATTTAAAAAAAATAAAAAAATAAAAAAATAAAAAAATTTGTGTGATGTAATATGGTGACTTTCCTGTGAGGAGACATTTATTTCGCATTATTGGAAATCCGACAGCGTCAGCACGTAGTAGTCAGCCGTAAGCTGTTTCTGAAGTTTTCATACAGAACAAAGTCTTCAGGATGGAGTGTTTGGCTGCATTTTGTCTTATTGAATGTAATACAGAGAGAGAGAGAGAGAGAGAGAGAGAGAAAAAGAGGGGCTGCTGAGGGAACGACTTCACAGCTGTTAGAAAACAAGTGATAACAGGATGAAGTAACTCCTGTTCACTTTCTGCAAAATTTCCTGTATTATTATTATTATTATTATTAGGTCATTTAAACATTTTAAAACTTTGTCCGCTATCATCTGTACAGTGTGTGTAAGCACTTTTACTGTTTTAATGACAGTGTGCAGGTGCATCATGGATATTTTGACAGCCGGTGTCTGATTACCAGCTGAACTGATTAAACTTTCACTGCCCCTTTCACTACGGCACGTAACTAATCAGAAAATGTGATCTAAGAAAATGACATTTACTCAGGTAGGAATTAACACAAACATCTGAAACCTGTTTTGACCAGCACATTTGATAAACTGGCTCTTTATCTGGCGTGATCTATGCATATTTAGCTGCTTTCCATCCAACAGGTTTTTCCCACACTACCCACACATGTACCCAAAGGGTACAGGTCAGGTTGGGGGGGGTGCATGGTCTGAATCTAAATGGTGCCTAAACACCATTGCTCAGGATGATGTGGGTCGTGCTTGTCTGTGTCCGTTCTTTCATGAGAGACCAATCTGCATTTGCATTATTACGAAAGCAGAAGGGTGAAAGTGGAACACTTCTAGCACATTTTAATCAAGCTGCGATTCATGTTTTCAGCCAAGCTCGATTCTTCTTTAATCTATGCCTCTGAATGTAGAAGAACAGGACATGGCATGTTGCAAACTTATCTTTGACTAGACAAAGGAGAAACCTGAATGATACCAAATCCCAGACTAAAACAAATTAACTTGGAAATAATGCTGTCGTCTTGTGGGTGATTATCTGTTGGAATTACAGGAAGCAAAAGATAGGACTAAACTGACAGTTGGACATAACCAAGTACCTTTACTACAGTAAAATACAGCTCAGCACAAAAATGCTGGGAGGGGGGAAAAACCACTGAACCATAGCCTATATATTCATGAGTTCAGGAGATCTGTGCTGAGAAGCAGAGCCCGCCTGATAATGCCAAATAAGCTGAGGCGAAAATGTAAACAGCCGTCTAATGTCCGGCGCATGAATTAGGATTACAGGGATAATCTGGCTGAACTCTAATCGGCTAAAACAGGAACCTTTGCCTTTTGAGTATTTAATGCTCAGTAGAAAGCTGAAAAATAAAAAATAAAAAAAGTGGTAATGATGAGGTCTTCTGTAAGATATCCCGCACTTACTTTTGTTGTCCTTTAAAGCTAAATAAATTGTAAATAAAATCCTCGCACTGTGGCAGAGTAAACTGCATCGGGACCAGCCCTGTGAGAAAGAGTGCTTTCAGAGCCACGGGCTGGCCGTGGTCAAAGTCTCTCTAATCCTTACGCTTGCCCATTTCCTGTTTCCAGCACATCAACTGGAACCGACTGCTCACTTGCTGCCTAATATATCTCCATATATGCTATTGTAACGAGATAATCAATATTACTCACTTCACCTGTCAGTGGTCATAATGTTATGGCGGATCGGTGTATTTCTTTGCTTTATGTATTTCAGTCATTAATAGTGTAGCCTAAAAAAAAGCACCGAAGCTGGAAAGTGATTTGTAACCTGTGCATGGCTGTTAATTGCGGCGTGGTTTATCAGCTTTATCTGCAGTAATAAAACTACCTAAAACAGTGATGTCTAATATATAATAATGAAAAAGCCATTTCCAGGAGACATGCTTATGTAAAGAAGAGAAGTGGAGGAATGGGACCTGCTGGAAAGGGTGGGATTAGTGTTAGGGATGCCGGGCCTGGTCAGAAATGAAGACCTGACTTTAGTCTCCATGCAGCTCTTTACGCAGGGGGGTGAAGGGAGAACACAGTTTCCCATGTTTAACTTCAAACTGGTCTTTAGAGGTTACTGCAAGTCTCTGCAACTGATGTGTTTAGCAGAAGAAAAGCTGTAAGTGCTGGTACAGAGAGGCTTACAGAAGACTTGAGAAAATGAGAAAACTAAAGTGACAAGTCCAGCGTCATGTTTGCTGTTCAATCTGAGCTAATGTCTGCCTATTTAAAACCAGCAATACACTCTTAAATATCTTCCTCTGACTGACTCAAAGTGGCTTTATTAAAAGACGAGTAATTACTCGAAAATTATTCACAAGACCAACAACCATGGCCACTCTGCCTATTTAATCGTTCCATCTTTAAAACTCAATTTTATTATCTGACTCTTGCACGTGTGCACACACACACACACACGCACACACACACACATGCACACGCGCACACGCACGCGCGCGAGAGCAGACTCTCTCCTCTCCTGCAGTCCACATTCATCAACACAGCCTGTTTGATTACTGGTGAGCTCGAGCCCATCCTTTTCTCCTCATCACCATAGTAACCAGGCTGTACGCCGCCGGTGGCGTGAGAGAGAACCATAATTACTCCTCTGAGCACACACTCTTCACTGTACAGCATGTCGAACCTCAGGACCAAACACCACTATCATCTTCACAGCAGTTACATGTCCCAAGGTCACAAATAAGCAGAGGGCTTCCATTGCTCAAATTAGAGACAAATTGGAGTCTCTAATAAAATAAGCCAAAAAAAAAAAAAAAAGATTATTTTGGAAACGTGCCAAATAAATGAACAACTCTTTCCAACAGGAGGTTATCAGGCTTTCTGATAAAGAAGCAAATCGACTCTCTCTACCCTACAGTAGCAGACTGGAGATTTATTACTGTAGCAGTTACTCTTACAGAACGTGTGCAGTATGGCACATGACCTTACCTGTACTTTACATGCATCATACCAGAATCTTTATACTTCATGATTTTAACGGTCAGTTAAAATGTCCGTTCTGGATTCCATCTTACACTGCTGTTATACTCTAGTTATTTCTAGCGGTGGAGTAATCGAACCAACAGCAGTACAACGCTGCGGGCTTAAGGCAGGTCTGCTTTTGTTTATGATCATTTCAGTGTGTTTACTCGACACACTCTGCTTCGCCTGCAGATTTCCGGGAAATCGGTTAGACCTAAATATCAACAGGGCACGTATGTTTACAGTCAGCTGCGAAAGTTGCAGAATAAAGAAGACAAAAATTGAATGTATAGCAACGAAACATTTATTAGGTTTCACAGATGCAGATGGTGTCCCACCCTTTAAAGACGGCTTTCATATCCCCCGAGCAGCTGTTCAATCCTCTCAGTTGTGACACTGACTCAGATTAGAGACAGGAAACCTTGAGTATCAGCCGATATCGATCCCCATCTGATATATTTTTCTTTCAAAACTACGTTTTAAATGTATTTTTTTCCTAACTGAAGCAGTTAGAAAAAAAAAAAAAAAAATCAAGATACATAGCTAAAAACATGATAAAGTCACAGCTTTTTTTTTTAAATTCAGTTAAACTCTTTCACACAAAAATTACTTAAATTATTGCAAATATAATTAGATTTCCAGTACAAATATAGTAATAATAAAAATAATAACAATCCTAATCTTTATTAAATGTAAACATTTCCAGTAAAAAAAAAAAAAAAAATCTTTTCCAAATCTATTTTTTTCCCTCATTTGTTATAGGACTGGATTGAGTTCATTCTTTTTTTCCACCTGTCATTTGCAGAAATGTAAAGAAACCCGACTGATTTAATTAGCAAAGCCCTACATATGTTGGTGCTATTATCTCTACTTCTTTCATAATAATCATAATAATAATAATAATCTTCTTTTTGACTTCTGCAAAGTATGAATATTGTTTGAGAAATACGTAATAAAACTGCTTTCGCTTTTTTCTAAAATCTACTAACCCCTAAATAAAACCACTGCTGAGCCCAGACAGCATGAATAAGTGAAAGAAGTGTGAGGCGCAGTCCACAATAACGCACATGAGTCTGAACACGGCCACTGAAAATACAGCTTTCTGAATCTGCTCTTCTGATCATTTCGTGTAATGTCCACAATTCAAGGATGGCAGAACCCGTTGCAATGCAGGTAGGTGTTTTAAATTCACGTTAGGCAGTGTTGTATAGTATACGAGCGACAGTGGGGTGCACAAGAAAGCACCTTTTATGTTTATGTTGTCAAAACAAACTTCATTGTGGACGATGAACTATTGGGGAACGGACTGAAAATGCTAGTGTGGCCAAAGCAAACAAACAGAAACCCCCCCCCCCCCCCCTTATGTTTTCAGAATTTCAGAATTGAGAGGCACTGCCCAAACAGCGAGACTCCCAAATGAATTAGTTAAATTACCTCACTGTAGTATGTCATTTACTTGTGAAATAAAGTTGTGTTAAACTCACAATAAAAAAAACAAAAAAAAACAACAACAACAACAACAACAACTGCAACCCCAAGCCTCTAATTTACTTTCGTGATTGTATCTGAAAGCACATTTATGTCATCGCCTACAGACGTAAACATCTCCTTTAACCACGTGTGCAAGTTTCCGATTCACTTCATCAGCCATGCAGTTCTCTGAATATTACTCTTTAACCAGCTTCTGCCTCTGCGAGAGTTAAAGCAAACTGAACTTTCATTATTTCACAGACTCTCTGTTAGTGAAAACAAGTTCTCATTGAATGTAATAAATAATTCAGATACTGCCGTATAAACAGTTGTTTAGGCATTTTCTATCACATGACAAACAAAAACAAAAAAAAATACAATGAATATATATGCTGTTCTTTGGAATACAAAAGTCAAGAATAGACTTGGGGAATTTACAGTGGGCATGTGAGCATAAGAACTGGACCACAGAGCAATGGAAGAAGGTGGCCTGGTCTGATGAATCACGTTTTCTTTTACACTGCTAACAAGGTGCGGCCTTCAGGGATCAGACTTGTTTGTCCAGCACGTCCCACAGATGCTTGATTGGATTGAGATCTGGGGAATCTGGAGGCCAAGTCAGCACCTTGAACTCTTTGTTATGTTCTTCAAACCATTCCTGAACAAGTTTTGCAGTGTGGCAGGGAGCGTTATCCTGCTGAAAGAGGCCACTGCCATTAGGGAATACCGCTGCCATGAAGGAGTGTACTTGGTCTGCAACAATGTTTAGGTAGGTGGTACGTGTCAAAGTCACATCCACATGAATTCCCAGCAGAACATTGCCCAGAGCATCACACTGCCTCCGCCGGCTTGCCTTCTTCCCATAGTGCATCCTGATGCCAGGTAAGTGCCACACATGCATCTGGAGGTCCACATGATGTAAAAGAAAACGTAATTCATTAGACCAGGCCGCTGTCTTCCATTGCTCAGTGGTCCAGTTCTGATGCTCGCATGCCCATTGTAGGTGCTTTCAGAGGTGGACAGGGTTCAGCATGGGCACTCTGACCGGTCTGCAGCTACGCAGCCACATACGCAGCAAGCTGCGGTGTGTTGTGTGTTCTGACACCTTTCTATCATAGCCAGATCAGACCAGGGATCAGACCAGACAGACTAGCCTTCGCTCCCCAAGACCTGCCGTTTTGGAGATGCCCTGACCCAGTTGTCTAGCCATCACAATTTGACCCTCATCAAAGTCACTCAGATCATTACGCTTGCCCATTTTTCCTGCTTCCAACACATCAACTTCCAGAACTGACTGTTCACTTGCTGCCTAATATATCCCACCACTCGACAGGTGCCGTTAGAATGAGATAATCAATGTTATTCACGTCACCTGTCAGTGGTTTTAATGTTATGGCTGATGCACACACAGGGGTCCAAAGTCTGAGAGCATGAATGAAAATGCTTATGCGTGGCGTTCTTTTTCAATGTAACACAAAAGTTTCCATTACAAATGATATTATCAGCAACAACTTGAGTTAAAAGTAGAAACTCTGAAATATTTACATTTAAGAATTTCAGAGTTTCTTAGTATTTGGTACGTCCCCTTTTTGCTATAATGACAGTGTGCACTCGAGCTGGCATGTACTCCACCAATTTGTGCAAAACTTTATGATCCATTTTAGATCAAATCCATTAGACTGTCGTCTGAACACATGCTTCAGCAGAAGTAAGAAGACTCATGGAAAATCTGACCTTTTGTACGAGCACACAGATGGTAGGGTCAGAATTTGGCACCAACAGCATGAACCCATGGACCCAATCTGCCTTGTGTCAACAGTCCAGGCTGGTGGAGGTGGTGTAATGGTGTGGGGGATCAATCTTCGCATGAATGCCGCAGGCTATTGGAGTATTGCTGCTGACCATGTGCATCCCTTCATGGCCACAATTTACCCATCAAGCAGCATGAAAGTGCACCTGAAAAATCTGCAAGAATTGTGTCACGGATTCATGTCAACATGGACCAGAATCTCTAAGGAATGTTTCCAACACCTTGTGGAATCCATGCCAAGAAGACCTGAGCCTGTTTTGAGAGCAAAAGGGAGGCCCTACCCAGTAATAGTATAGTGTTCCTAATAAAGTGCTCAGTGAGTATGTTTTTAGGAGGTGGGAGTAGACCAGAGAAAGCACCCACATGAACACATGAATATATGGAGAACCTGTGAAACTCTGCACTGACAGTAACCCAAGCTCAGGATCAAGCCCTGCACCCTGTGAGGCATCAACCCTACCTGCTGCGTTACTGTGCTGAGCGCGCAGTATCATTTTTGCACAGCACACAATTCAGTAGTGATTTGATTACGGTGGTGGTATGTCTCTGTCGAACGGCAGTCAGGGATATAAAGTGCAGCAGAGAGGAAATACAGCTCAGCGAGAGAAACAGCTCAATGATTGAAAGTCCATGTAATATTCAACGGATCCTACCGTGGTCAGGATCACTTTACTAGCACGTGACCGACATCACATCCATGCGTCTCACGCCGAGACAGATGGCCAGGGTGGTGTGGAGGTAAAACAACTGTGTGTCTGAGGGAAGGTCAAACTCATATCTACGTCGAGGTCTTTCTCTCTGCGAGGGGGATTTATCCCTTCCTCCGTCACGCACAGTCGATGAGTCAAGGGCAAACTGCTCTCCTAAAATACCACTACATTTCCACGACAAGTGCAGATGACACTGCCGGAATTAGGTACAATATTCAACCTCAAAACTCTTGTTAATGGTTAAAAGTAAACCTCCTTAAGAAGTAACTGTTCTGGATAATACTATGAAAAGTAACAAAATAAGATCTGTTCATAAAATAGCCTCTAAATTCATAGTAACTATTCATTAAACTTTCAAATGATATGGTTTGTTTTTCATGAAGCTTTTAAAAAAAAAAAAAAAGAACTCGGTGGAGAGTATAAAACAGGATACGCACAACAAATTCAATTGTGTCTTTATATATACACGGTTGAGGTCTAAAAGTTTACATCCCCCTTTTCAGAATCTGCAAAATGTTAATTATTTTACCAAAATAAGAGGAATCATACAAAATGCATGCTATTGTTTATTTAGTGCTGACCTGAATAAGATATTTCACATAAAAGATGTTTACATATAGTCCACAAGAGAAAATAATAGTTGAATTTATAAAAATGATTTACATCCGCTTGATTCTTAATACGGTGTTGTTACCTGAATGATCCACAGCTGTGTGTTTTTGTTTAGTGATAGTTGCTCATGAGTCCCTTGTTTGTCCTGAACAGTTAAACTGCCTGCTGTTCTTCAGAAAAATCCCTCAGGTCCCACTAATTCTTTGGTTTTCCAGCATTTCTGTGTATCTGAACCCTTTCCAGCAAGGACTATGATATTGAGATCCATCTTTTCACACTGAGGACAACTGAGGGACTCGTATGCAACTATTTCTATTACGCTCACTGTAACAAACAATGTTATAAACAATAACATGCATTTTGTATGATTCCTCTTATTTTGGTCAAATAATTAACATTTTGCAGATTCTGAAAGGGGGATGTAAACTTTTGACTCATACACACACACACACACACACACACACATTATATATATATATATATACACGTATTTGAATTATTTGCTGTGTGTATCCTATTATAAGTCTAAATATCTAAAGTTTTGCACTCCAGTGTGTATTGGAAAGTTCAGGAACGCAGCTGGACAGCTCCGTTTCCCATGTTTGACGTGTGCGTTACTTCATGCCACTTCCTTGAGCACTAAGTTGGATTTGCTTTATCAGAGCAGGCTTGATGATATCATTTATAAGGGATCTGACTATCTTGATTCAGACAAGATAAAGGAGCTGTGTACTTGCTCAAACGACCACAGATAGCTCAGACTGACGCATCACAGCTAAAGCTAATACACATATAACAACGCAGCACACGCTTGTGTTAACACACTTCCCTGACATTCAAACAGAACTGCTATTACTGAGCTCTGTGTAAACATAGAAGATAACGACTTTTATCCAAACATTTATTTATCCAATAACTTAAACAGGGTTTTTTTTTTTTTTTTTTTAACTGTCCAATTTCCTTTCACGTGAGGTGCACTGTGTTGCTGGTAACTACTGTGAATATCAGAGAGCAAAGAATTTAATTAAACATTAACCTCCATAGAGATTACACCAATTACAGTGTGTTGAAGTGCAGTCATAAATGTAATACTTCACATTTCAGAGTAAAATGAGAGTGTTTTTGGAAGCTGTGTGTATTTATACTAAACACAATACTTCATAAATAACACGTACGTACTGCTGTTTTGTGTCTTACGGCTGCAATAACAGCACAATCATTACAATTACTCAACAACAGAGCAGTGTAACAGTCACAAGGCTGACAACTCTAAGGGGAAAAAGAAAATCAGAGTGTATATATATATATATATATATTTCAAAGAATAGCTCACCAGGCTCTTAACAAGCTGAACTGACTCTCAGTGTTTGGTTTATGAAGCCGCTGAAAATGAGCCACATGTACAGGCATGTCACAGTGCTCCTTTACAAGGGCAATGAGAAATGCTCTGAGAAAGAAGCTGTGTGAATCACGCTTAATTCTATCAATTCTCATGATTCATGTAATCACTGGGCATACAGACCATTTCTAATGGATATTCAGGAGAGCAGGAAGTGACGTCGCTGTTCCTAGGACGTATCCGGTTGGCGGGAAACAGTGTTCATAACAACAGCGAAGAACCAGAATTCATGGGTCAGGTAGGCTGATTTAAGCGCAGGACGTCAAAATGGAAATTAGGTGTCAGGTCATCACAAGCGATCATCTATTGTTCATTTCTGCGTGTCTCTCGTTTGTTCATTTCTCAGGAGATTCATAAATTACAAGCTCATCACTTTGTTTTGAGAGCTTTACATTTAAAAATGGTGCAACCGGAAATGTTTTAAGAATGGACATGCGCAGTAACTTCGCTGTTGTTTTTCTCATTGAAACAGTCTATCATTTTTATGTACGTCTGCTGAATTCAATAGTTGAGGTTGAGGTCATGCTGTGGATTATGCGCATGCCGTGTAGGGGGAGCTCCATTAGTTGCCCCGCCCACCAGCCAAACCGACCGGACTGTTCCTTCAGCTAGCTGCGGTTGTGTGACGTGACGGCGCACGTCATCGGTTAGCTGAAGGAAACCACTGTGCGCATACTTGTCCAGTCCTTGTTTACGTTCTTTAGTTGAGCTTAGTTTCCTGTACTTTATATCCGTGGCTGTTATCCATGCATATGTGAAAACACACTTGGACCTGGATTCAATTTTCGAAATAATTTTAGACATATATCTTACACCTGAAACCTCTATCTTTTCATAATACTGCTTTCTTGGCAATTGATAAGCAAAAGGGAGTATGAACAATACAAGTGATTAGCATTTGAGTCTTGTGTTTGTTGGCTTTTTTTTTTTTTATTTAAGGCCTCACATTATGACTAGACTTTGCAAGACTGTAGTAAAGCAACTAACAACTCCCAAACAACTAGTAAGACAACTAACAAAAGCCAGGGAAAGCTTCGCGAGTTGGATTTAACAGCCATGGCTGGATTAACGCATAGGCTAGGTGAGGCTGAAGCGCAGAGCCGAACACACAAGGGGCCTGAGGGCTGGCTGGGGAGCAATTAATGAATGAATGAATGAATGCTGTAAATGCATCGCATGCGTCATAGTTTGTCCCATGAGCTTCATATTTGACGTTCGCACATGGTCACATAAAAGTAAACCCTCCTGCTTGCCCTGTGAGCCTTTCTGCCAAGGTTTGTAGATAGGTATGTCGGTAGACAGGTAGATAGATTGGAAGAAAGGAAGGAAGGAATGAAGGTAGACTGCATCTCCTAATCATCTCTGTATGTATATCTGTTTAGAACACATTATCTGTTCATTCTGAATAATGTCATTGTATTTAGTTACATCCCTAAAGTATACTGTACATGTGCATAGCTTTGCAACTATGTGTTTGGTAACAACACATTATCAAGATCGCTTAAGATTATTTGGTGATATTATGGAAGAGGCCCTCGGAGTCACCGTAGCCCCAGTGCCCTTAATCCAGGTCTGACATCAGCAGGAACAACAACAGCTGGGGCAAGAACTGAGGTGCCATAATCAAGCAAGATATTACAATGGAAATTGATTACGCCATGACGAACCGCCTACTTCTCGCTTTCTGCTACCGACTGACGCCTGTCTGCTGTCCCCTGGAGTGCACTGCAGCATGAAATACCGGGAAATGACATGATCCAAGCAGACGGATGAGCTCCACTCGGGTGGGTGTAATGTCCACTACTCACTCCCACCTCGCTCCCTGTCCAGACAGCACAAATAGAAGCTGCCAGCGCGGTGATGGAGGGCTTTGAGAAGCAAAGCAGACAGGAAGCAATGGGTGTGAGAAAACACAGAGCAGCTGTCGCCCAGGGAGGCTGTTGGTATAGTGATAGGAGGAGAGGAAGTCAGGTGTTATGAAGAGAGTAACAACAAGCGATCACTCCGTGAACCTGGGTGGAGAAAGTGTACGCCATTCAGACGAGCCAGTGCTTGACATGCATCGCGCACTACGGGTTCACGATCCAATTAACGGTAGAGGTTTCGGCTTAATTTATTGGCACAGAGGCAAGACATGAAAGCAGTACTTTAAAACGCTTTCATACAAATTCAGAACTGGGAGCGAAGTGGCACGCTCTCAAGAATTATGGCAAATGCTGCTTTGTAGTTAGGAGGAGTCACTAAGTCTAATGATATCAGGGGACATTAAGCAATAAATTATATAAGCTTGGCTTGGACAGAGTCCCGGCAAATCCCTAACATGGTAGATGTGCCCTGTAAATCTAATGTCAAAAAGGAATCGATGTTTCAGCTGGGTTCTACCGAACGTGCACAGGGCACTGAGAAAGGAAAGACCAGGTAGAAAATGGTTTGCACGATTATGAAGGATCATCCTCAGCTTAGTCTCAGCAAGTCTAAGAAAACAAGACCGTAATTGACTGATTCTTCCAAAACAATAAACACTTACGATGTATTCATTACAACTGTTATTTGGAACTCCCTTTATCTCAAATTGCGTGTTATGTCAGGAATAAAACATGACAAAGTGTGCCCTTATAGGACGATAATCAGCGACGTTGATTTTTTTTTTCCCTCCCAATAACAGTTTTAACTGTCAGCGATTACAAATTTTCATTTAATAACCAACATCATACTTTCTATTCATTTATAGTTAGGTTTACTGTCTGTGAAACGAGTCATCGCTACGCCTGAACAGCTATGTACAGTCATTCTCTCTTTCTTTCTCTCTCCTGAAGTTATCAAGAGGAAGAAAAAAAAACGTGGCTTGTCATGTTACCGAGAAACCGCAAAGCCGTCTATCCTGCAGCTTTACGTCTTTATGTCTCGCCGTTACAAAGCACTGACACCGGAGTCTCCTTCCATAAATGCCAAATAAGCGTCTCTTCACAGAATCCTCGTCCATATCGACAACGTTTATAAATCTGTTCATGTGGACCGTCTGCCGTACAAGTCCCTGTAATGTAAATAGCTACGACAGAAGTGACAACACTAACACGGACACGTTAATATAGACCTTGCAGCTGGCATGACGTAATATCTGTGTGATGCTACTTCATTAAAAAAAAAAAAATTAAATTAAAAAATATATGTTTATAGGTGTGTGTGTATATAGGTGGCAGGATTTGGGAATGAGAAGCGCATGCTGGTAATGCATGAAATATATAAACCAACTGGAGCATGTTACGTTTAAATATACATATCACGTACAAATCACTGGGGTTTTTTTTTTTTTGGTTTTTTTTTTTGAACTGGTGGACGAGAGAACGCTGGTAGGAAATCAGAACCTGCTCGTGCTCCAGGCGACTACAGCGAGAACATTCACAGCCCAGACGTGTAATCTGCTTGTCCTGGACTAAAGATGCGCCCAGCAGTGATTTACAAGCTTGTGTTTCGAATAAGTGCGAGCCGGACTACTCTGTGTGGTATATCAGTACGTATTTAATGAACAAATCAGAACAAACCCTGAACATGTACTTTACACCCACAGATGTGAGTGATAAAATAAAGCCAGATTTTGGGTTTTACTGCAGTGACGTGTGGTGCAGGAAATCTTTCCAGGTGTTATTACGTAGCTCTACTTTCCTGAGCTCTTTTTGCAGGCTAAAGCACTTGAATCCTTTTAAAGCTGTAGCGGCTGTAGGCACTGGACAAACAGAAAATAACACGGACGTTTTACGCACTCATGGGTGGCTTTCTATCCACCGGGTTTTATGTGAGGTCTAAATTTGCTGAGTACAAAGACGGGCGATCTGATGATTGTAGATCGTTAATGATCAAAATGTCTGCACGATCTGTTGTTCCAGAGAGATCGGAAGCACCGTGATATTACACGCATTTAGTCAGGTGCACTGAAAACAAATGGACATGGCGTCCCGAGATATTTATGAACCAGACATTATCCTGTTCACCAGTCCATGAACAGACCGATAACAACCAAAAGTAGGCAGTTCCTTAGCTTCCGCTTCCTCCTCAGTTTGTTTAGCAACATAAAAAATCAATCAGTCAGTCAATCAGTCAGCCAGTGATACGGATTTGGTGGATTTTACACAATGGACATGCAGCAAACACGTCCAAAAGACATGCAGAAGTGTGCAGAAAGGCGTGTGAGTGTCTAGAAACAGTGCAGAAACAAACAACAAATGCGTCTGAATAAAGCACTACTTTCCAGGGGCTGGAAAGACATCGCTGGTGTTGTGTGATCCTCGTTACTACACCTCTAAGATCTACGAGTGACAGGCCTTTCTCTTTCTATGCTCCTGTCCTTTGGAATTCTCTGCCTCTTGAACTTTGGGAAGTTCAGAATGACGATATTTTTAAAAGTTCAACTTAAGACATTTTTGCATTTGCTGGTTGATTTTGTAACGTTTTTATTGTATTGTTTATATTGTGTTCAGCGCTTTGAGAAGCTGCTTTTAAAGGCGCTTTATAAAATAAAGTTTATTATTATTACTACTCTTTTTTTCAGTGCAGCAGTACAGAGAATGCAGCGAGAAGAGCAATGGAAACCGAAACAATGACACGCGCCAACCAACTCAGCTAATGTATTCTAGTATTTAAACATATTTACATACACACGCCTGTCAATCATCTTTACATTTATAGAGATTTATATTCATAGAAAGATGACATAAAGGTGAATGTAAAGAGGCGAATGTAAAGGTGATGTTTTATTTCACATTTTTAATCAGCTATCCATGCTTCATTGCTTTCCTTTTAGAAATAATCGTTCACATTTTTGTTAAGAAGTGCACTTTATTCAAATTCGTTTGAAAAGGTACTCAAGTTGTGTCTTTTATTCTTTTCCTCTGAGGTTATGTTTTCTTTCAGAGCTATACTTTCACTACTAGGGAAACTCCTTTGGTTGCTCTCTTCGGTAACTTCAACAACAAAATTAGCCTTAATTACCAACTTGGAAAAATAATCGTGATAAGACCATGGATCATGATCCAGCCTGAGAGATCACTGAGAACACTTTGGCTGGAAAGCAGGCTTAGTGATAAAGAGACGATAGGAGTGGTGGAGCTGACCTAGTGAGCTGGCCTTCTGTTCTCTGTGAAATTCACCACAGATTTGCACAAATTTCGGAGGATTTGTTGCCGTGAACCTCGCCTGTTCGGTGCATACTGTAATGATTACAATCCTTCTATCCTTTGTCACGCAGAAGAGACTCGGTTTCCTTCTGAGTCTGGTTCCTCTCAAGGTTTCTTCTTTATGTCGTGTCAGTGAGGGTTTTTTTTTTTCTTCCCCACTTGCAAATTAGAGCTACATCCGGATTTCTCTAAAGCTGCTTTGTGACGATGTCTAGATAATCTAGTTTGCGACACAATTGAATTAAGTCAAATTGAAGCGGTGGGTGCAAGACAGAGGAAACAGCTAAATGTCAGAGAGCACAGAGAAAGGAGGTATGACTGCTCCGACCTCTCGTAAAGATTAACAGCTGAAGACTGTCATTGTCTTTATTTCCCCTGTTCTATTACGCTACAGCTAAGACACGTTCTGAATGGAAATAATGAGCCAAACATGCTTAACACAATGAAAGGGCGCAGAGCATCAGACGAATAGACAGGGCTGCGTGGGCAAAGGACATAAAGCTACAACCATTCGCTATTTTTGTATAAATTCTATCCCCTCAGCCCAGGCGTCACATCTGACCACATGACAGCGGAGTGTGTCCTGCTGTACATGATCCATATTCCAAACCGCTGTCACGGATCACACAGCTCTATCCAGCTAGTATTTAGGGAAAGTGGGTTAGCGGCAGTGTTAGCAGCGCAGGCAAGTGGATGGCGCGTGTCTCCGTGCTCGCAAACACCTTATGCTTCTTCAGTCTATCACCGTAACCTGCACTCAGAGCACCAACGATTAAGAGCCGCATTAATAGAGTACGAGTTTGCAAACCATGAATCCATGAAGCGTTAAACTCGCGCCCAAAGGGTAGACGCTGATTTAGAAGCGCAATTCCTCCTTTCCGATCGCCACTTCTGCCTTGGTTCAATTCCTTTCACCTCATAATACATTCCTGCTGGAGAGATTTGGTTCCTGTTTCACAGCTTGAATTCTCAACAGACCAAATAATAATCTTAATTCCCAGGGGCTGGGCTCGATCGATCTGGGCTTGCGGGCACTAAGCTTATATCTTTGGGTTAATAAACTTGATTTGGTCGTATACAGTGGAAGTGCATGTTTATAATAATCTGGTGGTCCGGGCTATTCACTCATTCGCAGCAGGAGAGCACGGAAATGAAGCTTCGAGGAGTGTAACAAAATTTGACACGATAAGGTGTGAATATGTGCCTTAGCTTTTCATCTTCGATTCATTAAAACATGTGACGTTATAAAAGGAAAATCAGTGAATCACGGTGAACGAAGCATTCGCTCTCTGGCCGAGCTTTCTCTG
Source organism: Pangasius sanitwongsei (assembly GCA_037576675.1). NCBI lineage: Eukaryota > Metazoa > Chordata > Actinopteri > Siluriformes > Pangasiidae > Pangasius > Pangasius sanitwongsei. The sequence continues at coordinate 13,484,308 of CM075018.1, forward strand.
GGGATGTGTCTGAAGCACGGGGCTTTTATTTCACATTCTGCCGTTTGCTAGGTTTGCTGTTGAGAAAAAAAAAAAAATAAAAAAAAATAATAATCACAGTGCTTTCTGTAGCCTTAGACATTGTTCCGACTCCTGCGTTCTACATCAGACTCCGGTCTCTTTAACCTGGATTGAATCAGTGAGGCAAGAGAAACGTGTGTGTGTTGATCCATGGTTTCGTCGAGGTCTGCTGAGCGATGCACATGTGTGGACGTATAGCCGAGGTGCTCATACGCACCAGACCTTAAGGATTTCGGGGAATCTTCCAGCTCCTGCTTGATGTTGACCAGAACCATGGCTGTAACACGCTAGCACGCTGCTGTATTAGCTCATGGAAAACAGAGTGCTTAGGAAGCGTGGGGTTTTTTTGTTTTTTTTTTAAAAACCTCTGTAGCCTCTCCCGATTCCCGATAAAGAGGAAGAGGAGAGTGGGCTTGATTAAGTTTAGATGTTTATTACACCTCACGTATAATGTAAGCGCTATTCCAGGATGAATCGCCTGCTTTATTATGCAGAGATGAATATTGTCCGATCCACTCAAAGCACGTCTGTAAATGCTGTGAAGGTAACTGTGAGGTGCTTTTGTAGCGTTCTGACACCACGACGGAAACAGGATTAAATATTCGGCAGTGCTGCAGCACTAACTGCCTAAAACACAATTCCTTGAAGAGGGGTGATTTTATCAGATGTTTCTCACTAGCTAGTGTGGGGTAAACAAACGTGTGTGTGTGTGTGTGTCAGACAGGTGAGCAGCACTGTCTGTGATGAGTACAAACACACATTTTAACAGCTGTGTCAGTCGTATAAGCCAAGACGAGGTGGTGTGATGCAACACACTGAAGCTGATTCTTTTCCAAAAACCGCATGTCCTGACGCGTTTTATTCCTCTTATATCACAGCAGCTTGCCAATGAAAAAAAAAAAAAAAAGGATGCATATTTTAAATGTGTTTAAAGCTACGTTTACTATCGTGGAACATCTGCGAGACAAGTTAGTTCCTGTTATCGTTTACGTTATAGGTAGTGTTTACGCTACAAACAGCCGTTCCCTTACCAGCCTTTCTTTTTTCTCTCTAACACACACCACACACACACACAAAAAAACACAAACGCTTTGCCATGTCAGAAAATGCAAAGTTTGTTTTTTAAAAATCAGACTGTTGCAAAGCACTGCCACTGGACGCATCTTACAAAAAAAAACCTAAATAACCCTCCTGTCACAGAAAACTTCACCATATCGACAAAATCTGTGTACGCAGAGCGTTCGTCACACACGGCCCTGTGTATGCGGTTACTATAGAGACAATAATGTATTAGAAATAGCGGATTCATATAAATCTGTTATTAGGAGTGGTATTAAAAAATATTTCAAGATCCTCAAAGACATTTCTACAAACTGTATTTAAATTTATATATATATATATATATATATATATATATATATA
>CM075018.1:13485889-13498953 GCA_037576675.1 Pangasius sanitwongsei
ATATATATATATATATATATATATATATATATATATATATATATATATATATATATATATATAAATGTATATTTTATAAATGAATGTATGAATGAATGAATGACAGGCTTGGGAATTTGAAAAAAAAAAAAAGAACAAAGTAAAAATCTGTTTACCATTTTAAAATTTTGAAGATTAAAAATGAAATTTTAACATCAAACCAGCTGCTTCCAGGCATTTAATAAAATGATCTCAGAAAATCACATCGAAACGCATACTGAGAATTTCTCGAGATATCAGTATGATATGGTCACATCACCCAAAGCTTCCTGGGATGGTTCACTGCTGTCAGGGCTGCTGGAACAGGAAATGAATCCACGCCTTCTGACCAATCAGCACGCAGCATTCAGCAGCGCAGCTGTTTAACATCACTGAATGAACACAGCACACTCCAGCAGGGTTTCAGTATGAGCACAGCATTACGTTTCTGAATCTTCTGGAAACCATCTCACACACATTAACATCATGCAGAATGCTGAAGAAACCTAATGTTTACTACGTACTGGAATTAATAAACTAATAAGACATTTCAGCCGAGAAATGTAAAGTCAGAGTGATTTATAAAGCTTTCGAACTGGTTAAAAACAGGGGGTTTTGAGTCAATAAGCCCTTTTTGTGTGTATAATGGAGCAGTAAGATGGTTGTCCTGCACATGTAAAGGAGCTGAGTGACCTTCTGGCATTGAGCCAGCCCTTAGCCAGCTAGCTACACACATACACACACACACACACACACACACACAGAGAGACAGCAGGCGTTTATTCACTGTGCTCCATGCACACTTCAGAAGTGTTTATTAATACCAATGTACTCCATTTCTAAGCCTAATCTCAGCAGCTGAAGGTGAACGGTTCACGGCAGCTAGCTCACTAGCATGATGTGCAGCTAACGGTTAGCCTGCTAGCACAGAGGCTGAAGCTGCAGCGTTAGCTCCCACTCTGTAGCTCTGTATGTCAGCTAAATGATGAAAAGTTGTAGTCTATACACGAAGAAGGTTAGAATACTACTCACCGTGTTGCTAGGGGAATACAGCAGGAGCAGGAATGAGACGCGGTGTGTGTGTGTGTATGAGTGAGAGAGAGAGAGAGACTGTATGTACGTGAGTGTGTGTGAGTGTAGGAGTGTGTGTATCTCCGCTGGCTCGCTGAGCTCTGCACATCTCCGCTCCGGGGAACGTCGATATTACTCAAGGAGGCGGAGTCAAGAGCAACCATGGCTGTATCCCAAACGGCTTCCTGCTCCCGAGACAAGCCCACTACAACACGTATTACATAATGGGGTTTTTACACTAGGTAGTGCAGTATAAATACAGTAAAGGACTATATATGATATATATATATGATTCAGCCCAATCCATAGCCTGGTCCAGCTTACAGTGCAAAGAGAGGGAGGAATGATCACAGCCACAGCCACTCCTTATTTAGATTCTCTCTTTTTTCTTCTTTTCTTTTTTTTTTGTAGGTGAGAATATTTCTAAATTCAGCTGAGATCACACATTTACAGCTTTTCAACTGCTGTCTATGTAAAACATTTTCATCAAAAACCACCTACTTCTATGTGTGTTAAAAAAAAAAAAAAACTCATACAATTAAAAATGCATTTGTTCCCCTGTGCCTCAACTGCATTTCCATACTGCATATATTCCTGTTCATATATTTATTTCTTGCCCATTTCTCATTTTTAATTTAGCATTTAAATGCACAGTCTCTAGAAGAGTAGGCCAGGTTTTCATTTCACAGCAAGTTATATACAGTATACAACTGCGTTTGAGAAATAAAAAAAAGTCTTGAATCTTACTGTTTCGCAAACACCAGCAGCCCAGATGTGGTAAATAAGATTTAAGAATGCCGAAATAAAAATGATGCACTGTGGAGAAAATATAGAAAATATAAACATAACAAAACAGCACACTGACCATAGGTTTATGGACGCTGTGTGTACAGGACATTATTTATTTTTCTTGGCTTCAGCTAATGCATTATTAAATCACTGACAAAGAATTTCTCCAGTTTCCATGGCGGTTTGGAGAAGAGATTTTTAATTGAGAAGTCCAGGAGAACTTGTGCATTAACAAAAAAAAAAAAAAAATCAAAGGTTTTATAAAATAATCATGTCAGATTACTGTACTTCCAGTGACTGGTGATGCAAGAGGGCAGACGCGCAACACAATGCACAGCAGCGTGAAAGCACAGAGAACAGGCTGCATACAGGTCACTGGCTACACAAAGAAAAGCATGAAGTTTAGAAAAGCATAAACTGCATCTACCCTCTTCCATACTTTTAGGATCGGATTGGATAAGCGTAGACATCGTTGCATTTGAATGCGTTGCTCTGGAATATCAGGCGCAAGATAAGAATTGAAATTCAAATGAAACACTTTTGGGCGTGAGCACTGAACTCTGACACTCTCTTGCTGAACACACACTGAGGGCCCATCTGCTCCTCTGACACACACACACACACACACTCAAAATGACATCATTCTGGCCAACACCTCAGCCTATAGACACACTCACACTAACTGCCTTTTTTTTAAAAAAATTTAAAAAAAAAGCAGAATCAATAACTTAAATTCTCAATTACAATAAGTTAAAAGGGCAGCTAGTGCCCTAAAATGGAAGAAGAAAAAAAAAAAAAAAAAAACCACAGAAATAACAGTACAGTATGCTGTAAGAGCTTGTGAATTTTTTTTTTTTTTAAATTAAGTGATACCCTTTTTTGTGCTTGTTAAATATGGCAGGGAAAACATTTGCATTCATAGGAAACAAATATAAGCGATCATGTCCAAAACCGAGGCTGACACGAGGAAAACAATACTACAGAATTTACAAAGGGATAAAGGTAAAGTTATTATTATCATTATTATCATTATGAATGCAGACTCAGTCACAGTAAATAACATTACAGTTTTGATCAAATGGAAAAGAACAAAACACAAGAAAAACATGAATTAAAGTTTACATATAGGCAACTTACATTGTCTATTTAATACAAATATAAAAGCAAGATGCAAGTACTTTGAGAATAAAATAGATGTTCCTTTAAACATTTCCATGTTTACTTCAACAGCTACAAAACCAGTCACTGCCTCAGAGTCTCTTCGTCTGACGATGTCAAATATTCAAACAGTCCTTGACAAATAGGTCACGTATGAAAAGGTGGTTTTGCATAACATCAGCGACGACGTGGAGAAAAATCAATCAACCAACCGACCAAAAGAAAAATAGAACTTTATATGGAGGATAATTAACAAATTTAAGTGCTTAAAAATTTGTTTCATAACCAAAATAATATCCCTTGCGTGTAATGCCATAAACATTATAGTCCTTCAAAAAAAAAAAAAAGAAAAAGAAAAAGAAAAAAAAAAAAAACAGGCATAATTGATGCCTAATCTTGAACCACAACCCTGAATTACATTCAAACCTTTTAACATTAAACGTTCAAGTAATTTCTCTTCTTTTTTGTCTCATGGGTCGGTTTGTTTTGGCTCGCAGTTCTCCCCAGAGGTACGATACCACTTATTTATCTTCTTTTGCTCAGGTTCAAGTCTGTCTTTTTTTTAAATTCCACCTCTCCTATACTACAGGTTTATGAGGAGACCTGTGAGGAGAGCTGTGTGCTGACGCCCTCATGTGGATGAGGAGCACAATGCGATCTGCTGCACTGTTCCCAGGTCTGTCAGTAGCTGTCTGATGCGGTGCTTGAGCTGAGGGAGCCGCGCCAGAGGGTCTGGAGGCTCCAGCTCACCTGTGTAGTCCAGCCAACTTTCTAAAACTGAACAAGGAACAAAGAGAATAGGTATGTTTCATCCATCTGGGCATATAGTAATTAATAACTGCATTTCCACAAAAAAACAAACAAACATAAAAACGGCACTATCAAATAATGTTGTACAATTATCCTGGAAAGTACGCATCAACGACTATGCAATCAAAAGCATCAGTCAAGTATAGTTCTGTCCCAAAACCACATCATTGTTAAAAATAAATAAATAAATAAAATAAATAAAATAAATACACCAGTGCCATATGTACTAAATGCTGCCATATTTTGATGGAGTATTTAGTTTTGGGCAGTTTGTTGTTTTTCACTGCAGCGTTTCTTACAGATATTTTAAGTAAGATGGATATCGAGTGGATATTTCAAATAAAGCCTAAAACCAGTGTCTGATTTCAGCGGTCTTTTAAGATTATTACTCGTCACACTGTATGACCCCAATAATATCTTGACTGCATTCTATAACAGATAACATGTTCTCCAAATCAGATGAAGGTCCTCTAATAATAGTCCTGCAATTAAAGAAAATTGCTACATCCTGCTTATGTCAATCAACCAACGTGATCTGGGCTCGTGCACAAACGTGCATCACGAGACATCAGGTGTGTAACAACACATCGTGACACGAGGCGTCATGGAAATCAGCGTTCTGTTAATAATGCACGTAATGCAGCTGCACTGTTTAAATAAATTAATTGAATTAAAATAAAGAGAGAGCATGGTGGTCACGCATTCTTTCATGGAGTGCCGGCGAGATCTGCACTCGCGAAGCCCGATAGCTACGGATTGAAATGACCAACAGTGATGTTCAAACACAAAGGCCACGGAAACCGGGCATTTTAGCTGACTTTGGAGCTCTATTTCTGCTACGGGCCTCATTATGTTTCAGTCAATCATATTCAAAGTCCCAAAGTCAGACACTTCACAAATTCACCCCAAAATTCTGATTGAATAAACAAAATGTATTTATTTTTAAGATATTATGAACCTGTAGTACATTTGTTTATAATATTAAATTTCTATTTGTAGCAATATTTAATTTATTTAGTTTTATACGGACAAAAAAAAAAAAAAAAAGTTTTATTCAGAAATAAAAAAAAAAATCAGTCATAATTTTTCTTCATTCTAATTTTGTTCAAAATATTCTGGTACTGGAGCGCATCGTTACATCCTTATGAGATAATTATTCTTCAAAGTGAGCTTGAGGTAATAAATTAAATAAATATCCATGTTTCATTTATATTTTGGCATTGCCACTGGTATTTTGTCCCCTTGAGTTTTACATACTCCTGTGCCTGAGATTTTAATCAAACATTTCTGACACTGGCAAAAAACACTTTTCTGTTGAGTACTATGTGACATGTGTTAGTATGCGGTTTGGACATATAACATTTAAAAAAAGAAGAAGAAGAAAAAAAAATCAGTTTCCATCACATGTTCTCTTCAACAAAAAAGCCACCAGTTCTACCTCAACCAAGTATATATTTTTTTTCTGGCATTTCTAATCAGGTTTTTTTTAAAATCCTTTTTTATCAAAAAAAAAAAAAAGAAAAAAAAAGAAAAGAAAAACGTTTTGATTAAAAACTACAACAGAAATTGCACATAAACTTCATACGGTTACCAGCTCGGTCAGAGTTGGTTCAATGCTCACCATCCAGCTCCCGCTCTATGAGGTCCATCCTGTGGCTGACCTCGTCCTGCACAGCCTCGATGTGTTCCAGCAGGTTCAGCTGCCACTGCTGGTGTAGCAGGAGGTCGGGGTCGGGTTTGGAGTCACAGGTCTCCGGGTCAGGCTCCTCTTCCTTAACCTGGGCTGCACAGCTCTTCTCTCTTTCAGCCGCCGCCAGCAGCTTCATGCGACACTCCAACTCCTAATAACAATCAGGATGAATCAGTATGCACTGGGCCTATCTAGAGCAGGATGTATTGATCTAAAGCTCTTCTGCCCCATCATAAAGCCTGGGAGGGAATCATAACTATAAATCAGCAGAAACATTAGATTGCTTTTAACAAATTAGAGGCATCATTATGAGAGACACTGAAGCAGCAAGAAGCAGAAACATTAAAAGATGACTGACGGCTACACACTCTGTGTGTTCAAGGCTCATTTATTTACAATCTCTTTTAGCTATTCTCATTTTTAAATTATCCCCAGGGAAACGATTGCCTTTCTCTGCCTTGTCCCAATTTGGAAGCAGGCTAGAGTCAACAGAACGGGTTTAAGAACTCATGTTCTCCAGCTGCCCTTGATCAGCTAGTCCCGGATAAACAAATCTAACCTAAAATCACATCAACGATAGTGCACTGTTAGACCACCTTAGCGTTGGTCAGCTGCAGTTTGCGTGTCTCGAGCTCCAGAAGCTCCTCGGTGCTGCGTGTCTCCACCACCAGCCGCTGCTCCAGTGCTGGATAATACGCATGTGGCTTTTGGTAGCAGTGCTCGCTGCTGATGTAAGACGTCTGGAAGGAGAAGGCGGGAGGCACGGGCTGTTTGGAATTGACCGGCTGACCATCTGTGGAGTCCGCTGCATAAGGGGATGAGGGACAGGGCGTGGTCATGCCGGAATGCCCCGCCCCCTTCCTGAGTGTGCCGTCAGAGGGCTTCCAGGGCTGCCGCCACAGTTTCAGGTCTGGGTGAGCCTGAGCCCTGTCAGACAAACAATACAGGCTTCATTACAAAGAGAAAGCTAGCTCAAAAATGATTTCGTGGCTGTTTTCACAGACAGATTGAAATGCAGTAAGTGTAATACATACATAATACATAAATAGTAAACAGAGCACAAACACAATTAACAGTTTCAGTGAATATGACAAGCAGCATTCAAGCCTTCCAGGCATACAAGTCATTAAAGGTTTGCATGTAGAGTCAGTTATACCAGAGTTACAACCTGCACATCATTAAACACAAATGTCAATATGGGTAACAATAAAATCCAAGCAGGAAAAGAGGAAAAACCTCGAAATTTACTACAAAACCCATAGCGAAGGTCACTGGATGAAGCGGCTCAGACTGAGGCTTGTGAATTCAAAGTTCATGTAGAAAACGCGGGCACAAAATGAAACCACTGCTAGAAACAAATGCACGTCTTTCACATCCTGTGTCCTTTCTGCTCTAGCGAACTGACTTTTCTGCTGGATGTATTATTATTACCATTTGGTCTGACCTCAGCATTAAGGTAAAAAGCCTAGTTTTCAGGTGTCTCCTGTGTCACTGCAGCAAGAGGTCAAAAATCATCAAAATCGCATTCCATAAAAGCAATCAGAATAAAAACGCACCAAGAACAGAGGTTATAACACAACAGCAGGCCAATTCGATTGTTTCCATGAAGCTGTTTGTTAGCAAGTACGTCATAATAAGGAAAAATGATATACTTAAGATTATTTAAAAACTACAAATGCATATGCAACTAGGCATAATCTTAAGCTACATGTAGTTAAGTGTAAATTTTCTTAAAATAGGTAAAACAATGCCGTTTATTTACTGTTAACTTCGTACAATGAATATTAGAATAAAAAAAAAACTATTATACATATGATTATAAAATAAGTGATTATGATTATATAATTAAAGCGATATGGTATGTATTGGGAAGGAGGGACAACAAGTGCGTTGAGTGCAAAAACTTCATGTAATGAATAACTAATGAAAGTATTGGAACAGCAAGGCCAATTCTTTTGTTTTTACTGTACACTGAAGACATTTGAGCTTGAGATCAAAGAATGAATATGAAGACAGATCAGAATTTCAGCTTTCATTTCCTCATATTTACATCTAGACGTGTTAAACTATTTAGAACATGGCACCTTTTGTTTGAACCCATCCATTTTTCAAGTGATCAGAAATATTGGAACATGTGACTGACAGGTGTTTCTTGTTTCTTGTAGCTTGATTGTTTAAACAGTTAACAGCTCTGAATCTCTACTCTTGGTTTGAGCCCTGGGTTTTGCCTGTGAAGACTGCATTTGTTAATAAGGATAAACCAACATGAAGACCAGAGAGCTGTCTATGGGAGAGAAGAAGGCCATTTTGAAGCTGAGAAAAAAGGGAAAATAGATCGGAGCCATTGCAGGAGCATTGGGCAAAGCCAATACAACAATTTGGAATGTCCTGAAAAAGAAAGAATCCACCGTTGTACTAACACCCAGACATCGAACAGATCAGCCAAGGAAAACATCAGCAGTTGATAAACAAGAGGTGTTTGGGGGGGGGACAACCCACAATCAGTAACATCACCAACCACCTCCACATAGCAGGGTTGAGACTATCACTATCCACCATTTAAAAAAGACTTTGAGAGCAGAAATATAGAAGCCATACAACAAAATTCAAACTACTCATCAGCACTGAATTAGTAACAAATACAGAGATGAGCCACAAAAGTTCTGGAACCAGCATTAACCTTTACCAAAGTGATGGAAAAGCCAAAGTGTGGAGAAAGAAAGGATCTGTTCATAATCCAAAACATACAAGCTCATCGGTCAAGCACAGTGGAGGTAGTGTCATGGTTTGGGCTTGCATCGTTGTTTCTGGTACAGGTTCACTAATCTTTACTGATAATGGAAATCAGGATGGTAGCAGCAGAATGAACTCAGACGTCTACAGAAACATTCTGCCTGCCAATTTACAGAGAAATGCATCCAATCTAATTGGGAGGAATTTCATCCTACAGCAAGACAATGAGCCAAAACACACTGGCAACACAACAAAGGACCTCATCGTGGGTAAAAAGGCGGAAGGGTTTAGACTGACCAAGTCAATCACCAGACCTTAACCCAATTGAGCAGCATTTCACCTCCTGAAGAGGAGACTGAGGAGAGAAATCCCCCCCAAAACAAACAACAACTGAAAGAAGCTGCGGTACAAGCCTGGAAAAGAAAAATGCAACAGCTGGGTGATGTAAGTGGGTCACCGGGATGATGAAGTTATTGCAAGCAAGGGATATGCAGCCAAATATTAAGTGTTATTTACTTTATCTGTTCCTATACTTTTGCTCACCTAACTTTATTACTTCTACATGTAAATATCAGGAAATGAAAGCTGAAATTCTGATCTATCATCTCATATTCATCTTTGGATCTCAAACCCATGTGTCTTCAGCATATAGCAAAAACAAAGGAATTGACCGTGCCGTTCCAATACTTTCAGAGGGAACTGTATATGAAACAAAAAAAAAAAAGAGGAATTTCAGATATGGTCTTTCTGACAGATCGCAGTTACTAACTAACTACATCAGTCTTTGTTTAACTGACAGAAAAATGTGAATCAGTTGTGTGGAATAGCTGGAATTCAGCACTCAATCTGCCTTATCTCTCTCCACCAAGCTTGACAACAGAGTAAACAATAATCGAGGTTACTCTTTTTTTTAAAAAAATTCTACACTTGACTGTCAGGAAGAATCACTTGTACAACCTTTACTTGGTGAATAGAAACTGAACCTACTGCAGTATGCTCATTTTGAGCTGGAGGCCGTTGAGCACTTCGAACACACGGTGCACGTCGCCCAGGAGCTGATGCGTGGCTGCCATTTTCTTGCCATTCTGATGAGAGTAGTTTTCTTCTAAGAAGGGCAGGCCGTACATGTGACCGCTGCTGAGCCAGTCCTTATCGTACCAGTAGCGCTGACTCTGTCTCTGAGCTAAACACAATGCATTCAGAAACAAGAAAAAAAAAAAAAAAAGAATTTTAAAACAAGAATATCAAGTCTATCATGGCTATAATTATGATCACTGATATTAGGCTGACATCATCTGACAAATGCAAAGTTTCATTACGGATAAGGCAAAAATATTTGACACAACAGTAGAATGCGGATTGTGATCCTAAGGTACCCAATATCCATCGCGAGCATAAATTATACATTTAGTGCCGCACCACTGGACAGGCAGCGGTGGAACGAAACTCATTTCATGGCCATCACTGGGAGAATTCTCAGAGTGGAGATTAAGCGAGCTCACCAGGTGGGTCCCTGCAGATGTAGCAGCTGTAGGTGTCAGGGACGCTGTCCTCATACAGGCCCATGCATGTGCCATGCTGCCAGCATAAACACTCATCACACTGAAGAGGGAGATAAAAAGTCAAAGTGGTTACTACCAGCACACGCTAGCTGAGACTTCAGTCTCTTCAGTGCACACGCATGGTAACAGCAACGCAATGAAATTTTCTTCACTCAAAAATCATCTTGTCCAGGGAGAAAAAAAATTACTTGGGTAAATATACAGTACACGCTATATGGCCAAAAGAATTTGGACACATGACCACCACATGCACATGTGGGCCTTCCTCAAACTGAAGTTGGACTGCCATGAAGTTGGAAGCACACAATTGTCTAGGATGTCTTTGTACAATTTTCCCTTCTCTGGAACTAAAGGGCCCAAAACTGTTCCATGACATGATGAGGTTGGACTGGAACAACTCGAGTGACCTGCAGTGACCTGACTTCAAACCCACTGAACACCTTTGGGATGAATTCACCCAGGCCTCCTCACCTGACAATATCTGATATGACTTCATCAATCTCCTTACATTTGATCAGTAACGATGATTTTTTTTTTTTTAACCGCCATGGTGTCCTCCATGTTGATTTTTCTCACTTGCCCCCAGAGCTGACTGATCAAGTGATAACAAGTAGAACTCAATGACATCAACACCAATGGGGAAATCTCCACTGCCATCAAGTATTGCTACTAATTTGTATGCCTCAAATACCTATAAAATATAGCGATCAGTTCATCTAGTGACGGAAAGCATGAGTCCTTACAAATCCTACATTTAACCACTAATTTTTGAGATATTGCACTAACAAAAATTTCATAGCAACGAACCAATGGCAAAAATTATTGACGTTCCTAAACATGAATGTGTAAGTATCCCTGCATGACAAACAGGAAGGAAGTTATTGAAGAAAAACTATTTCAGAGACATTTGACCTTTGGATCAATTCCACAATCTGTTGAGTTCATCTGCTATTTAGTGATAATTCTACATAAATCCTACAAACATTCAACCACTCGTTCTTGAGAATCTCGGATGGACGGACGCACGGACAACACAAAAAAAAAAAAAAATGCCTCCACCATCTAGGGCCGGAGCCACTACAAAGGGCCTGATGTGACTTTTCCACCGAATATATACCTCCATCATGACAATAAGCCATGAGACCATGTCCATTTCAGACTCTCTCCTGTGTGTACAAAGTTGACGCTAATCTAGAACAACACTTCGTTTTGGGCAAAGCAAGCCCACCTGGATCATGAAGTCGTTCTCCTCCTGCACCTCGCACACACAGCGCACTATCTCTGAGTCATGACCCACCGTCTCCACCCCCTGCTCAGAGAAAGGCGTGTTCAGATCGAGCCCCGTCTCCGACTCCTCCTCCTCGCTCCACAGAGGGCTGTCTGTAGACCAGTCGCTGCCACTGTCTTCACCTGCAGCACAGGAAACCAGAGATGAAGAAAAAAGGTTGGAAAACAGATGGCTCGACCTCACACACACATTCACACACACATATACTGTACGTGTATATATACAGTGGGGAGGGGGTAAGAACCAGTCAGAGAAAAGCCACAATTGAACAAAGGACAAGAGAAAAGTGTAAGATCAAAGCTGAGACTAAAAGCAGACTAGGAAGCGGAGAGGAAGCCTGGTTGAAAACGGGCCCCTGTGTTTGATACCCACCATCATCGAGCTCTGGTTCGGGGAAGTGTGCGGCGTAGGAGCGGTGTTTGTGGGAGAGGGGCAATTTGTGTGACAGTTTTGGATTGCAGGGGTACGAGCTAAAGCCATTGCTCTTATCACTGCCGTGAGAGTCTGTCAGAGGAAGGGAGAGCAGATGCCAGACAGTGTTAGGACATACAAGACACACACTTAACATCCACACACACACACACACACACACACACACACACACAGAGCAGCTTCCTAGCCATGAAGAATTCACAGATGACACTGGCATCTCTGAGAAGCATCTATGAAGGTGCTATTGCTTATCGTGCTTAAAGAGTTCAGCTAAAGGTCATGAGGCAAGTTACAGGAGCACTGCCTATAAAGTCAGACAAGCTAGCAGGAGGAGACATTCCTATACTACAGTGCTCCGGAGCTCTGTCCTGCTGAGAAACAAACAGTACGCATTAAACCCATTCAGATGAATTGCAGTAATTTCCTAACTCATGATCATGAAGCAGGTGACACAAACACCAATGAAGAGCAAGAAAAAAAAAAAGGTCAAAAACAGGAAACAAGAGAAAACCTGCCTCGAGCCCTGCCGTGTGTTCAGACTAAAGACAGTATGTAGGTTGCAGTATGTGACCATGAACATTTCAAAAGACACCGGCGTGGTGTACTGCTTATGCTAACTGACCACTGTGAAGAACAGCTACAGTGCCTTGTGTAAGTATGCTACCAGTGTGGCTGATCAATCCTACAGTGATAGCCACAGAATATTATATTGAGTACTGTTACAAAGAATTGTGTATAGTTTATAGTGCATAGTGATGCAGTCTAATGATAAAGTATGATACAATATGTAAGCACATTTCAAACAACCACTGCCTATACATTTAACAAAATTAACAGCAGACATGGTATGACTCAGATGTGTGTGTGTGTGTGTGTGTGTTCAACAGGCCTGTACAACAGAAAAGCACTTGAACTCAGTGGAGAGATTATGCCACATGTCCAACCGTCTTACCTGACTTGGACCTCTTTTTCTTCTTTTTCTTCTTCTTTGGCTTGAGGCAGAAGTCCCTCTGCTTCTTTTCTCTCCTCTTCTCTCGTTCTGTCCCCAAACCCCCCCCCCCCGCCAAAAATTCAGAAATTAGAAATATTTCTTCTTTAACAGCTTTCACTCATAGCAAGACTATTTCATGTGCAGCAGTAGATGTGAAGAGGGGGATGCACTCCCATACCTGTTTCCATGGTGACCCAGTCTCTGTCGTCATGGAGCGCACGGTTGGTGTGCTGGTTCTCTTTGCTTCTCTCGCAGTGGGAGGAGCTGCGCTGACGATGGACACCGTTGGCAGTATGGGGTGACGGGGTGTGACTGGATTTACTGTCACTCAGCGGGGACGGAGTGTCTGTGTATGACAGAGAGACAGAATGAGACACACACACCCCACATATACACACACACATACAAACATACATACATACATATACATATATACATATATATATATATATATATATATATATATATATGTCTGGAAGTATTTGGACAATGACAGAGTTTTTGTGATTTTGCCTTTATACA
>CM075018.1:13499053-13519284 GCA_037576675.1 Pangasius sanitwongsei
TTGACAATGATACGCCTACCTTCTCCAGAGTATTCTTGACTTCTGTTGATGTTGTGAAGGGGTTTTTCTTCACTAAGGAAGGGATTCTGTGATCATCCACTTTAGTTGTCTTCTGTGGTCTTCCAGGCCTTTCGATGTTGTTGAGCTCACCAGTGCATTTTTTCTTTTTAAAAATGTACCCAACTGTTGATTTGGCCACACCTAAGGTTTTTGCTATCTCTCTGATTGATTTATGTTGTTTTTTCAGCCTAATGATGGCCTCCTTCACTTGCATTGACATCTCCTTGGACTTCATATTGGTAGCTCCAGTCGATCAGCTGCCAAATGCCAACTCAATACCGGATATCAACTCCAGACCTTTTATCTGCTTCATTTGTCTTGAAGTAACAAGGGAATGGACCACACCTGGTCAGTTAACTTCTTGTCAGTCAATTGTCCAAACTTTTAGTAAACTAAAAATGCCTTATTACGTCTTATTGAAACCATTCCAGTCTCCACAGTATCCCAACACTGTGTGCTTACCTAGTGATGCAGAAACGGTGCGGCGTCTGCGGGGAGTCTCAGAGGTGTGTGTGTGGCTCTCCTGGGCCTGAGGTTCGGAGGTGTGTGCGTGAGTGCTGTGTGAAGAGCACAGCTCGCTCTCAGAGTGGTAGTACTTCATGTGATAGTGCAGCAGAGACGCCTTGCGGAAGGATTTGGTGCAGCCTGGCACCTGGCACTTAAACGGGTTATGGTCCAGTTCGATGGAGAGGATGGGCGGCGGCTGGTTCTTGATGACCCTGTACACTGTGGGAAGACATGTAACAGAAACTATTACTAAAACATATTTTAAGAAGGCAGTGGGTGGCGGGTGTAGACCAAATATGTATGCGAAGCCAAACACTGATGAATTTTATTTCACATTAATAAACTCAAAACATTCTCCATTTTCCTTGATGGAACGCGGGTGCGTTGCAACTTTTGAGGGGGCAAAATCATGTTGAGGTAAGAGCACTGATCAAAACTTGTATATGCTGATTGACCAACCGGCCATTTTTATTGGGGTGTGGGGGTCTGATATTCCAGATGTGGAGCAAGGATAGTTCTAGTTTTCCCTTGAATCTGGAGTCTGCCAGTCGATAGGCACAGGAGGGGCAGTTGAAATCCTCTGCTAACATAATTACCATTTGCTTCTTCTTACACTCAGACGTGACTCACACATGTTTTGTTGCTATGGTAATGTTCACACCAAAAGCTGATGCATACATGCACTATAGTTGGGATTACACGTAATGTGAAAGTAAACAGATGTTCTGCGTCCGGATAAAGGGATCACAATGATTTATTCAGTTTTGCAAAAAAATTACTGCATGTAAACATAGCTAATGCTGCCTTTAAATGTACAAAATCATGCACTTTAAGAGGCACTGTTCTTAACACTAATTAGCGGGATGGTGGTGATATTTTTGAAATGTCCATTATATCTACATAGTTCATGTGGAATATAGTGATCGCTGGCAGAGAGCAGAGAGAAAGAGAGATGGATAGAGATGTTTGAGTGCACTCACATGGCTCCCTGCTGTACTTATTGGTGGTTGGGAGGTGGACTTGTCGTTGCAGCAGTGTGGCTGAGGAAAATAAAACCGGTGAGCATACATAAAGAAAAAATAAAGCTAAGAAGGTTAGTTATTTAACAGAAACGACGTACCGAGATCAGGAGTAGACGCTGTCTGTACAATAGGCTTGGGGTTCTCCAGAAGACCTGTCTTGCAGAGACCATCCTTATCACTGAGACTTTCTGGGACAGAATCTGATCTAGCAGGTCTGATCTGGGATCGACTGTTTCTGTCTGTATGAGTGAAAAAAAGACAATTGTGCACGGAAGAGGGTCCATGCAACAAACGACAAAGAGCGTCAACTGTGTGGGAGCACTTTAGTTTAGATGTGAAAAACAACAAATGTCACTGCAAAAATGAACTCAAACAGCATACCAGCACACCTTCAATGCTGCAGCACCTGAAAAGGCAACATCCAGGTTTCACAGCACGGGAAGTTCACTACTAGATAGATTTGAATAATTCTGGATAATCTTAACTCGCACAACTGTTTCAAGCACAATGTAATTGAGAGTGACAGCCCTAGTTATGTCCTTTTTGGTAGTGGATTAATTGTGGCAGGACAAAAGCACACGGAGGGGGCGGGGGCTGGGGGGTGAGAAAAAGAGAGAGTGAGAGAGGGGCTGTATGTATGGACCTGTAGTATTGGCTCTGCTCCTCTTGGATGGAGGAGTTTGTCCCGTGGACGCACGTCTTTTCCTCAGCTCTGGAACGCTGGCCTGTTCTGTGTCTTTTCCTGTGTGAGGCACAAAAGCCAGCAATGCTGTCAGCATGATTCATCAAAAAACAAGACCTGCTAAGATCTGTGTCTGGAATTGATCTACTAAAGCAGCAGTTTAAAAAAATTTTTTTTATATATTTATATATATATATATATATATATATATATATATATATATATATATATTAATTACACAATTTTTTTTTAATCACGAGGGTGTTTTCCAATAGGAAGTAAAAAAAAAAAAAAAACAGGCATAAAACAACAAGCAAAAGATCCAAATCCTGTATTTCACAGTCATGGAGAGAATGTACAGTTGAAACTAAAATAATGCAACAGATGCGGCAAAGAAGAATTTGGTGGTTGACGCTTTAATTGAGCATTACTTACATGCATATGTTTCGTGTATCTCCTCCATTTTTTCCCCCCCCACACGCACACACCCCGAGGTTTTTCCTCCCTCCAACAATTTAGGATCGCTTTAGCATTTCCCTAATATTCCGAAGAGCTCCTCTACAAACCCAGACTGAAACTACTCCATTTTGCTTGTTGTATTGTTTGGATTACATCCCGACCTAGCTCTACCGGATAAACTTGCCTTTTCGATCAATCAGCTAATGCTTGACACACAGCGCTGCAGATTCACCTCCGCGATCCATCCTTGCTTATCGGGGCTGAATGAGATCTAAATATAGCAATATCCTTTTGTTTGACAAAACGAGTGTAATACCCAGTTACATCACCAAGCCCTGCACATACCCCACTCCCATGTACTAGTCTGTTTACAGCAGGACGGTCACATTAATCGGTTTCTCATTTTTCCTCGCCCTCCACACATTTCACGCGCGATCACGTCATTCCCTTACCCACAGTGTGATCGCTCGTGATTGGTGGAAACACTCAGCCCGAGCAGAAGAGACAGAGAAAGACGCAGAGGTGCACGGCTAAAGTATTTTCTTCATCAACCTGAACTGAAAAAGTTTAATTTACAACTAATTAATTCTATATTTTTAATTGAGAAATGATTTTTAAAAAATAGCCCGCATCTCGTCTTTTTTTTTTCCTTCGTTCTCTTTTAAACACTTTGTAAGGAATTTATGTAGGCCAAGTTAAATGTAGCTTACACCAATCACTAGAGTCATAATTCAGAGTGTTTTTGGTAAGATGCTGTTACTTTATTTGTAGCACATGTAAGTGCAGCGTAAACGTATTAGGCAATATATTACCCATAAACCCATTCTCGGCATCCCAACACAAATAAGTTTACCTTTGCATCCTTGCAAAGGTAGAAATCAGTTCTATGTTTCACACAGTTCAGTTAATGTGTGCTCCAATCAAGTCATTTGTAGACACACACACAGAAAAGCGTTGAATTGAACTCTTTCACATCTCTAACAACCGCAGAGGTGTGTGTCAGCTCAGTCTTACCCTCCGCTACTTTGCCTCTTGCTCTCCTGTTCTGGCCAAGAGTGGCCTCTTTTTCTTTCTCGTCTTTCTCTTGTCCCTCTCCACAGCTCTCATGGGCACCGTTCTGAAGTGTTCCAACTTTCTCCTCGTCTCCTCCTCCTCCGTTCATCTCCATTGCTTCCCCTCCTCCGTTCTCCTGTGCTTCTGTCTTCATGTCTCCACTGGACGGCTTATCCTCCTGCGCTGTGTGTCCGTTCGCCATTTCTGACGGCTCCTTTTCAGCCAGCATGGTGTCCTGAAGCTTGCTGCACTCGTCTGTCACTTTTGAGTCTTCTTCCTCCGACTCTGTCTCGCCATCCTGATGATTCCTTCTGTTTTCTTTGGTCTTACAGTTTTTTCCTGCTGCCCGCTTTCGGCTTGGCTGCTCCGGCTTGTTGCTCGTGTTCTGGAGATTGCAAAGATAAGTGGGCTTTCACCTGAGGCCTCATGCTAAATGAACACTCTCAAAATCTTTTTTTTTTTTAAATAAGGGATTTAAATGTAAGCTATTTATCCAAAATACTCGTCAAAGACTTTAGTCAGTGTTATTCTGATTGCCACGGATGGAAAGAGTGGATTCTTACCTCCTTTCTGAAAGGCTTAATCTTTATCCCTTTCACGGTCTTAACAACACCATCAAAAAACTTCACCGTGTAAGAATCTGTAACAAAACAAAAACAGCACACCATTGAAGTTAGTAACATAGTAACAGACAGTAACCATATGGTATAGTACAATAATAATGACAAATTTATATTATATATGATGACATAACGTGATGTGCTACATAATAAAACACTGTTATGAGAGAATAATAACCATATGAGTTTGCTAATAAATGTATCATTTGTCCACCCCTGATCAGGATAGACAATATCAGAATTATGCCCCAATATTTTCTTACGAGTATAACCCATCCACAGGAACTGACCGTCTTTATCACGGGAGAGGATCTTAGCAGGATAGTAGCGACAGTCTGACCAGCTGGCTAAAACCTTCTGGTTGATTTGAAAACCCTGAAAAAATTATTAAAAACACATACACAATAATGAACAATGCTGTACTTGTTATTAAAAAAAAAAAACCCCTCGTTTTAAATTAATAAGCGACCACAAGTTCTTTTCGAGAGTCAGTAGTCACCGGGGCCATGTTGTGCTCTTGCAGGCCCTGTCTCCGCAGCTGGATTCGTTCCACAGGCCGAAGGTACGGGCTGCTCCAGTCGAACCACTCATCATAGCGATGACTCCACTGTCTGTAGTGAATCAGGACCTTCTCATCCTCGTAGTCGATCTTCTCAATGCTGGCAGCATACCTGATCATTTCAAACAGACAAACAGAGATTTCGCATTAGACTGGCAGGCGTCATATCAATGTTTCCACACAACACTGCACCTTCTCCAAAAGATAGTTAGCTAACTAGTTGTAGGGATTTGGCCTAAAATAAGGGCCTCTGTCGGTTTAGTGCCTGACACTACAACGATCATCTGTCATCTGCTCCGTCTGTGAAGACCATAACGTTAGCTAATTTTGGCTGGGAACTTTCTCTAACCATAGCAAGCTTCTGTTAGGGAATTTACTCTGTTGTTAGCTAGCTAGCTTTGTTCTGGGATTATCGCTTCCATTTTATTTGGGGTTAGATATTTACAGAAGGCTGGCTATCTAATACTGCTGCATAATTCTGATCATCAAATTTAAAATTTTATGTTTCAGAATCTGTATGATTTGCAGTTTACCCAATTTGAAAGTCACTATCCTTTTTTTTTTTTTTTTTTTAAACTCTACTCATGAAACAAACCTGTAAACACTAGCAACTATGATTAGCATTAAAGCTAACAATTCTGGAGAAAGAGTAGTAGTAGTTTCTTAGCAGTAAGATGTGAAAGGTCAAACAACTTAAAAATAATTGAAATATAGATTTTTTTTTCCTGTATTCAACCCATCTACCCTTCAAGCACACACACACACACACACGACTTTGTTAGCTTGGTAACTAGCTATTAAAGGTAAGGCTAGCTATGCCTCCTTCTAACTAATGCTAGCTAGCTAGCTAGTAGACAGTAGACACAGTAGGGCTATCGTTGGGTAGATATTAATTTTTTTTTGCCATTTTTTAGGTGTTTTCTTCAAATTTTGTGGGAGGTTGTAGTTCAACATGCGTATGCTATAAACTTAACATGCCTAAACTACCCTACAAAATAGTTTTACAGTCTACTGTTCTAATGAAATCAGGTACATCTTTTTTTTAGCTTACCAATATTTTTATTTACTATATAGAAATACAGCGTTTGACATGGCCCTGCCTGTCCCCTGACCTAAACCCCATAAAAATCTATGGAGGGAGCTGAAGAGGAGTACCCGAGAGTCCACGAGAGAAGACCTAGGACGCTGCAGGATCTGGAGAAAGTCTGTACTGAGATCTCGTCTTGTTCTGTATTCTCCAATCTCATCAAACATTACAAGAGACGAGTCAGTGCTGAGACATTGGCAAAGGGAGGTTGCACAATATACTAAACACAGGGGTGCCAATAATTGAGACACATGGTATTGCTAAATGCTTCTGATAGGTGTTTTTAACATATTAGCACTCTTTACTAAGGGCATCAATAATTCTGGAACTGATTTATGAGCACCCCCACATCCATCCACCCATTTAATACATAATATAATATGATATAATTAGTTTGGGTCTCAAATGCTTATTTTCCACTTTGTGGCTTTTTGCTGCTAAAGATTTATACATGATCTTTCACTTTCTGTGTGAATCCTTTAAAATGCACGTTCACATTTCCCTGAATGAAAACAGAGGCCGACTAGAAGCTAGGGGCTATGCTGGTGGCGCAGAATGCTGAACAAAGCAAAGAGCTCTCGCAGCTGTGTTTAGCTTGAGCCTCCTGACGGACTGAAAGCAGAGAAGGAGGGAAGTCAAGGCTGCCAAGTCAGAAAAAGACCGAGATGAAAGAGAAAGGAACACTGACCAGTTCTTCAGACTGTCCCGGGCCTCCAATGGCGCCCCCACCTCGAACGTGATCCCTCGCCTGTGAGGAGGCGTCTTAGTCATGCTGTGTGCTTCACACCAACCTTCAGAAAACAACAAGGCATTAATCAGCTATGCACGGTTTCATATATCAGCCTAAATTCAGCTGGTGCTAATACCCACTTTCTGGTACTCACAAACCCGAATTCAAACAACAGACGCCCTCCTCCAAAATAAATAAGTGGAACGTGCCAAATAGTGTAATTAGATCTAAACCTGAATCGCTGAACATTAACAGACTAAAACAAACAAACAAACAACAACACTACAACAGCATGGACTTTTAAATAACAACACCCCTAGCAATGCATATTAACCATATAAATACATAGCTAAATCAGGAGTTTCAAATCATTCTGGTCACAAGACAGCTCATCAACACATTTTACTTTAGCAACTCTTTCATTTTAACTCTACTTTTTTTTTTGATGTTCGTTAAAAATCCTCAAGATTAGATGTGGGGCGAAAAAACAAATTCCTTAGTCAAAGAGAATTGGTCTTCAAGACGGGGCACAAAACACAAAGGAAGACCAGGCTCTTGTGCACCCTCTTGTGGCAACACCACAATCCAGCATTTTCCTGAGAACCTCTGCTGACAAATCTCATCTCCAAATCTCATAATCAGGGTGGATAGCCTAAAAGTAGTACTTAAAGAGTAGAGAAAGAGAGAGAGGTGGTGGTGGATACAACAGGCTGTTACAGACAATATAACATGATTCGTTCAGGCTGAATCCTCAATCAGCATCACGTTACAAAACAATGGCCTCTACACTGTAGATAGTGCACATGTCCAATAATGAGTCATTTGGATTTCACACTCGGAGTGAGGGAAGTGCAAAGGGTTTAAATAACCTGATAGCTGGAAATAACTTTCTGCTTTGTCTTATTACAAAGGATGGCAAAATGCAGAACTGAGTATTAACGACATCATAACTGTTATTCGTCAGGATATTTATTTGTAGAAAAAAAAAAAAAAAAAAAAACACTAGCTATTTTATTTTTATAACAATTCAAGCTTAGGTTGTTTCGCCCCTGTATGAGGTACTGTTCTCTAGGGCTGTGCCATATTCTATCGCCCACGATATACCCGTACAATTCCTCCCCATGATAAGAATCTGTCATCCCGTGATATTGAAGATATAGTTGATGATGTGTTTACAGGCCACATCGTGGGAATCTCACATGTAGAACGAGAGCAAGCATGGCAGAAGGCGGAGTTCCAACCCTGGACGAGGAAAAGAAGGATTAATCCCCCCAGCAAGGAGATTCCTCCGTAATATGGAAGTGGTTCGCATACAGAAGATCAGATGTGAATCAGATGACTCTCAAGACTGTATGCTGATGTGACTTGTGGCCAAAAAAAACTACCATGAAATATTGTGATATAGTTTTAAGCCCATCCCTACTGTTCATGGGTCACACTGCAGCTGGGACAGTAATAATATTTGAAATGACCAATCTTGGTTACTTCTCTGGTTTTTTGGGGAACTGTAAAGACACATAGAATCACTTTTCCTGAGGATGCTCCCAGGTGTAATCAGCTGTAAGTGCTAACAAGACAGGAAGGTAAGGTAACTGTGTGAATTCATTATATATATATATATATATATATATATATATATATATATATATATATTTGTTACACACACATATACACACACACAAATATATATTATCTATATAAATATATTTTTTAAACCAGCTGGAGACCATTACAATGTCATCACTTCTAGCAGTCTGTTTTATTTCCGGGTCAAAATGACCTGAACATGACGCGTGTAACTGTAATATGAATGAAGGAGTTTGTTTTAATTTTATTTTATTTTGACTTTCATTAAATGTATACGGATGACTTTATATCCTCGTGTTAAACGACATGTGTAGCCGTGCTTCTGACCCTGTACTCGTGGTCAGTGCACACCGCGGTGATGGAGAGTTTATAACTGCCTCCCCGGAGTCTGTCCAGTCAGAGGCCCGCTCAGCGGTCACGTGACCCCGGGCGCCGCGCAGTCACACTGAAGCGGGTCAGAGGTGTCCGTGATGCGCACAAACACGAAAACTGCCTGTAGAAGTGGCTTCAGGCTGATGTGAAACGGTTCCGCAGTGAGTGTGGCTTCAAACAGCGCCGTGCGGAGTGGGCAGAGGGGAGAAAAGCGGCGTGACGCAAATGGCGCGCAATACGTTTCCTCCTCGCTGTTTACCTTCTTGTCAAGCACGCGCTCTTCCTCCCGAGTCCGTCATTAATGTTTACTTGGTAACACATGATGTGTGAACAACATTTAGCTCATAATACGACGGAAGGACGTCCTGAATGAGGCCACAAACAGAAATAGGTGCGATAAACTTTCCCTGCACTCCGCAAGCGAAGTGGAAAAACGTGGGCGCAACGTTTCTGCGAACGCAGCGCGAGCGCAATGTAGCAGCCTTTATATAAACACAAAACAAAGCACGCCAATCGCGTACACGTCCCATTACACACACACACACACACACACACACACACACACACACACACACACCCTGCCTGGCAAATAAATACACAAATATTTAAGCGTTTCTTTCAGCATTACTCCTAAGTTCGCCTGTTTAGACGTTTTACATTGTTCACTCGGCCCTGGCGACGCGCACGGTTACAGCAAACGCTGATTGGCGGAAGTGTCTGACGTGTGCGGATTCCCGTACTCTGATTGGCTCAGCCGTCTGTCTGTCAACTAGTCATCTCCAAGCGGCCTCCTTTCGGCCTAGTCCGCGGTGCATGGGGCTGCCGTAATGATGACTCGGGAAGACAAACACCAACTTCACCGAAAAGTCGCGTGCTCAACTGACACCGCTCGCGCGTTTCTGCAGGAAGCGGACATTACTGGCTCTCAAAGCACTCACTACAACCGCTTTTTGTTCAAAAAGCCTCCTCAGTGCCTGCTAGCATCGGAACACATGTACTGAAGACAAGTTTGATCTAATCACAACAACAGCAGCAGCATCATCATCACACACTCACAATTCTAAATATCATCTCGCGTCACACACACACTTACTTACACAACCGACCTATAATGAAAACGAAACACTTACCTTTCTTTGACGGATTTTTTTATTCCAAGTGCAATGAGAACAATAGTAAGTGCAGTGTGGCTGTGCGCGCGCGCCGCGTGCTCTCTCGCTTATCCGCGCAGTTTGTTTTCTCCGGCGAGGAAGGCCGGTGCTTACGAGGCGGCGCTCGTCTGCGCATGCGCGACACCCTCTTATCGTTATATGATCTTTTTAACCAAACATTTTAGAAGAAAGCATCAAATTTTTCTTTTCTTTCTTTTTTTTTTTGCATTTTCGATTTATAGAATATTTGTACATGTACTGTAGAACAGGGATTTTAATTAAATTTTTATTATTTTTGTTGCTGTGTTTTATTTTAAGCAAAAACAATTAGTGCAATCAGTTCAGTCTGGCGTAACAAACTGTATTACATTTACTACTACTACTACTAATAATAATAATAATAAATGCAGGTAGATAAAACAAGGCTTATGGATATTGTTGATATTGTTGCTGATAGTGTGTGCTAATGCTAAATTTTGTAGAATTACGGTTTCTGAGTGAATTTTGCATTCTGTTGGTGTGTCCTCTACTCTTTAGGCAGACAGGATAGCACTTTCAGGTCAGTGTGGTTTTCAGTATCGACAGTGTCTTTGCTCAGGTAGTCTGCCCTGCTGTATTGTCTGTGTGTTTCTAACGGTTCAGTCTGTGGAAGTGGCAGAGACATTGCACCACAGCGACATCTAGCGGCCAAACCACGCTACATCAAAATCCCGTTCTCCTCCGTGTGGCCACTAGAGGCCGCTGTGGTGCAACGTCTCTCACAAGGCATTAACAACGCCCAGATCAATACCACATAAAAGCTGGACTAATGTTCAGGGTCAGTCAAACTAGCTCTAAATATATGTATGGGAAATGGATCTATTAGAGATGGCACAGATCTGATACCAGCACAAAATGGTGGATCAGACAACAGAGAAAAAAAAAATAAAAAATCCTGTATCCATCATTCCAGTTCCAAAACTACTTGCTGTCAGAAACCAGAATGAGTAGAGTAGAGTTGAGAGTACTTTATTGATCCCCAAGGGGAAATCTGGTGTCACAACAGCCACAACATAAGAGCAACAAGGAAGACTAAGACTTAACAGTTCACAGGACTTTAACAATGCACATTAAACGTTTTCCATTTCCATTTATAGCATTTGGCAGACATGCTTATCCAGAGCGACTTACAGAAGTGCTCTGAAGTTTCTATCAATAAATACATCCTGATACTGGTTCGCTAGCTCACAGGCTAAGAATACAGAATACCCTCAGTTTTTTTTAAGTGCTAATTTAAGTACTTTTAGAAGAGGCAAGTCTTTATATAACACAAATAAGAAGGAATAAAAATATACATATAAGTAGCTCTCGAATTTAAATACGGACTGAGATTCCTGTACAGATTTACTGTATGAAATATACTGCAGGTTGGCAGGTTTAAAGCTGTACATTAGACATGTGTGATCGCCTGTTAGTCCTGACCCCATAATCATGAAGTGTTTTGAGCAACTTGTTCTAGCACACATAAAAAGCCATATCCCCTCCACCCTGGAACAACACCAGTTTGCCAACAGGGCAAGCAGATCAACTGAGGATGCTCTTTCACTGGCCATCCGAATAATGCTATTTATCGATTTTTAACTCCACCAGCAAACTAGTCTACAGACTACACAATCTTGGCCTCAATGCGCACCTGTGCAACTGGATTCTGGACTTTTTAACCAACAGACTACAAACAGTCTGGGCAAGCACTCCTCCTCCCCCATAACACTAAACACTGGAGCACCACAGGGCTGCATGCTGAGCCCTCTTATACCTCTTATACTCCCAATTCACACACAACTGCAAATGCAAATCCAACATCATCATAAAGTTCGTAGATGACAGTTCCATGACACAGGATTAGTTCCAAAGAACACACAGAACACGCCACACCTGCCGAGCCAGTAAAATTTCCAAAGACCTAACCCAAAGAATTTTACCTGTCTGCCTTGTGCTAAACTCTACAGGATCCTGTACACCCGTGCAACCAGACTGACACAAAATGAAGCGTTTACTCTCCCCCCATCATAACAGTACCTCACATTACTCTGTAATACACCACTATGGACAGCAGCTATCACAAACATTCTGAACATACGGTCAATCCAGTGCTATATTCCTCCGTGCAATTCAAACCTTTCCAAGTGTAGTAACTGTGAAGAAGCATTCTGTGCAATACTTTATACTACACTTACATTTACACCTGTGTACATATAACTATTTATTTTAATATCTTTCAGCAGACTCCTCTGAATACCACTACAACTACTTCCTGCTTAACAGTAAAGACTCCGGGAGTAGCGACCATCTTTTTTCATTTTAGCACCTTGCACTTTTGTACTTAGTTATTTCTACCTCAGTGTACTTTATTACTACCTGCATTTGTACAAGTTTTTCATTTGTATCTTTTTTTTTTAATTTCTATTTTCCTACTCTTGATGGCATCTACTGGCTGGCTCCAAATGATATCTTACTGTAGTTGTACAATGACAATAAAGATATCACATCTTACAAATTGAAAAGATTGGAATTGTGTTTGGAAATGATTTTTTTTTTTTGGAACTTGAAATGCATCTCAGAACACACAGCACATCAAACCTTGTGGTGGATGAGCTACAACAGCAGAAGACCACATCAGGTTCCACTCCTGTCAGCTAAAAACAAGACTATCATGGGCTATCATGGGCACAGACTCACTGAAACTGGGCAGTTGAAGACTGGAAAAAGACCAGGTGATTTTTTTTTTCTTTCTAATCTTCATCTATCCAGTTCTAGACAGATATGAACTCGTCATGATTACTAGTTCTTTGTGACCTTTTGACATTATTTACATTAGTTATCTAATTTAGTTACATAAATTGCAGTTAATGTTCTTTTCACACCACGAAGGGGCCTCCTGTGACTGCCTGATACATAAATCTATATATTAAAATATTAGTAGTGTTCTTTTTTTTCCTATCTATTTTTAAAATAATGTGCATAATAAAAAAATTTAAATAACAAAAAATTTATTTTTAGAATAATGAGCCCTCAGGTGGTCCAGGGGCCCTAAGCGACTACTTATACAGCTTATAGCAAGAAGTGGCCCTGGTATAGCACATTACCTTGTGTTGATTAAAATGCTCAAATTATTCGTCCAGCTTTATGCCTATTGTGTTCTCTTCCCTCACCGAAAAATCAGAGATTAGTGACTCCTCTGGTAAAACCTACCACACACTACTATCCACAGGCATCCCTTCTTCAGAATGCTCCTTCTACAGCTCCAACAAAAGCTCTACCTGGTGTGTAAATACTAACATTAACAGAACAGCTGGTATTTAACACTATCAAAACTATTGCTCTGGCCTGTCAAGTAAAAACAATTCTAATATAAACTCTATCAGGCACCTATTAGATAAAGTCACATTACATAGTAGACTTATTTCAAAGTTTGAACTAACTTCGAATCGTAAACCTGAAATTTTAAATCTAAGTTCGAGGAGAAAACAATGCAGATAATTAACAGATGAATCACTTAAACACAGAAGTTGGATTGTTGTGAATAGTAATGAATGATAAGGACGTCTGGTGTAATTCTCTGATACTACAGTAAGGAAAGTTACTGATCCTTGACTACTATGCTGATAAATTGGTAGGCAAGATGTTTCCAGTCTCAGCTGTGTTTAGACTGTTTAAAATTCCATTTAAGTCTTAGATTTATTTGAATTAAATCATAATGAACTCTGCTCTTTAACATTTATCATAGTGCAAGTTCAGGTTTTATCATCCTGAACTCGGGTTCAGGGCTAAAATAACACAGTCTGTGCAGTTCCCTTGATAAAGTCTCTATAAGGAATGAATAGGAAAGAGAAATGGAACGGCAGTTGGAAGGAATATAAAAAAATCTTGCCTGATGTGTATTTTTCTCTGATCTTACAGGAAAAAGAGAAGAGCTCCTAGAGCAGCTTGAAGTACAGAAGAGTAACGCTTCTGGAAATGCTCAGGAAGCTCTCTCAGCTAAGGTGGAGCGCCTCCTCAAGTTCCGGGCTCCTGTCCCCTGAAGAGGTGCCTCTCACACCATTGCTCGTCTTAAACAGTTTATCGTCCATTAAACATACTGAAGCAATTGCTGTTAGCATCTTTATAAGGCTGTGAACACATGTACCTGCCTACCTTGTTCTAGAGATCTGTGTGTTCATTGGGAAGATACTGCATACTTTATTATGTTACACACTTCCCACTGAGTTAAATTAGAGTCATGATTAAGAAGACCAATCTTTAGAACTGCAGTAAGAGATGATTTTAAAAAAAAAAAAAAAAAAACATGCTAAAATAGTGCCAAATAAAGCCTTGCTTCTTGAATATTATGGGATATTTTGTGTATATTCATTAAATATAATCCCACTTAGGTCCATTTCCATTCCAGCTTGTAATACTATAAAATGTGGAAATGTTCAAGTGGGGCAAATACTTATGTAAGGCACTGCCAACTAGAAAGATATTAAATGTGTAGCTATATTATATGGCAGTATAAATGTTGGAACTTTGCTTGATTGGACGGTCTAATCACATTTGATTTGTTTCTAGTACATTCTACGTGTCGATGGGATGTTTTCTTGAAGGATGTGTGTTGAGGGAGACTCTAGAGCGTATAAAGGCTCATCAGCCTGACATGAACAGACCGTGGTAACTATTTAAAAAAAATACACTGACTTATGAGTCATCTTTAATTTGTCATTAATAATTGATCTGTAGTCAACCTTGGGTTACTGTTTGTATAAAGTATTCTCTGTCTCCCCTATCAATCACAGCAACACTAGATATACACACACACACACACACACACACACACAATATATATATATATTTTGGCACGAAATTAACTCATAGAGAAGTGCATGGATCCCAGATGGACAGAGATGTTGTGGCTCTGACATGACATCTAGTGGACATTGCTGCCATTTTAATCCCCCAGATTTACACAAGATCCACAAGCGAGTATGTGTGTGAGTACAAACCCGCTCGCCTAACACCTCTACTCTCTACACTAGATGACCTGGAGCCCTGAAACAGAAGTCTGATTTCCATGAGTTTAAAAGGACAAGAAAAAAATTGGGGAAAAAAAATAAACATAAGCTATATTCTTTAATTTGTGAATGATGTCGTTTAATGCAGTTAGTTAAATCTGCACTACAAGCTCCACAATAAAAACTAGCATTTAAGTTACTCTGAGACTGGATTCATGATTGAAGACGAAGTTGAAATATTCTCTGGACCACCTTAAATGATGGCAGATATCATGAGTCTTTTACTGTCACTCTTTCCTTTTTAGTACCTGGGAAGTAAAACAGCATTGGCTTGGCCAGTCATACCACTTCCACGTATGTATTTTTAATTTTTTTTTAGCTGTTTTCATTTTGGAACCGGAGGAAAATGCTTCTCAGGGGATCATGTTATGTTGTATAAAACCAATAAACAAATGTTAGACCAGTGTTTATGGGGTTACAACATCCCCGGACATCAAAATCTCACCACAGTCTAAACCAACTGGACTTAAAAATGAGATAAATTGGATGATTTATCCCCAGCCTGACCCAAGTCTTCTTCACCCTTAACAGTGTC
Organism: Pangasius sanitwongsei; assembly: GCA_037576675.1. Classification (NCBI taxonomy): domain Eukaryota; kingdom Metazoa; phylum Chordata; class Actinopteri; order Siluriformes; family Pangasiidae; genus Pangasius; species Pangasius sanitwongsei. The sequence continues at coordinate 13,514,565 of CM075018.1, forward strand.
TATACTATATGGTATAAAAATGCCTAATCTGCCTATATGAGTCTCTCTCCTCTCCTCTCCTCTCCAGTATAACTCAGATCTGTGCTAGCTGCAGTTTCTGAGCACACTGCTGTAGTGGGGAATGTCAGTGATGAGCAGGAGTCTTGAGGCTTTGCTGAATGGTATGTGAGAAACAGCCCAATGTGAACAAGACAAAAGCCTTGGTGATAGAGCACCAGGAACAACGAAACCCCACTGACCCCTGTCTCTATTCTCGGAGAGGTTGTGGAGATGTATGAGAGGTATCTGGGGTCCGCTTAAAAACAGGCTGGAATGCAGTCTTTATTGTTTCAGGTTTTCAGGCATGCAGCAGGAAGCTACACATGTTCCAGCCAAAAATAAACACCAAGGATGAACTTTATACCTGCTGATAGCACACTATCACTCGTCGGCCTTGCACTTTTTCTGCTTGCATGTCTCACGCTTTATCGTGAATAGAAAAACCTGATTTGTAGCAGTGGACTGTGTGTGTGTGTGTGTGTGTGTAGGCTGCAGTGTTTGCACTGTTCTTTACTGTGACCTGAGATTTGAGGTCAGCAGTTAACCAGCAGAGGGAGGCCTTGTTCATCTTTTCTTTTTGCCATGGTCAGGCACTGGAAAGTTAAGATCCTCTTTTTCACTGTAGAGCTGAACAGGTACTGCAGTCTTGTGTTAGGAGAACAGTTAGGATCCTTTTTTCCGTCCTTTGTGCTGATAAATCAGGAGGTGGGAGAACCTCAGAAGGCTGCGATGACGGCCTGCAGTGGGTCAATGCTGACATCTTGCATGCGTAATAATTATGATATAGGAAATATGATTTTGAAATCAGTTTAACCCCCCACATTGTTTATTGATGACGGAGAATTTCGGTTGGGCTTTAGGTTTTTGTTTATTGTTTGCACCACAATACAAATATGTACAATGCAGGACATGAGAACTCAAAGTGTGGTTGAGATTGAGGTTAACGCTGCAATTTGCTAGGAATACAGCAGAGAGCAGTATTCAGTTGATTGCTGATTATACATATTAGCATTGTTTGCCTGGCTGCCATTAAGTGCAGAACCATGTTTATCATTTCATTCCTGCCCTTTTCGTAGGATTAGAGCAGTTTATCTCAATTAGTCATGCCTTTAGAGAAGTATTCATCTGAATGGATGAATGATTACAGTGTAATGGTCCTGGTTCACAGTGAAATTATTTAATGTCTGGAATAGATGTGATTGAGCTATCAGTTGGAAGATTTGGTACTTAATCTTTAATCCATCTAATTGCCCTAGAATTGTACTAATTGGAGCCACAGAGCACCACAGCTTGACACAAGACGGGGGTAAACGTCGGACTGATGGAGATCAGTTACGCTGTCCCACGTGCACTGTGCTGAAGAAAGCTTGGAGGCTTGTAAGCATACCATGCGGCATGTGCTCACGTGGAAACGCCGTCAGAACCGAAAGTCTGCAGCGGAAAAGAAGTGTGCACGTGCGTTTCTAAATACATTTCTATAATATGTGTGTCAGTTGTCTTTAATCCTAGTTGAACCACAGAACTGAAAGACCTGAATACTGAATAGTTGGTCCAACTCCATTGTATAAGGAATACATCTCTACATGCCGATGAGCAAACAGAAAAAAAAAGTCACAATTTAGCAAATTTACAATCTTTATTCTTTCTTTCTGAAACGATGGAAATGAAATGGTTGCCATCCATCTTTTTTTCTTCTCTAGCTGGCCCATCAGAGGCCACGGCAAAAATAATATTTACAATTCGAGTCGGAGCTCATTAGTCCCTGCAAGGATCACACAGAGCCGCAGAGAAGGAGGACGCATGGGTAAGTGCAATACAGGAGCATAGTGGAGGTCGACAACACACACGGGATTTGTGTGGCTGTATTCTGCTACAGTTCTGTTCACTATTCAACACAATCATGGAAAAAAGGATTATATTTAAAACAAAAACAAAAAAAAAAACACAAGATATAAGACAGAACTCTGAACTGACTGTAAAGATGTAAAGTAAGTATAGCCTCATGGATGTAGTAATGTTTGACTGAAAAGGGATAAATTAGGTAAACATATAACGTGAGACATACAGTCATATTTACAGAATAACAGAGAAACGTCAGTGGCATGGACCTGCTGTTTAGTCATGTGAGAAGATTCTTGAATCTGATGGCTAAACACACTTTATCAAGTGGAACGACAAGAGCAGTGGAGTTCTGTATTCTGTACTGTATTTTCCAGTCAGGTTGCTTGTGTACTGGTTCTTTATCAGGTTGCTTGTTTTGCGTTGACTGACATGGGCAGTGAGAAGAAATGCATTGAAGTGCATCTGCTATGGCACAAGGAATCCTACTAGCTCCCCACCGAGTCATGGACAAAATGATTCGGGACGTCTGTAATGTGTGCTAACAGGCAGCGTGGAGCAGCAGGACCCAGACGGATGGTTGTGGAAATGTCAGCAAGGGGTTTTAACAAGCAGCTAATCATGCATGACTGTTTCTGCCTGATGGAGCCGTCTGATTTTTGGGCCTACATCTTGACAAAAACAGAAGTCAGGGTGTGCTGTGTGTGCAAACACATGCGGTCAAAAACTGTCTCGTTCCAAAATCAAGAGCCAAAACGCTCCCATGCTGGGTGCTAAACCCCAAAGTCTGACCACAAAGCTAAATATACTACCGCCTGGGTCCTGCCTATGTCCTTAACCACACATCTGAGATATGAAATATCCCCGTCTTATGGAAAACAACACAGTAAAAATATGTTCGTGAAGTTTTGCAGTCATCCACATCGTCCGCGGATTGAGTTGTGTTTTAATCTTCAAGACGTGTGGGTTTGAAAACCGATGAAAGCACATGCATGAGTGACAAAATGTTTTCAGCACAAGTCCAGTCGCCTTGAATCGCTACTACTAGACATGGAGTCAAGACTGTAAATGGTCTCCCAAATTCCAGAGCTAAATACTGTATATTGTCTAACTGTATGATCTCGATTGCTCGTATGTGGTGAATAGTCCTGCGTGCTTTTACTGCTGACACACGTGATGGATAAAAATAGCATGCCCTACATCAAACGCATCATTTCTCAGAAGGAGATGAGATAAAAGGGAGTTTGTCTCCAAGCACCTTCCATGCCTTGAGCTTTTGATTACAGAAGGATGGCCTTTCAGAAAGCCATCATCACACACACACACACACACACACACAGTTGACTACAGGCACCAGGTTTCGAGTCAGCAGGCCATAACGGAGCCAACAGATCTTTCTTTCAGACACACGTCAACATGAGCAGTGCATACACACACAACATGAGACTTTTTTTTTTTTTTTTTAAAAGTTTGCAGACCAGCTAAGACCAAAAGACAGGCTCATACACTCCATAGCATAGAGATTAGTATCCATTAAATATCCAACACACTCAAACCATATTAAATTAGACAAATCCACTGAGGAACTGAGGCTCAGTGCCCAGATAATCTAGCAGAGAAAAAAGATAACAATTGTCCAAAAAATAGTGTCCAACCCCAACTTATTGAAAGAACAGAGTTATTAGTAATAATAAAAAGAGCCATAGATCCCTGCACATTTGGTTTCATATGTTAACAGTCTGACTCCTGCGGATATGCTGGAGTGTTCACCAGTGAAAAAGATGTACTTCCGAATCGATTCAGTCTTTACAGTGGCATCTGCCACAAGGCATCTGCGTTTCTGATGAGGATTCACTCAAAATGATTCCGAGTCGATTCAGGTCAAACGGGCGAAAACCTCTAATGAATGCTGGTATTCAGTGAATCAGTGAGTCACTTGCTAGTGATTTGTATTTGGAGGTTTTAGCTAAGAAGTTTAATAAGCAATCAAGGTTATCCATCGCTTTCCTCAAGACATCAACATGCCTTTTTTTTTTAATTCTTTTTTTTTCCAGAGTTATAAAGCATTGACATGACCAAACAGCATGACTGTTAATAGGCAACAACGCTATAGGTATAAACCGCGTGAAGAGAGAGACACCCATGGGTGCACGGATGAGCAGGGAGGCACGATGTCATGGCCGAAAGGTCACGCTAGGTCCTTGATGAAGCTGGTGTCCAGATGCACGATGAGTACGCGGAGAAAGGACATTTCTTTGCGCGTGTTCTCGAATATGACGCGGGGGTCGTCTGACTGGCAGCGCAGGCAGTTGGGCGCCATCACCATGGCCAGATTGTTCACATCCATCTTAGTCTTACTTACATTCACTGGCTGTGCGAAAACCTGAGGGGAAGAGGAGGAAAATGCCACGAGATAAGTTTCTGTTCAAATTTCACAATTTATAAGCAAATTGATCAGAAAAGTCAGCAAATGTCACTTGTGTAACTATCATTATGTTAATAATCTGAAGAGGAGTAACAAAATAACAGACTCAAAGACGTCACTGAGAGACCTGAACACAGTCTTTACTATGACATCATTCAAAAAAGCATGTTTCTGTTATTGTTTATTGTGTGTTTTTTTTTGTGATATTTAGCCATTTTTCAGTTCAGGATTTGCTAAATGCAGACTTGCCTAAAAAAAGGTTTGGGCAGAATATATGTATAAGTTTCAATACTACCTTGAACTTGAGAGTACTGTGTTACATTAATTACTGTGTGTGAATGGCCTTTCGCACCGCGGGAACCTTTTCATAGTACCTGAACTAACTGTGGAACTACCCACTTTTTGGCGTTTTCGCAC
>CM075018.1:13519384-13559901 GCA_037576675.1 Pangasius sanitwongsei
ACGCTGAAGTGCAACACAGCTCCGATCACAGCGTCCTCCATCCTCCGGTTGTTTACGTTGTTCTTCTTTGTTTCCGTCGTTGAACGCCGCGCACAAATGACGTCGCTGCGAAAGGCCCTGATGTGTAATATATCAGTTCACAGGGGATGAAGTGGCAAAGCACCAGACACTTAAAGTGTTAATAGCTGCTTTGCACTGGTGAGACTTTTTTGCTTGTACAGCTGAGAAAATGATCTATGATGCTGTTACCACCCTAAAGTGCTTCACTGTTTTTATACAACATTAATTAGTTTTATTAATTATTAATGAAAGAGTGACATATTGTACCTTCGTATTTGTTCATAGTTACGTTTGATGCTATAGAAGGTCTGTGAAACAAGTTAGTTCCTGTTATCACTTACATTATAGCAGCTATAAACAGTCTTTCCCTTACCAGCCTCTACTTTCTCTCTTAAAGTTAATAAGACAAAAAAAATGCAGATTTTCACGTCACTGTCACTGCAGATGTCACGTCATTTTCATGTTACCTCTATTACAAAGCGCTGACACTGGAGACTCCTTCCAAAAATGTAAAATGTCTCCTCAGAGAATAATTCACCATATCAATGAGTGCAAACATTTATTTTTAAATAAGTATTCTTTATTTAAGCCTCTCTCTCTCTCAATGTGTGTGTGTGTGTGTGTGTGTTTTACCTGTAAGAAATGGATGAAGTAACACAGTACCAGTCTGTTAAGCTCTGGTAAAGCCTGTACTACGCTGATGGCTGCCTCAGCATCCTCATAGTGACTGATACACTGCATATAGAAACTCTGTGGAATCACAGGCTCCTCCAACTCCCTGTACCACAGCTTTAACAGTGACGCTGAGAGAGAGAGAGAGAGAGAGAGAGAGAGAGTAAACACAGGCTTGTCCAGCACTCCAACCTATCACCAAATAAAAAGCTCTGAATGTGAGACAGGTTATGTTAGACCCCAGGCATCTTTGATGAGGCTGCCCTTACCAGGGACGTTAGGGTCAGAGAGGTTTTCTGGAATTTTCCACTGGTCCACCTGTAATTTGAGGGCATTCACTTCATCTATGTCTCCTGGGACCCTGCAACGTTAAAACACACGACCATTAGTGGAGTCACGCACACACCCCTAGCCACTGTTAATGTTATGGTCATCGTTCCGTTTCATGATTTAAATTAATCAAATTAAACTGACAAGAAATTATGTTGCTAGTTCACAGCCGTGGCTCTCAAAGTGGGGTTCATGCACCTAGGGTTCTACATGATCGGTACTGTGTAGCCAATCATGTCTGTGACTGTCATTGCAGTGGAGGAGAACACTATGGATTACTAGGAAAGTTGTTTTCATTTGGTTATATTATAATTATTAGCCAAAATGACTGGTCACTTAAATGAAATAAACTGAATCTACTGCTCAATAATTTAAGACAACTGTAATAAATTAAACTGTAACGCAGCAGGTTTGGGAGTGGAAAGTTCTAGTAAATGACTCCAGTAAATGAATTTGATGGTACATAATTGCCTAATGTGCCTAATATTTGAATAGTTGGATATGGTTCATGCAATTATCATGTCCTGAAGGGGTCCATGGAATGTTTTTCCTTCTACAAGCGTTCTTTAGCAATCCGCTATATTTGTCTGAATCTGAAGACAACAACATGGCTCAATTTCAGCCTTATCAGTCAAATTTAATAAAAGAGAAATGATTTAGTGTGTGTGTGTGTGTGTGTGCTGATTGAGCAGGAAAGAGTGCAACTTTAATAATATACAGAGGCCCTGAAGCAAATAGACCTTTAAATCTGGATTTTATTAAAAAATAGCAGATGACAAACAAATGGTGAAGGACAAATTTCCTGACGGGACGCACACAGGTGATGGGCGTCATTAAAAAGATTATTAAAAAGGGGAAAGAGAGTGATGGAAAGAATGTGTTTGTGTCTTTTAGCTCCACATGTCCACAGTACTGCACTCACTGGCTTATGAAAGGAAAAACTGATCCCACATTATCTCTCTCAGTCTGATACACACAGTGTAAATATAATCCTTGTGTTCGTATCTCCATCATAACCCTGAATAAAGCTGGCGCTGTCACATCAGTTTAGCTGTTTGGCATACTGAGGCAAATCGTATTGCGCCACTCTCTTTTTCTGAAAACATCAAATCAGCTGGCCTCAAATGAACAGCTACTCCGTGTAAACGATTAATGCTTCTGATTTTGTTTCTCTTTTTGCCAAATGTCAAACAAATGGGGGTCAGTTTGGATAAACAGCTCCTGTAGGGACCACCCGGTGACCGGGGATTTCTCAGAGCTCCGAGCATGTGTGAAGACTTTACAACACTTTACAGAGAGCTGTTTTTCAAGTGTTTAGGCAGAGGAGAGGACACACACTTGTTTAGCTGTTATAATTAACTCGACGAGACATTTGCAGACGAGAAATTATGAACTCTTTTCTTCCCTCAAGCTTCTGTGGTTTTGCCTGTTTGGAAAGTGACACCCCTCCCAGTTTGGGACATACGCAGTGTTTTTGGAGCATTTTATTATCATCAGTATCAGGAAAGCAACCCTAATCCTATATTAGGTTCAGCCCTGCTGCGTATTTCGCACATTTCAGATGACTGCACTGTGAACGTAACTGCATTTTATTATACTTTCCTCTGCTGCCCTTACACGTAGCCTGCTGTAGCTAAGTTTAGAACTGAACAAGCTTATTAGTTTCATTCTAGCAATAACCTGTGAAATGCACTCACCCAATCCTAAACTAATCCTTGAACTGTGCAGCTACTTACCTCTTTTTCATGGCAGCATATCTGTTCTTTTATCCAATACAAGTAAAAACTCATATTGCTCCGTATGAGAAATGTTTTCTCAAATTTGCTTGTGCTCTCTTACTACCTGTGTTTAATATCTGAATATATGTGTTTTGTATCTATACAATTCTTCTTCCTCCTGAAACAGTTGGCTTTTGTGCTACGGGCATGCAGGTCACTTGATTTTGTGTTGTATTGCCTTAGATGGTATAGAGGTGGAAAAATAAACGCTGCTATGTCTGTAACCTAGAGGCTTATTTGGAAGCTAGAAATAGTTGCAAACGAGGTAGGTAATTATGCATAATGGAGTTATGAAGAAAATGCTTTTGGAAGGAAGGACCACACCTGAACTCTCTGCATTCCCATCTACGCATTCCACTCCTCATGCCAAAAAATTTCAGCTCCAAATCCATCTATGTCTCTTCAAACCAAAGCCTCACACTATCGTTAGTTAAAGGCGTGCTCTGTGCTGCCAAATGACTTTACTTTTGACTTTCAGGGATGCTGTAAACAGAAAAGCATACGCCCTATCTTTGGGAGAATATGAGTTCGAATCCCTACGATGCCACTGGCATCCATGACCGAGAGCCCAGGGAGAAAAATTGTAGTGTTCTGTGGGTGGAAGGGGTGGCAATCATGGTGTCTGTGAGCTCAGAGGGCAGACAGGGCTTTCCTCTGAGTGTGTTACACCGCCCTGTGATGCAGCAAGAGCTCAGAGGAAGCATGTGGTTGGCAGTTGTTGAAGAGAACTGCGGAAGAGCTGGCTGGTGGGCGGGACTTGGAAGGTGACTGAATTGGAGAGAAAATGGTAGCTGTACTTTGCCTATACTTGCTACAGACGACGCTACAACAGTGTCTTATGTGTGTGATATGCTCGTCCCTCTCACTTCCCTCTCTATCTGTGTCTTACCTGAAAATCCCCTCGGTCTGGGCTCCACCGAGTGCCAGAACACACTGAGAAAGCTGCACTTGCACCCAGGGCAGCCTCCTGTGAGGAAACAGCTGGCTCTGCCTCTCCATGATCTCTTCCAGAGCGCTTCCGAACAGCGAGGGTGTCACTATGGCGTTCCTCCCGTGATCAATCTCATCCAGGGTAGGTTTCCTCAGACCCTTCAGGGAGAGAGAGAGGGAGAGAGAGATTGAGGGATGAGCACAGAATACAGAGGCCAGTGTCACACATTAGCTCATAATTTGACACAAGCAGAGAACCTGTTAAAATATCGAACATTTAACCAACATCTCATGAAAACTGGTCACATGATGTCCAATCCTTCAACCAGCAGTATTAAATGTAAACATAAACATAACGTTGACAGTAACACACGTTAGTCACATGATGGAACGCTACCATCATTAGTACTAGCCGCGGAAATATAGATAAGCTTGTTTTTCTCTTTCTGAAGATTCTAGACTTGCTGCATGTAGTCGTCTTTCCTACTTTTGTGTTTTCCTATGATGTGTTTGAGTAACAGTTTGCTAGAACAGTAACGTAACACTAGCACATCCAGTGACCAGCTGCGTGGTGTGCTGCTAAATATAACACCTCAGTGAGAAAGAGTGGAGACAGTGGTGGGACGGCTGATTGCAGGGTGGAGACTGGAGAAAGGACAGTGAAGGAGGCGGGACACAGCTCACTGCTATGGTTCTGTGTGTGTGTGTGTGTGTGCAATGTGGAGATATGGGGTTACTGTAACCCTCTTTCCCCAGTCTGAGTGGCTCTCATGGAGCTTTCTTAAAGCTGATTGCTAACACATGTAGGCACTTACACACTGCTACTCTATGTTACACTTCAGCAGTCTCAGGCCAGCCTGAACACATTACAGCCTCTTTTCTTTCGGCAGCACCCTAAACCTGTGGTTGTTCTCTCCGGAAACCCTGTTTAAACCACTGACCTTTCAGATAGCTTATCAAGACGATTCTGTTTACCTCAAGCGCGTGGATAACTTTCAGTCAACAGCTCTGTTTGCCTGAAGGCCCGTCTAGCTTCATTATTGGTAAGGCCAAAGGATAAACTGGTCTGAGATAAATAAATAAATAGGCATGCCATTCCTACCTTTTTACCCCCAGTCACAGCCACTTTCTGCAGCTTGCGGTAGCAGTATTTGGCGTAAGTGCTGATTGGCAGACCTGTGGAGCACACGAATAACAGATAACTAATCAGTGTCAGGGCTTACTGCTGAAACATCACTATTATGAAGCAGGGAATTGTTTAGGTTGTGTTGAAGTTCTCAAAGGGTGAAAGAGGAGTCACGGCTTTCTGTAAGAACAGAACCCAGCTTATGTAGTGTGGTCCCTTGCTAATGTGGGTTTTAAAAGGTGTTAATACAGCTGCAGAGATCAGGGACTGAAAGAGCTGGAATATGATTTGTGTGGAGCTGAACTTGCATGTGTATATTTTAGTTACACTAATATGTGTTCAAGGTTTAGATGAAAACCAGCTTGAGTGTTTTTTCCAGGATGTTTTACTACTTTTTAGCCGAAGCTAAGAAAAATATACGTGGCGTAAACCAATATGGCAGCGCTCACTACGAATACACGCAAGATCAAACGCATAATATCAAAACACACAAATTCTTCTGTCATTACTGCAGTATTTGTCGTGCGGGGGGGGGCAAGGGTTGCGCCATCGACACTATGATAACACTGCTGTGAAGTGGAGTGACGTTGCGTGGAAGTGAAATAAATCTCACAGCCACAGTGCTTCACTTTGTAATTGCAACATTTCTGGCAGATATATGGTTAGAAGTCAATGATCCATAATTTGAAAATAAATGAACTACACTTCGCAGTGTGTACGATGAATCCCGCACGTTTTCTCTGTTCTCTTATTCACAGAGAACTGAATACACCTCAGGAGATACCACAAAATGAAAAGATACACCACTAAATACACAGATTATGAAATGGCAGATTAGAGTTCGAGCTGTTTTAATACGGTGTGTGAGACCCGTGTTTTCTGACGTCCTGGTCAGTGAGGAGGTTCTTGGCTATTGGACAATAATCTACAGATCTGAAGCATGGAGTGACTCCGGACCACAGAAGCAACAATAAGGGGTCTCGAGTACATGGAAAGAGAAAAGAAGAAGCAGGTAAAGAAATGAAGAAGAAGATGAAGAAGAAGAAGAAGAAGAGACAAAAAATAGGAGGTTTTCTAAAGCTCAGAGAGAAAAGGGATAGGAAGATCTCACCTAAACAACCACATTCTACAAACAAACAATTCTTGTTGCCAAGTTTTGTAGCTTGCAAAAAAAAAGCTAACATGAGGTACAGGAGAATTTTCATTTGTTATAAAAGGGGAGTGTATGATGAATAGAACAAGGGACTATTATGAAGGATCTGTTACGAAAATCAAAAGGAGGACAGCAGCTGTATCAGTGTCTACTGGAAGGGGGGGTGGGGTCTGTGAGGAGATAAGCGAGAAGGATAGATTATGTAGAAGGACTAGGACTTTTTCTAGACGCAGAATGGACAGAGAGACAGTGCTTTCCAGTGTAGTAATTAAGGAGTCTGAACATGATTGGCCTTTAGGTTCACACCTCTGGCAAAACACCTCTTCTGGCTGGGCTGAAGAAACAAATGGCCAGCTTTTTAATAGTCTAGAATACACAAACGCAGACACACACACCTACACTGCACACAGGATGATTCAAAGCCACTTAAGATATGTTACAGCCTGCAAAGACAGTTTGTAACCTGAGCTAGTTTAAAAGTCCCTCAGCCTGGTTAGAAGCCAAAAAGGTGGGGAAAAAAAAAAAAAAAAAACGCTGCAGCTTTTACAGCTGGTGTTTTACATCAGTGACTCTTCAGTTATCACGGCAGTGAAAACACGGACAGCACATGGGTCAGACATTTCACAAGCGCCTGTTTCTGTTTGATCCATCTCACACCCGCTGACGTTATCCGCGTGTCTCCTTTCCTCTTTCATTTCCTCTCGGCTCATCTTTTTAAATCAACTTCCTTTTCCTAGTTCTTTTTCATTCTTCCACTTATATCCAGCCTCTTGTTTACAGCTTTTTAAAAATCAAACTTCCTTTATTCATCCCTCACATTAAGGGCTAGTCATGTTTTCCCAGCTACACTTATCCTTCTCTGCCTCCCTCCCTCTCCCTACCCTCTCTCTCTCTCTGTCTGTCTTGTTTTGTTTTTCTCCGTCCTCCTCCGCTTGTGTTAGTGGCCTCAGGAAAACAAAGAATAACCGACTGACACCACCACTTCAGGCCAGACAAAGTGGGAGGAGATGAGTGAGGAGATGAAGAGGGAGAAGAAAGAAAGGAGAGATAGCAAAGGACCGTTTTGCATACCAATAGTCACTGCTGTAATGGCTTTTCTTTAATCCTATAGAAGCAAAGAATCCCGGCTTTCCAATGAAGTGCTTAACATATTAAGGAAAGCATCTTTTTTTTTTTTTTTTTTCCACAGAACCCCCCGACCCTGCCCCATCCACCCGCTGCCACACAACAGCCCTCCAGGCACAGTGAGACAGCGAGAGGCCCCTGCCTGAACCCCCTCTCAATGAGCTGGCTCCCCATTCAAAAAGGAGACCCCTGGAATCTCCTCCTCTTTCACAGCACTTCAGCTGTGGTACACAACTCATGAGGCCAAACATTTACAGGCTTCCTGAAACCTACGGTGCCCACTAGTACTGTAATTTGTGTTCTCTGTGCATAGTCTGTGTCCTTGTAATACTGCTTGTTTTTTGTACTGCTGCAACAAAACAATTTCCCTCAAGGATCAATAAAGTACTATCTATCCATCCATCCATCCATCCATCCAGTGCCCAACTGTCAAACCAGGTACTAGCAGAGACTTAGGCATGACTTGACACATCCATGTCAGACGTGTGCTTGTGTGTACAGTCCAATCCGAAAATATTCAAGCCCTGTCACTTATTCCTCACTTCATTGTGCCGTAGCCTTGACAACACAATCCTGGGTCGATCTACAGACAATTTTTTGGCTTGTTTTTTTTTTTTTTTTTTTTTTGTCAAAATTCTAGTCAATGGTTCTAAAATCAGCTGAGCCACGTTCAAAGCCGCTAATATTCTTGTTACGTGCAAATTCTCTAATCCTTCCTGTTAACAGACAACATTGCATGGCTGATGAACTGTTTATTGCAAATATTATTAAATGAAATTATTTATTGAACACTGGATTTTATCATATTGATTTTGGCGCCGGTTTATCGAAGCAATGAGCCACTAGAGGGCGTGTGTTATCACGGGTAAGGGAGGTTCATTGTGGTTTATTGCTTTAATTTGCCACAGGTGGACTTTAATCAAGTTGTAAAAACTCTCATAGAGTATCAGCGGGAACTTGAGCTATATTTCGAAAGTCCTAGCAAAAAGTCTATATACTAAAAAAAAAAAGAAGTATATTTTTGTAGACTGATGAGAAAAAAAAAAAAAGATAGAAATGTGACAAGCACTAGAGAGACCACTGATTCAGCTTGCTTCGCATTTTATTCTCAGGTCAAACTAGCCTGAACAATAACTTCTACATAAAAACATAACTTTGATTAAAAAATGTACTTTTATTTAAACTAATTTACTAGTATCTAGGCTATAATCTTAAGGCGCTTTCACACATGCATAAGAATGGTAATTTAGCAGTAATTAATCGGGAATGTGTTCACTGTAAGGCCATTTAAATGAGAATCTCCAGCAAACTCCAAGAACTCCAAGGTTATAACAAGCTCAAGTGAAAATTTCTCCATCTACAGCTAGCATTCATAGGCTTTATAACTCATTCATGCTCAAACACTACTGGCCTGACTGCGTAGTAACAAATCACCCTGCTACCCTGCTAATGTTAAGCCATTTCCCAAATCCTGAAACTCTGATTGATAAACAAAACTAATCCGAGGGCAAAGGCTGACACTTTACAATCGAGAGAATGTAGCCAGAGAATGTCACACGGCTTTAAAAGAGACCAGAGGCAGAGAGGAGAGGCCTGAGTAAGCCAGAACCCCTGCCACACACCACTATGACTAATCTGTCTTTGTGCTTGGAGAGAAGAACGTTTAAAGGAGCGGTTTGTAATTTTCAGAGTGCTCTGATGCCTGTGAGGCGAACCCCGATTACAATAAAACACTGGTAAGCCTAAGCCTTCTCCTCAGCTCAGCCACCTCCTCTGCTGAATCTACTGCTCTATTGAATTAACCATTTATTTTAAATTGTTCTGTTCTGGCTGGGGACGGAGTTAATTTATGGGCCGGAAAACTGTGAACAGAAGCTTGAAATGGGAAAAAAAAAAAAAAAAAAAAAAAAATCGCAACAAGAAATATTTTTAAATATGCACCCAACTGCAGGAAAATGCAGCTTCACTAATCATCCTCTTAGCAATTCAGAATCATATCTCAAAAGGCAATCTCACTTAAAAGATAAAAAAGAAACACCTTTTTGATCAGCTACGAGTTTGTAGCATTAGTTTCTGAGACGTGGTCTCAGAGATGTGGTCTGATGCATCCCCAGACGCAGCTGCACGCAGCTCTGTGGTTGGTCGTTACCTCAGCAAAGCCATAATCGTGCCACTGAATATGATGCACAAGTGTTTGTCGTATAAGCAGGGCCAGGGTGACTGACACACACTCATCTTGACTCAGCTAATTACACTCAGCTGAGCTGCAGGCAGTGTGTACAAGTGGTGAGTAACTATATTCATGCCATCTGCATGCTACCAAACAAACGATTCTCATATCACTATTCTGGGAAAACTCTGAAATGATCTTCAAAACACTTGGTCAGGGACGTATTCACCGATATGCAGCTATCAGGATAACTTGCCTACACTCTGGATAACCTGTGCAGGCTAATTATTATGTGCTGAACAGGAAACTCTGTTATTCGCAGCCCACAGTCTTTGCTTCCAGACTGTGTGAGTACAAATAAGAGAAACTAGTAAAAGCGACAGAAGAAGAAAAATTGGGTTAAAAGTGTGTTCAGCTGGAAAAAGGAAGCGAGCACAGTCTGATTAAAATAGCCTCTGCCTTCCTTTGTGGGAGTCTGTGTGTTCCCTGCTCTCTTTTTAATGGATAGCTTGTTAAAGACCCCCACTCTGACTAGCGGGGTCTTCCTCTTCTCTTTCTCTCTTTTCTTTTCTCTCTTTCTTAATCCCTCACTTTCTCTGAGCACTCTGGCGGCGGACCAAAAGAGCGTGGGACTTGGAGATTATCTCACTGCTCTGAGCTCTAATTGTGTGTGTGTGTGTGTGTGGATGGGTTGCAGGATATTCAAATCTAACTGAAAGACAGCCAGTAAACAGCGAGGAAGCTTTTTCTTCTCCAGCGTAGGTCAGCTACACTTCATCAACCAGACTAAACATCACTCAGCCGGAATCTACTTCTCTGGACGCTGAAGAACTGTTTGGAAACTCAGAGCTCATTTTGGTTTCTAGGTTGCGGTTCAAGAAACCTTTTTAGTTCCTCATACAGAGGACACACGTTTCTGCAGACCAGGAACTACCGAGCTGTGCAAACTGGTCGAAAAGAAGACGCACAGGATGTCTATGACTGTTACACAGCGTTTGAAATACCTGTGTTTAACTAACAAGCGGTTATTTAGGAGTGTTTTATATCGGACACAGTGCAGCCTCTGGCAAAGTGAAAGGATTCCACGGTCCTTTTATTTTTACACAAGTGATGAGTCATGGACGTCTCTGGAGTTTGTTTTGTGCATGCGTATACTGGCGTGCCATACATGGCAAGCAGCAAAACATGAGCAAAGGGCGAAATTTTAAAGGTCATCACAATAAACGTCAACACAAGTTTAAATCTTAACCTCCTCCATTGTAGTTCTGAAATGTCGGTTTCGTTACAATGCTTGCATCAATTCTGTTTTTTTTTTTTTTTCTTTTTTCCTTCATAACTGTCCCTGTCCTTGCAGTGCGGCTGAAACAAACCAGGAACTGTGTCATTCTCATCCATGAGAATAGAGGAACCCTTTCATTCTTATTGTTTTCAGAATTTGGAAAATCGGTTGGATGTAATAGTAATTGCATAATTCTGGAAAACAGCCTAAAAAAAATTGGCTTTTGACCAAAATTCTGCAAATATATACTTTGATACTGTATGAACATATAAACCCGTTGTACCAAAACAGTGGAGAAATGTTTTTATTTAGGTTACTTCTGCCTGCAAAGATGATGTTGTGTAACGAGCCAATTTAAGTTTAAAACCTTGCTGGCTACGTGTGATTTTCTCACCCAGTGAATGTCACGAGTTGTTGTATTTGGACATAAGCCTGATCAGTTCAGTTGGTAATCAGATCCCGGCTGTCAAAAATGTCTGTGATATGTCCGTAAGCAGATAATCAAAGCGCTAAGCTTTCCTTATCCCATTGGAAAACGTAAAAATCTTTAAAACTTAGCAGTAATGTCGACTTTCTCTGAGTAGATTAGGTTACAAACGTAGAGGTACCAGGATGTCCTTCAGTGGAATTTTCTAGCTTTTCACTTTTGGAGGTAACCAGATTTAAAATGTTATAACTTCTGGTTGAGATATGTACAAAAGAGAGACATATTTCAGTTATGCAGTAGAAAATTTCAAAATTTGGCCACGTGAAACGTTTTCCCAGGCCTTCGTACATATAAGAACTCTATCAAAACAGAGATCCTGCACCACAGAAATATTTCATCCGGTCTTTCAACAGGTTACATCTCTGCTTATGTGATTTAGCAACTGAAACTTGAGCGCAAAACTACACCTCCTACAATAAACAGGATTTAATCTCCAATAGCACACTAATCCCACTATCACAGAGAATCGTGTGTGTGTGTGTGTGTGCCATGCTTCACTAAAGTGTACCCTGTTCTTCCTCTTCTTCATTGTTCTGTTTCCTCTTCTTCCTGGACTTCGAGTTCTTCTTGTTCTTTATGTCCTGTTGTTCCACAATCCTCTGTAATACTGATAAAAAAAAACAAAAAAAAAACTTTTCATTTATCTGCAAAATATCTACACACCCTTTAACGTTCGCTCAGAAAAACACATCATCATGCTTTGTTCCATGGCCTTTGAACTATGACCTCAAGTATTCCCGGTGTTTTATTTTTCTCCCATTCCCCAGCTTTGCATCCTGTTTGAACAGGCACCAAGCCATCTTAATTTTAGCACTGAAATCAATATTGACTTTCGATGCGTATGTACCAGCGCTCTGAGCCAGACAAGCGCACCTGAAACATAAACATTCGCTGCTGGTTTTCCAAAATAGCAGAAGTGAACAGAAAATTAGCGGAAGCAGAAATATACAAATTTATCAGCTACATACTGGGTGCATGTGAGAAACAGAAAACAAATGCATTAGCTACCTACTGTGTGCACTTGAAAAACAAATAAATTCAATAACTTTATATGGTACGCACTTGAACGAGACAAATTTAATGGCTGTCTGCCCTTAAAAAACACATCTCTAAAACATCACGTAATTAAAACACACATCCATCAAGAAGAGTTGCATGTTTTCTTTCCCACTTTGACATCACACATATAGTTAATGTACAAAACCAACAGTCGATTCATACTCACTCTTCTTGTCATTACTGGGCTCCAGGTGTCTCTGAATGTAACCCTCAAGATAGCGTCTGAACTTGGGGGATGGAGAGAAGAAGGCCAGGCTGATAGCCATGAGCTCCCAGCCTGCACAGAGGCTGCTGAGGTTCAGGTTGTCCGTGGTCTGCCGGATCAGCTGGACATACAGCTCGTCCCTCAGGCCCTGCATGCTCCAACACTTGGTCACTACGTGAAGGGCAACATGGCGCCGGTCAAGGCGTGTCACTTGCCGATCACCCATGTATGTTTGCACCAGCTTGAACATGTCACATGCTTCTTTTTTGATGGCGCGGTCGCTCGTGATCAGCATAGGCTTCCTGATGGAAGCGCTGCTCCATGACAGCATGGTGGCGATGGAGACGCGGCGGCGCAGCAGGCCTCGTGTGTGCTGGTTCAGGTTCTTGGTAGCCCATGCTTCCATATCCACATCAATCGGGGGTTTGCATAGGGTAGAGTAGGGGTACTGGTAGGTGGGACCAGGGGCGGGGGTATGCACCTGGAGGGCGGGCAGTGAGGAGACAGAAGTGGTGCCGTGAACTGTTACGTCATCATCATGGTCTTTTCCGTGTTGGGAGCGGAAATCAGGCTGGCTTTTGGATTCCAGTGTTCCTGCCTAAGTGACGGAAGAAAGAAAGTCATTCCGAGTGTCTTAACAGTACGTCAAGGTGACTGGACAAGTGTTCTCAGAGATGTTTAACAAACCAAACCAACTGCTTTGACTTAACACCGCTAAACATCAGCGGCAGTAAATAGAAATGATGAGTCATTTCAAAAGAAATGACTGAAATGACTTATTGTTATTTTAACAAAATCTGCAGCTTTTATTTTAACGTTTTGGTTACTGAGGTTAAGTTTAGGGCTAGGGTTAGGTTTAGGTGTAGACATAGGATTAATCAGCTGCATTAGTTAATAATTATGTCAATGGAAGGTCCTCAGAAGGTTAGCAAGACAAACGTGCGTGCATGCATGCATGTGTGTGTGTGGGTGTGTGTTGTGTAGGCGGCAGGCGATATGCTTACTCATTCCCCTGTAACCAGAACAACCAGAACAGGATCGCAAGCCTGGAAACATCTGCACAAACTGCACTTGCTCCCAAAATAGGTAACCCAATATGGGAATTCGATCAGAACATAAAACAGCCTCCCTCTCCTTCTCCCTCACTTCACTCCCAAGTTTCTCCAATCCCCTCAGTTCAGTACTCTTAATTCTATCACCCCATTGCACAGCACCAAATATAATCGATTTACTTAATACTGTCTTTGATACTCTGTTCCTTGCCTTACAAAACATAACTTAGTATGTTTTCCTATATGGTTAAAACATATACCATTTCCCAAAGTGTATAAGAAAGGAAATGCTGACGGAAAATGGTGCACTGATTCAATGTGATCATTGAGCTTCCAGCCTCCCCTCTAATCAGAGAGGCACACTGAGGTCTCGTAAGAGTTACAGGAGCATCACAGCTGAGGAATTACCTTCCATTTACGAGCCATTAAATGACCACAGACTGCACAGCCACATGTGATACTGCTTAAACGATGCAGGCTTATTAAAAATAATTTCATGGATGAATTTGCCATGCCATCTGTAGGGTATCTGAGAGGGAAACTTCACTTTTGAGGTCAGATTTTCCAAACTCTGCATATGTGCTTTATGCTTTCTAGTTGAATGGTAAAGGTTTCATAAGTGAGAGAGAGAGAGAGAGAGAGAGTTTGAAAAATGCTGGAGTTGGTTGATTTAATGGTTAATGAAGCATGTGGAATTGTGGAGCAGTGAGCCATAACAGCAGATCGCTAACACAAAGATTAAGGTTAAGACCCAACCATTCTAGCCACATTACGTTCACATCTTTCCTCATCACTACACCCTTTGCCTTGACTGCTTTACCTTAAATTCTTCATCCATGCTTACAGCCCTTGAAGGTTTATAAAACTGATATATTTACCACGGAAAGGTCAAAACTCAAGGCTGATACACTAGCCTGATTTGTGACCTCTTCCTAGATAATGCTAACACATAAGGCAGCTTTTCTTCTTTTTTCAACCTGTCCTGTTCAATCAGTCGTGGGTCATTTTTTTCAGCTCTGACCCCGCAGCTCTTGGCTAAAATCCTTCCTGGCATCTGTTTTGCTCCCTATGACTCCAGGCACCAAATGACGATTCCTTCTCGACACAGGCTGTCTGCACACAAACGTTTCTCCATTGTCATCTTAGCCTTGTGTTTTGGCAGCAAATAAACGATCGGTTTAACTGTTGTTGATGTAAAACCACACTGCTGCGGGGTCATTACATGGAAATCAATCTTAAAAAAAAAAAAAAAAAAAAAAAAAAAAAACACTACACAAAAAGTGATCCAAAAGTCCACTAATAAGAGCTGTTTTTATTCTATCTTTCATGAAAAAAAAAATTTCTCCACTTGCAATTGCTTACTTGTACAAATAACCATGGAAGATAAGTAGAACTTAATAAAAAGCAATGCATCAAGCTGTGGCCTTAGCAAAAGTGTATCAAGGCACTGAGAAAAGCCATTTGGAAAACTGACTTCCAGTCTGGAATGCTTGTTTGTGTGTGGATGGGCCTCCTGTCAGTCACTTTATAGGCACTATACTCTATTGTAAATGAGAACTGGTTCTCAATTGACTTACCTGGTTAAATAAAGGTTATTATTATTATTATTATTATTATTATTATTATTGGCCACTGTAGATCCTGGGGCAGAGCTTTGTGAAGGGCAGAATCATTCAAATACTGAACCCACCTAACCATTAGAGACCTAACCTTGGAAAAAAAAAAAAAAAAAAAAAGAGAGAGACAGACTTATGTTGTGTTCATGACCAAGTGGGAACTGGGAACTTCCCAGGTGAAAAGATCCGGCTGAAAGGCTTTCCAGCTTGTAAATCCTACTCCGAAAGGCTTTCCAACAGCTCCGGCTTCTTGCAATTCCGTGATGTCACTTCAACATGGCGGTGCTCAGAGTGAAAAGTAAGAACAAGACGTAACAGCATGATTTAAGGGCTTTTAAGCCTTTTTTGAGTTCCTGTTTATATTTGAAATCGCCAAATACTGGGTGATACTTTGATAGCTGAAACATTAATTCACTTTCTGCAAGACTTTTGATCAAACTGCAAACTATTAGCAGTGAATTAACACGTGCACTTTAAAAATAAACTAAGCGCTAACTAAAAACCTCTTTGATCGCAGTTTTTGTGAACACCTTACAGTGAGTGTCCGTTTCATTTCTGAATTCAGACGGCTGAGTTTGCGCGAATGCTCTAATGTGCATCCACTTGTGTGGTGCTAGCTTGTGCTACTTTTGTTTGTACGTTTGTCTTACGATTGTCTGCTTTTCCTCAGAGGGATTTAACACTCTTCAACCTTATCACATATGGAAAACTCTCTTTCGCACTTTCTTTGTCAGTTTTAGTGTTTATATCCAAAACGTAGCTTCATGTAATGCAGTGTGTATCAAACACACGTAAACACAAACACTTGTATGCAAGAGCTATTAATGACTACAAATTCATCTAACATATCTCGAGACACACACACACACACACTAAAACCCTATTGTCTAGAGTAGGTGAAGGTGGCACTTGTTCTTTTCCTACTGTTAGAGGGGATGTTGTTCTACACGTTTCACTTGTGCAATAAAAATACTTTTGGAACCAGACCAAGGCACCTACTATGGCAGAGGTAACAGAGAAAGAGAGGGAGGAAGTTTATTTAGTGGAGGTTAACCGGTGTTAATTAATTTTCTATAACAACAGCTCTGATAATAGTGCAGGCTGCAATGTTTATTTTGATGCGCTTGTTCTAATATGGTGTTGTTTCTATAGTGACCGCTAATCCACAGGTGGACGCTCACGTAAGCATATTTAGAAAGTGTGTAATTGTTGATATGATGAAGTTTTCAGAGATGTACGCTCAGCATTTTTGGAGGGCGTCCCCTGTATCAGCGCTTTGTAACACTCAGAGGTGAAGTTGTAACGTTAGGTTTTTCCACCCCAGTAAAGTCTTCAGAACAGAGACTTCTGTAGTTTATGAGTGACTTATTAATAATTGAAATATTGCTGTGGTGTAAGGAGAACAAAATACTTAGGATGTTCTGTTATTGGAAAATAATCAACTCAGCCCATATTTATTTGTTTAATAAAAAGGAATCTAGCTCCTGCTCTCGTTCTTTCCGTCCCTCTCTCTTCATCTCTGTCTCTGTGCCTGTCTGAGTGATAAGGTCTTCCTGGCTGATTTGTCTTTACTATACAACCTATCATCATCAGTTTGTGCTGGTTTTATATCTCCTTCTTTCTCTTTCTCCACCACTCTCACTCCATTTCACTTTATGAAGTCTTACACAGAGGTGAAATAAAGAGAAAAAAACAAACAAAATCCAAAATTAGACTGAAAGAAGAAAGCAGTCCATGAATTCTTAATCTCTACAATCTCTCTCACACACATACACACACGTGGTTTTATTATGCTAGTGAGGACCTTATATCGACATAATTATTAATGACCATTATTAAGAACGCTTTGTTACACCTAAATCTAATATTAACCTTAATCTCAGTAGCCAAAACCTCTTTTAGTTTTTTTTTTTTTAAATAAAAGGTGTGTTTTTTGTAAAAGCAAAAAAGCAATTTTCCTATTTTCCTCATGGGGGACCAGCCAAATATCCCCACACACTGTCAGATATTCCTATCCTTGTGGAGACACTGCACACACACACACACACACACACACACACACTTGTTCTGGAATGGAACACTTGCTCCCTCTGAGACGGGAAGCTCTTAGTCCCTCACTACTGTATTGTTTCCACGGAGACCGGATGTAGACTGTTGTTATGCTTTTCCATTCCAACAAACCAACTGAGAAACACTGTGACTACGACCCAGACTGAGACAAAAGAAAAGGCAGGATAGACAGAAGGAGTGAAAGTAAGAACATTAAAGGAATACTCCAGCATTTTTCCATGGAATCTCTATCCACCATACCTGGGGTGGTTACCAGGGATGAGAATTTTACTGTGGGTTTTTTTTTATATTTTTTTTTTACTGAGAATAGAAGAGAAAACCCATTTACTCAAAAGTCACTTATAACGGATGCTTAAGGGCAGTTGTTAGGGCTGTCAGTAAATGTTTAAAAATACGCAACTGTATAACACAAACATGATAAAATAAGATGCCTTAGCATGGCATGCAATAATCTGTTCTTATCAAGCTTTCATTAAAGCGTTCTATGAAAATATGTGTGTCACATAAATGTATAGTGATGGAATACACCAACTGCCCTTAGACTTCGAATTACAAGTGACTTTCCAATGAACAGATTTTCTGTGCGTTTCTCAGTATAGGCAAATGTGTCAAGATTTATGTCCCTGGTAATAACACACACTACAATCGCTGGAAGTAGTGTAAACATGTCATATTGTGGTCTGTAGAAATTGATTTCTGATCTGTTATAGGGCGTCATGGAAACCATGGAAACGTATGCACAATAAATAAAACCGCGTACATGTTCATGCATGCTCACACACTAATATCCTACCTGTGAGGGTGATGCGGGTGGCTCCGGAGAGGACAGGCTAGTGTGAGATGCTTCACTCTTCTCCAATGAGTCCACCTTCTCGTATGTCCTCTTCTGCCCCCCTGCTAACCCCTCGGTTGACGTCAGCGCTGCATCTCCGTGTCTGCTGTACAGTGAACGCTCGCTGCCCATCATATCCTCCCCTGAGCCTGAAACTGGTCCAGGCAGTGTCGTGCTCTTCAGTGAACCTTCTGAGCTCATTAAAGCCACCTTCATCTCAGCCATCAGCTTGTCACTGAGCTCGCTGCCACTTCCTGCCCCATGCCCTGGCATTGCCCTTCTGCGGTTCTTCCTGCGCAGACTCGGCGAGGGCCCCGTCGAGTAGCCTGAGTCCTGGTAGGTGACGGTGGAGGGTGGTGGATACTCCTGAGATGCCAGGCTGCTTTGACGGCTGTGCCAAGGCTGCTTCTTCTCCATAGAAAGCTCCTCTTTTGGGCTCTCTCCTGGCTGGAGGTCCACATTCACCATGTGCTTGATGCATTCGCGCCCAGCCGCGCTGTACTCCCCAGCCGAGGGATGGCGCTTGTGCTTGGCCTGGGGGAACTGGAGAAGTTTAGGGGGTGGAGCCAATCGCGGCATGCTGTGCGTAGGTCTATAGGCGTCATGGGTCAAGTAGTCTGCCCCTTCCACTTCCATGTCAGCTGGTGGTTCATCATAAATGGGTGGATCTGAAGTTGGAGGCTCATCATAGATTGGCACAGGGGGCGTGGCTGCGTACTGAGGAGAAGAAGGACGGAGAACATTTGTAGATGAGGGGGCACCAGAGCTTGGCATCACCATGCTGAAGTTGCCACTGTCTGCCTTCTTGAGGAGATGAAAGGACTGTTTGGGGTCCATCTTGCCAAAGGAGGCAGTCCTGTTGGGGTGTGTGGGGTTAGGAGAGGGGGTGTTGCTGGTGGGTAGGCTCAAATGAAGAATGGGGCGGGGGCTAGCAGGGGTGATGTGCTGGTTCCTGCCACTGCCGCTCACTTTCACCAACATGGCTGCCTTGGAGCCTGGAGTAGGCTGCCATCTCGGATTTTGCTCTCTGAAACACACATTGAAAGACAGAAACGTAAAAACCCGGCATCTCACACACACACACACAGCTCAAAAACTATGTTGTTGTAAGATTATATTTTTGAAGCACTGCACTAATTGAGTAAACAGTTATTGTTAGAGAACAGGAAATCAAAACTGACCCATTTCACCTCGATAGTTCATGTCTCTGGTCATATTTGAAGAACTGCTGCTGTATTCATAAAGACTGTCCTGTGCTTATCCCAGGACTCGTATTCACAAGCTCATACTAAACGCCCTTTCTTCACACACTTGGTACTGTTTGACTTTACGCTTCTACACCTGTATACAGTAAGGATTTACAACCGCACTATCCGGTGTCACCCAGAAGAGGATAAGTTCCCTTTTGAGTCTGGTTCCTCTCAAAGTTTCTACCTCACGTCAAATCAGGGAGTTTTTTTCTTCCCACTATCATCTCTGCTTTACTTCTTAGGGATCTAAATCTACATATATCTACATTTCTGTAAAGCTGTTTTGTGACAATGGCTAGTGTTGAAAGCGCTATAGAAATAAAATCACAGCAAAGTGAAATGGCGTACACTCAGCAACTGTATAGTTACACATATATGGTAGGTTTATTGAGAAAACGGCCAATGAAAACAGCTCTACGCTAGCTAAACACCTAATAAAGTGCCAACTCTTGTATTGTATAGCACTAACTATCGATTTCATAGACTTTTAAAATGCACAAAGTCCAGGTCTTTCTACATTTTCTTATTATATGTAAAACAATGCATTCATATAGCTGATCAAATTGCACCAAATACATTAAACTATGCATTCATGATTAATGTCTTTCTGTTGTGCTGTGTTCTATCACACAATATCTCATGCTTATTAAATAAATGTGCCTTAATCCAAACTTGTCCATATCTAACACAGAGGAATGCCAGTCCTGGCACTGGGTCTAAAAACACATTCCTCTATCTTCTCTCTCTCTCTCTCTCTCTCTCCATCCATCACACTGCTGCTAGGCCAGGCCGATACACACCAGTGTAGCCTCTATTACATGGAAAAATAGGGGGAAGGGAGACAAAAAATATAAATAAACAACTCGGGTGTGACTATATACTGGTATGATGGTAAGTAACTGGTAGCCATATATCCATATCAGTGCACACAATGACATATTATGACATATTAATAGTATTATTACAGTGTCATGTGCCATTCAAAGTCTTTAATATAGAAAATACAATAAGATGCAAACCATAATATTGAACAGTTTTCACACACAGTATAAGATTCAGTTTGTGCATTTTTTTTTTAAAATCTGTTTTTCGCACGTGTTTTGCACAGGTGAAACAAATCTGTCTACTCAAATATGTTCATCTAGTGAAGTCAGATTCCTGGTGTATCAGCATCTGGAGCTGGGACGGTGAATGTTTCCGTAAAACGACAGGCGTAAATATGGTACGTGACAAGTGAACCCGCTCGTTACTTGTTACCACAACATATAAACATACTGTAACATGTTCTCTCCCGCTCGGACATTAATGACGTGTGAAGCTTGTACCGTGCTTGTTTGTTTTACATTTAGCGAGTGTGTGCTTCTGTGACAATCTTCTAGAGGTTACAAAGTGCGTCTCAGTCATTCCTCGCCTCTCTCTCTCTCTCTAAAAACACACACACACACACACACGCGTTATACAACAGGAAAGGCTATGTTCCAGAGAAAGGCGAGGTTTAAGGAGAAAAACAGGCTTTCTCATAGTATTGTTCCTCAAACATAATAATGCATTATCACCTTACCACGACACACACACACCCTCACACACCCCTGTAAAACATGAAAACATCACACGCACATACACGTGCAGAAAACACACTGGTACAATGGTCACATTTAACTCGACATGCACACAAACACACACAAACACTGTGATAGTGCAGCTACATCTAATAAAACAATACAAAGTAAGATTACTACAGTGTGTGTGTGTGTGTGTGTGCATTTGTTTTGCACGTGTCCTATGCCTTCATGGTCTTGTGTACTTTTGATGTGGATGTGTGTGCGTGAGGTCGAGCTGAATGTAACACGGTTCTATTTCATTATAGTGAGTGTTGTATCAGTGTGTGCTTTCTGCACGTGTGTATGTGTGTGGTGTGTTTGTGTTTTATATGGGTGTGTGTGTGTGCGCGCGTGATAATCGCACTTATTCCAGTTCTAACAGTTTCCTTCCCCCAGTTCTACACCATCATCACCATCATCACCAACACACACACACACTCACACACCACACCTCTATAAACACGGCTAGACCACACACCCACCTACACACTTTACACTGAACATCTCAATCACACACATACCTAAAACAATCTGTAAGTCAGTGATTTAATCATTTAAAACCTTAAGAACAATAATATTGGAAAAATTTGCTTCAACAATCAATAATATTAACTGACATGAAACTGCCCTGACAACAACAACAACAACAACAACAACTTTAATTAAGAACTGATCAAGTTACGAGATTATACTGAAATGCACATAGAAGCTGTCGAACATATACCATCACTTGTTATGGTTCTGAAATGCTTTATCCTGCGCACACACACACACACACACACGTTCCCCGACATGGCTGTGTGGAAGTATATATCCGTGCGCACACACTTACCCGCAGAGGCGAGAACTGCAGGGGTGCCCTGTGTTGGTCTAAAAGCCTTGTTGAACCCCGCTGTGTGTGACGGGACCAGTGGAAAGAATAACAAGAGGGAAAAAAAACCCCAAAAATGTCAGAAGTGGTCCTCGTCTGGCTATTTATAACTGACAGAGCTCCTACTGTTTAAAGAGCGCAGTGTTAATTCACACTCTCACTGAGCCACTCTTCAATTACACACTGAGGGAAGGAGGGAGGAGAAGGCAAGAGGAAGGGAGGGAGGGGACGCCAGGCTCCAGTTTAGGCCCTCCTCTGTTTTTTTACGGTAGGGTAAATGCGAATCCTAAAATTACCACACACACACACACACACACACTTGACCTTGGTTGCTACCCCCTCCTGTCTCTGTTGCATGCATGAGAAACATCTTCAGTCCTCAAGAGGCTTTCATCCAATCCCCAGCTTTCTTCCTCTTCTATCTTTCATCGTCTTTTTTTTTACGCGTCAAGAAATACCGGCTCTTACAGCTTTCTCCATCACTTGGCCTCGCCTTTTGTGCCTGAACACCTCTCCCTCTCAAACTCACTTGCTTTCTTAAAGTGTCTCTCCATTTCTTGCACACAATGCCCATTTTGTCCTAATAGCTTGTGGAAGCTCTCTCTCTTTCTCTCTCTCTCTCTCTCTCGCTCTCTCCAAATCGTGGTCAGTCCCACCCTTTGTGCCTCCACTCTCACAGCTCCAAATGTCAACAATCTTTTCATAGTGTCGAGTAAATACAGACCATACAATGTGTAAACAAAAGCTGGAAGACGGGAAAACTCCAAAACATGATCTCTCTCTCTCTCTCTCTCTCTCTTGTGGAAAGTACGTGATAAAGGATCTCGTTTAATATGTGAGAAATTAGGAATGGATACTGATGTTTCTCTCTCTCTCTCTCTCTCACACACACACACACACTTAAGTCCTCAGTGAACAAGTTGCAAAAATGTCCCCTATATCTATGTCTTTTCTCTCTCCATTTTCCCACACTGCATATCCGTCCCTCGCTCTTACTGTCCCACTGTAGCCATCGCAGACGAGACCTCGGAGTGCACTGAATGTGCCTGTGAGACGCTGGCTAATTTGCACAAAGCTACTGTGGATTCCCAAGTGATAAGAATCACACCTTAACCCACCCACCCACACCCACCCACACACACACACAGGCACACACATGACAGAGGAAGCATGCATGGAAAAAGAGAACGGCTGCCTCGAAAACAACCAACCGAGCGCATATGCTTTGCTGACTGCAGTGTGTGCCGAGCACGTTGTCTGCATGGCTGGGGATCAGTGGGATTCTGAGGAAAATATGGACTGATCGTGCTGCCCTGTGGGATTGCCTGCTGGAAAGTTCAAAGGGTGCTTTTCCCTGGCGTAAACAGGAAATAGCAGCAGAGCAGTCACACTGGAGAGACTCAGTCATCAGATGGTTTATGACTGATGGGGAGTTATTGCTGAGAAAACAATACTAATGCTAATATGTGCATACATACACACCCACTCACCCACACACACCTCTGAATGGTCAAATTTAGAACCAGTTACCCAATTAAGCAAACACAAAACTACAAAATAACACAGAAAACTGCCTGGGGAAATAATTACAACCACGCACTTCTGCATTCAGAAATACATAACTACATATTTGCCTGTAAACAGGATTTAACAGGCGTTTGACTGAGGAAGAGAAAAGACGACGCGTGTTGTGTAAAGGAATTTGATTCTGACGTGACATCAGAAAAGACGAGGCGATTCTCAGCGTCAGGGATTACGGGAGATTAACAGTAGCCGTATTCACATAGTCTGTGTTTGAAGGATAATCATAATTCCTTTCATTTATATACAGAGCATTTATGTATTTATGTAAAAAAAAAAAAAAAAAAAAAAAAAGTCTGCTTCTCAATTTTCAAAAACATTGATTTAAAAAAAGGGAGGCTGAGACAGCGATCTAGAAGGAAGACGATAGCGATGAGGAAAAGGTACTTCTGCTGTATTCGAATAGCTAAAATGAGTCGCAGTGCATAAAGGTGGCTAGGTACTGCATAGTACATATAAAAGAACCATCATTTAAACACGTAGCCTACATTCAGAAAAAGCACATAAATATTTTATTTAACAATGCTGGAGAGTCTTCGATAGACTTATGTCAAAATTTGTGACGTTTTCCTCCATTTTCTCCTGTTCGGTCACCTGCCATCCAGCCAACCAGCCGGCTCTCCCCTGTCATACAACAACTACCAACCGGGTAAAGGTTAACACATGCTTCCTCTGAGACACGTGAAGCTGGCCAACCGCATGTTTTCAGATCCTCCTGTATCGCTTCAGAAAAGATGTATCCAATGCTTGTGAATGTGTTATGAAGTCCCAGTGCAGGTAACCTTCAAATAAAGTGTTATCAATGTTATGCAGGAGCTGCAGAACTGTTTTTTGAGGGACAATGAGTGCTATGACATTAAACAGAGAACAAACAAACACTGAAACAAACAAACAAAAAAAAACAGCAATTGCAGTTAAAAAGCACAAATGTGATAGCAGGGGATGTCATCTATAGCTATGTTTTTTTTTTTTTTAATAAAGAAAACTAAGAATATACAGAGAATAAGGTGGTATGGCCCAGGTTATGCTTAGCCATGAGCAAAAAAAAGCAAACAAAGGATGGAAATCGATTAACTGCCGCGTTCTGTTAACACAACAGGGAACGTTCTCAGAACAAAAAAAAAAAAAAAAAAAAAAAAAAAAAGAATTAAACAGTTCTGTTTGCCACAGCTATCCGTGTTCAGGAGTTAAAGTGAACAAAATTAGTGCTCTCTGAGTGGGAGGGACTGGCATACTCTCTCTCCCCCCTGCCAATCACAGTGAATCTAGCCAATCACAGGTGTCTATGAACTCATGTATGTGGAAGAGGGCAGATAGCGCTTTCCTCTGAGTGTGCCCTGTACGCTGCCCTGTGACGAGGTTTAAATCTATAGAAATATTTTTATTTTCTCCTACACGTTTTGGCCTAATGACTTGTTGCTTGACTTAGGAAAAGGGGGTCCGTCAGTACTGGTCAGCATCAGTCAGTCACAAGGCAACAGGCAGAGCTTGATTTTTCCAGCTCACTATTATGCATAATCGCTGGGAAGCCACAACGTTACCTCTAATAAATTAAATAATAAATGTGACTACATAATACCCCCCCAAAAAACACCTGAAATGCCCCATGGGTTGAGGAAGTGCTGAGATACTGCTGTCATCATATAAAACGGCCAGTTTTTGCTCATTCAATCTGTGTTAGGAAACGTGGAACACTTAGGGCAAGACTGGCCTACAGCACAGAAAGAGAAGCTGAGGACCTAGAAAACTGATGTAAAACAGAAAGTCTGAAAAAAGTAAAAATGTAAGAATGACAGCAGCAAATAAGTACCACAGTTGAAATGCCTCATGCCTTTGAATCCCTAGATGGAAAGAGTCATATTCCATACTGTAGGGTGAGGCATAGAGCAGCTGCGAGAGGCTGAGATTCAGGAGGGAAGAAAGAGAGAGAGAGAGAGAGAGAGAGAGAAAGAGAGAGAGAGAGAGGAATGCACAGGCCATGAATTTTACGCTTTAGTCATAGTTCAGAGAATGTATGGGAGAGGAGGAGATAGCTATAATGAGTCCTGGGCACAGAAATGGAAGATTCTGAGATTCTGAGAAACGTGACCAATGAAACCTGCTTTTACTCAGACACACTGACTTCACTCCACATTGAGTCACTCAGTGGAGCATTTAAAATGAAAGGGTCACTAGGAAGTGCGCTACAAATATAAGGGTGGCGCAACTCTATTGTGATCCCAAAACAAGGCTGGCAGCTGATCAGAGAAGGAATGTAATGAAATGTAAAGCTTTAGGACCCTCACGTGACAAGTAATTGTATGCCACTATGTAGGACATTATGAGTAGTACAGTAGTTTGTCTTTTTTTTTTCTTTCTAGTTTTCTTACTTTGATTATGGATACTGCCATCTTCTGGTATGGCTATTTATTCTTCACACACACACACACACACCCACACACACAGAATGTACGTGTACTCTGGCCATCAGCTGTGGTCTTTGGAATGTGTTCACAGAAGACGTGAGGCGACAGGAGGCCATCGAGTGCCTAGTTGGCTGGCGCGCTATTTCTTCGACATGGGGTTGGTGAGTCAGGTCCCTTAACAGTCAGTGCAACGGCAGATGATGAACGCAGTACCAGTTTGCGTGACATTCTGTATCTGTGTGTCTGTGTGTGTGTGCGCGTGTGCAACAGGGCAGGCCAGAGTCACATGCTCCTTTGTGCTTACCTTTCTCTCTTCCTCTCTCATTGTCTTTCATGATCCTCTTTGGCCCTGTAGATAAAAGCAGTTTGCCACACAAAGCTCGATATCACGAGGGAGAAGATTGTGGAGGTGTTTTTTTTTCTTCTTTTTTTTATCAGACTCGACACTGGGCTGTGAGGAGTGACCAGTCACTCCCACGCCAACCTCACTGACCGCACACACCATTCTCAACACGCCCAAAACAGCCAGGAGAGCACTGCATGCTTGTGACAAAGTGTGTTCATTACACGCGCCCTCTTTAGCCAACAAAAACACAAGAGAATATGCAATTGTTCTGGATTTTTGAAAAATTGGAAACACAGACTATGAGTGTTAGCATGAAATTCATAGTTACTTTATCTAAGGATATAAAATTTCATCTTATTTGCATTTATGAGTTTTGAGATGCTTTGCATTCAAAGTAAGTTTTCAGCCCCCTCCTTGATCTGGGTCAAAATATCAGCATCCAGATGTGCGAAGAAGATAGAGACATATCCCACAAGACCTGCAGCTGTAATTGTAGCAAAATTCATTCTACCAAGTATTGACCTGGTGGGTTGATTACTTATGCAACCTAGAAATGTCTGCTTTTTTTTAAATTAACCTTTGTGCTAATAAAAAATATTTTATATTTTAAATCGTAGTCATATTATGTAAACCAAGTTCAATTACAGATCCCAGTTAAGTCCAATTCAGTTCCAGGTTGTAACATTATAAGATGTGAAAAAGTTCAAGGGGGGTGAATACTTAGGCAAGGTACTTTAGTGTGTGTGTGTGTGAATATCACTTTTATTGCTCGATTCACGGGGTCAAACCTTTTGACCTTTGTCCCTTAAGCTGACCTTATTGACTTGATATCTGGAACACGAGCCTTAAATATGCAGCACTGCATATGGCTGATTTCCCGGGGCCTTATTCAGCCTGGACCACTTAGCTCCTCTTCAATCTGTCACGTCCAATCTATCCATTTCCATCTGCCAGAATCTAAGACATGCCACCCTTAATGTGCTGATAAAAAGTGATTATAAAGATTTGAAATCAAGCCGATTAACAGTACAATTACTGTGGTATTATGTTACACAATTATGTTACACAATGTTACGCTCCGCATAAAATAAGTAAAAGTTAAAACAGAATAGCTAAAAAAAAAAAAAAAGTTTTCACATTCCTCTATTTTAGCATCAAATTACACACTCCCACACGTGCGCTCACGTTGTGCATGTCATGCTCGTGAGTGGGTCTGTTTTCAAAAATGCAGTCGCTGTTGCTCTAGTGATGAGGAACTAAAAGATGCAAAATATTTGAGAAAGAGAAAAACAACAGCGAAATGTAAAGGCAGTGATAAGGCAATCATTTATTCAGTGACAATTCAAATAAGATAAGAGCACTGCAACTGGATTAGCAGTAAGGGATTCGTAATTAGCATGTGACAGAACACATGCGACTTAGAAAATGGAGACTGGTCAATCTAACACGAACGTAAGAAAGTAGCAGCTTCGGTGAACTGGTACCTTTGATTTGCTGAACTTCTATGTCACTATCTATGTCACTTGTATGCTTTAGATAAAAGTGTTTGCCAAATAGCTATCTAGAAAATTCCTGATTTTAAGTACAGACATGTTTGTTTAGGCACACAGACCTGCATTTTCACTCTATTTGCATAGGTTACACATTGTCTTATGTTAACTAAATTGATTTTGGACATGCTGCGCCTCATGCTACTTTCACTATCACACCTGAGGTCATGAACCCTTTCTACTAAGCTAATAAGCAAACCTCGTCCAGCTGTGTACATCGTGACTTCATGTCTGTGTGCCAAAGGCTGAACCTTTCAGAATGAGAAGGTGACTGACAAATACACCTGAAAGGAATGCACTAGTGCCGGAAGAAAGGTGTAGCGTGTTAATGAGTAGTACCAGTCAGACCGTTCATCTGTATTATGAATGGTGCTATTAAGGCAGCATGAGTAATTTGGGTCAAAATCAATGGCGCTATGAGTAAATAATGTCTGCTTCCTTAAAGTGTTATGCTGAGGCTCACAGGGATGAAGGTTGTTTTTTTTTTAAAAAAGTATCCACGTATACACATTCACACACTCATTCGCAACCAAGGGAAATTTAGCATAGCCAATCCACCTACCAGCATTTTTTCGGGGGATGGAAGGATACCCAGAGAACCCACAAGAAACCCAAGTGGACATGGTGAGTACTTGCATAACTGCACACAGACTCAGGATCAGGATCGATCTAGGGACGCTAGAGCTGTGAGGTGGAAACCCTCCCCACTATGCCACTGTGCTGCTCTAGGCACATTTCTAGGTACATTCCCTGCCAAATATTTAGCCACCGAAAAAACCGCAAAACATCATAAATGCGTATTTACATCCATTGCAGCTATATGAGAATTTTCTAGACAGCAAAAAGAGGTAGACAGACCATACAACAGACCACCAATCAAACAGAGCAATGGTGAGACTGGAACACACACATCTGTATCACATCTTCTCTTCATCTACATGCTAAACGGTGCACTTGTGCTAGATGAAAAAAATGTCTAATATTTCAATTTGGCATTCCCACTCAGGTTTTCTTATACACAAATCCAAATCTCCTAAGCCCACTTCTCTCTGTCTGAGAGAGGTTACAGGGGACAGTAGTTGGGTCTGTGCCAACAAGGCCTGGGCAACGCAGGAAAATATGGCAGGAATTCACACTGGCATAAACACAGCTGCCTATATCAGTATCAAGAGCCCTCTAGTGCAGATACTTTTACCAAAAAAAAAAAACACACAGCCTGCTGCAAATCATCAATAAAACTAGTCAATATACAGTATGCGTAACCAACTACACAGGCTGTGTGCGGTCTCATCAGTTCATCTGGCTCAGGCTTTGTTAGCACGACTGCTGTACAATAATGCTGCATGCAATACCATTATAGCAGAATACCAGCAGCAATAACGCAGCATGGCTTCAACAATAGCACCAGTGTTTCTCTATCAAGATTAATTACGGTTTCCTGCCTTGTGTTAACTGGGAGAAGCTTGGTATTTTTCTCATTTCATTGAAAATCATCCTTTTTGCCCCGAAATCTTTTACAGTCAAAGTTTAATTAAATATGCTCTCATAAGCCTGTTTATGGCAGCCCAAAATATAACTAGTTATGAAATGCTAACACAATTTTGTGAATAATAATATAACATTAATTCACTAATGTGAAGTCTGAAAGGGTTTCTAGCACAGTGTAAGCCTACTAGCAACCATTATAATTACTCGACTCCAAAATCAAATTAGTTTAAAGGACCCTTAAACGCGGTTCTGTACTGCCTTCACTATAACTCATCCATGCACAGGGTACGAGGAGTCACTGAATCTGGAAGGATGAAAATGATGGAAATTAAATGCTCCGGACTTTACATTTACCACATCTCAACCCAAATGAACACCTAAATGAGGGATTCTGGACAAACAGACAGTATTAGACAGAGCTTTCCACCACCATCATCTAAACACCAACTGAGAGGAGATCTTTTGCATGCCTCCAGTACGGCCCCAGAGACTTGTGCAATCGTTGCCAAGGTGCATTGAAGCTGCTCTGGTGGCTCATGTTGGTCCAACACCTTACTTAAGACACGACATTTTCCTTTCATTCGTCATGCATCTTTTAAACCTCAGACAGGTTATAGAGAGAAAGACGGAGAGTGGAGATCTGAAAATAAATCAGATACTAAGGATTTAATCACAATCTCGGATCGAAGGAATTTGCAGAATCAAGCAGAGCAGGCGAGACCGACTACAAGTCAGACTACACATGCCTGCACTGGACACCTGCACTTTTTTGGGTTTGCACAGCTCCAGAAAATAAGGCTGTTTAAGCTGTAAAGCCTTGTACTCGTTCCTCTGGGTTTGAACTGTTGGGAAGGGGATGGGCGCTGAAGTGCTCACTTTCCTCTCCATGAGACAAAAGAGGGATGTTTACAGAGGCATTCTATTAATCTGAACAGATTTCTGGGAAGGAATCTGCTGGTCTGATTACTCAATACCGATCGTCTTTATCAAGGAGCAACATCTTTTTTTTTTTTTTTTTTTTGCCAAAAAGCTTTTATTCAATTCATACTACAATTCATTCATAGTGCACTTTTTATACTTATTCACTATTACACAAAAAGCAACTCCTCATCAACAACCTTACAAATCAGCTCCTTATAACATCGTTCCAACTTTCTCATGTCCTTCACTTCCTTATAAAATCTAAATTCAACCAAAACTCAGGTTTTCACCAAAACAAAAACAAACAAAAAAAAAATTTCTGACCAGGTCTGTTCTCTTGTTTCGTTATTTTGCCTTGAAATGTAAATGCCAAATTTAGCTTTCCCAGGTAAGAGAGAGAGAAGCCTTGTGTATAGGGCTGAAGATAATGATTAAAATAAGAATCTGTTCTGTTCGACTAAAGCTCATAGCTCAGAAAACAAGGAAAACGTAAATAAGATATGACTACCTGATAATAAATTGAAATAAAACGAGTTTATAGTAGTGTTTACTTTAGATCCAACAACACAGATACATTAGTTGGTTAAACGCTGAGGAAGTAAATATCGTAAACTCATGATCACTAATGTTAGCTGGCTAGCTTGTTGCTAAAAAACATATGCCCATACATGTCCATATTCATTTCATGATCATAATTAGATCAGTTACGCAGCTCTAGTGTATATAATACTAATGTAGAACCTCTGTAGCTATACGCTATATGGAATATGCTGTACTCATGCATCATATTTGGAGTAATGACCTGTGTTTCTGTGCAATACTAACATTTTCTTGTGATATGTGTGAATTCTCTGGCTACCCAAAATAAATCTATAAAATATGTATGTGTGCCCTAGGCATTATGCAGACTGTTCCATGGCAGTGTTGCCTGTGAGTATAAAATATGTGTGTGTGTGTTCATCATATAAACAAAATCTCATACAAACAGTACCATAATTGCTGTGTTGCGTGTGCTCTTAACTTGTCTTTTAATGCAAATGTAGATGTCGCTTGACTTTAAACAGTGCAGCAAAGTTGAGAATAAATCTGTACAAGTGGTTAATACAGTACAGCAAAGACTCTTCAGAGAATAAAACAGCACAGTTCAAACAATGGCACAGACTCATGAGAGAATGAACATGTCTGGTGCCATAATGACTGCCCTTGTGCCTTTTGGCAAACAAGTGAGTGACACACACACACACACACACACACACACACACACACAAAGTCAGCTCTGAGCCAGTGTGATGACCAGTATGTTGAAGAAAAGGAGCAAAGGAGGACCAGACTGTCACAAGACAGAAGACCATTTAATGGACACACACACTCATGCACACGCAAAATACTACAAGGAGTTAAGTCTCCCCATCTACAAACAAGCACACACACACACACACACACACACACACAGAAATGAAAGGGCCTGCACTTGGAAAATTAGATACTCAGCTTTCCACATCTACCATAGTTGTGTCTCAAATCATACACTATGACCTAACATTCTTTAAGGTGTGTTTATAAGTAAGGAATTCTCAAAATGTAAGTACTTGTTTGTGATGTTAAAAAAAGTGCAAAAAAATTATTCACTATTCAGTGACATCTTTTATTTTCTTAACAATTACATTTCTTAGTTTGAGACAGAAAAGATACTACAGCTATCTGCTTTAAAGGCTCCTCCCCATCTGCTACAAGCCCCTCTCCATTTGCTACAAGCCCCTCCCCATCTGCTACAAGCCCCTCCCCATCTGCTACAAGCCCCTCCCCATTTGCTACAAGCCCCTCCCCATATGTTACAAGTCCCTCCCCATCTGCTACAAGCCCCTCTCCATTTGCTACAAGCCCCTCCCCATATGTTACAAGCCCTTCCTCACTGCTACAAGCCCCTTGCCATCTGCTACAAACCCTTCCCCATTTGATACAAGCCCCTCCCCATCTGTTACAAGCCCCTTCCCATCTGCTACAAGCCCCTCCCCATATGTTACAAGCCCCTCCTCATCGCTACAAGCCCCTTGCCATCTGCTACAAACCCTTCCCCATTTGCTACAAGCCCCTCCCCATATGTTACAAGCCCCTCCTCATCGCTACAAGCCCCTCCCCATCTGTTACAAGCTTTTTTTTTTAGTATAATGCTTATATTTCTTATATACATGCACTGCAGTTATGCATACAGTCTAAAAGCATCTAAAGTAGTACATAAGTGATTTGCTGATGACACGTACCTTCTGTCGCGACATGCTAACTTATCACCACACGTGAGGCCCAGCGAGAGGCTCGTCTCTGATAAAAACCCTAACCCCTGAGCTACAGCGCTCTCTCAGTCGTGCCATCAACATGCTGGAAGTCTGGACCTGCTCCAACACCAAGGGAAAGCTTACCGAGTTTCTTGTCACTAAGCAACATCAGACCCTCAGCTGCGTAATTTGGTTATATTTACTTGGTACTGTGATGGACTTGAAGACTTTGTGTGCTCGTAAAATTCTCTGCAATTTTCATCTTGGTACTAATAAATGAAGGGAAACCCTGTGTTAAAGGAATTCTCTACTTTAAAAAAAAAAAGAGTTCTCCACATCAACAGTATGTTGATGGACAAGCATTTTGTTATGTACTGAGGAAAGAATGAAAAACCTGTTTATTCCAGACTCACTTCATGGATGTCTAAGGGCAGTTGTCCAATACAGACAATAAGCATATAAAATACACAACTATATAATAAAATGAACTCAAACCTACAACTGTTATATAAATAAAACAAGAAAGGTATTAATATTACCAGAGCACTTTCAGCCTTCCTACGCTGGAATAAGAAAGTAAAAAGTCATTCTGGTGACTTTTTCCCGAAGGTTTTGTGATTATCCATGTGTGATCAGCTCGAAATACATCGATTACATGAGTTAAAAATGAATCCGACAAATTCATCTCTTTGAGAAAAAAAAGTTAGTCCCAGAAAGGATATATTATACAGATTCAGAGATTCATTTACGAAAAAAGGAGGTTTATAAAAATCTAGGGTTCACACAACATTTATTTAATTTATTGCAACAGCTATGATTTCAGTACAGGGAAGAATAGCTGCCTTTGGTAATCATGCATTAGTTATAGATTCCAAACATCAACATCAAAACTATTCACTGAGGATATAAGAAGTCAATCGACAAGCAACACACACACACACACACACACACACACACACACACACACACTGGAAATCACTCACGATCTCAGCAGGTAGTCGTTAAAGGATATTCATAGATGGAAATCTCTAAATTCTCCCTGGCACACAAGCCGTGCCCAAAAGTGTCACACCCTGCCTCATTCTGTAGCCAGCATGCTCTGGACATTCTCTTACTGCACCACACACACACACACACACACCTAAAAATAAAGTTGTGCTCTGTCTGAAACCTCTGCACCTCTGCCCTACGTTAAGTAAGGAATAATATTTGACAGTGTATGCTGTTATATAAAAATAATCCATGACCGGATAGAGTCCATTTGCCAATATTAATTAATTAATTATTTAAAAGTGATTTTTTTTTTTTTTGGTTAGTTCCTGTTATCCCTTTCATTATAACAGCTATCAAATAGTCGTCCCCTCGCCGGCGTCTCTTTTCTTTCTCTCTCTTGAAGTTAATAAGACTCAGGAGCGCGGCTCGTCACGTTACAGAGAAGCCGTACAGCCTTCCATTCTCGTGTCGGAAAACTTAAAGGAACAGCCTTACCTTTGACTGTTACAAAGCGTTGACGCTGGAGACTCCTTCCAAAAATATTAAGTAAACATCTTCTCGCAAAAAAAAAACAAAAAACTTCACCATATCAATGATTACACGCGTGCAACAAGTCCCTGTGAATGAGCCGTTGCTATAGAAACCACAGTGCACTAATATAAAGCTGTGAATTACAGCCGGCACTACTGTCAGAGACTGTTCCAGAAAATGAATCGACAGCTTCTGACCAATCTGAATCGAGAATTCAACGGCGCTGTGGGATTAACTGTAATAAGGTTATTTCCTGATCGCCCAGAGAGAGAGAGAGAGAGAGAGAGAGAGAGAGAGAGAGAGAGAGAGAGAGAGAGAGAGAGATACCTCAGGAAAATTGTGAGTGGAGTACGCTTTGTGTTTGTACACACAGCATCCAAGAGAAATGACATACTTGGCAAACAAGCATGGTACAAGCTTCAACCGTCACTACTGCCCCGAGCGGCAGAGAATACGTTACACTATGTTTATGTGCGGTGTGTGTTGTGTTAACAACTGAGAGTGTGTGACCATTTAAGGCTGATTCCTGTAGCCAGGACAGAAGCACTTCTGCTGTCCTCTCAGTCCAATACTGTACTTTTGATCCCTAAAATGGTTCTCGTTACTAGGAGTAGTATAACGGAGAGCTGGTTTCTCTAGCAAGCGCGAGGACTGAAGTACCGTTAAGGCCGGTATTCAAGCTTAAAGGTGTAGTCAGTTATAATATAAGTTATCTCTTTTGAAAAATCGAATTTTCAAACAAATACAGTTCCTCTTTTCAGCGTTCCCTCCAAAGCCACACCCCCAAAATACTGCACGTGTGTCGTCTAGGCTAAAACACTAGTGTGTGTGTATGTGTGTGTGTAAGAAGTGGAGCTTTCTGAATTCACAAGCAACATGATTGACAGGCAATTCCAAATGAGATTCCATTTCTTGAACCACCTGGATGTAATATCAGTACAGTTTCACGAGAATGTAGCAAATATTACTCTTACTTGTGATTGTGAAGTCATTCTGTGTGCATATGAGATACAGTATAAAGACCTAAACGGAATTTCATAGTAAAATTTTACGCCAAATATACAGAATGTGGCAATTAAGTAAAAAATAAAAGTACTGTTATAGGAAAATAATCATAGACGGGGTAATGTGAGGCCGACTATTACAACTTTTAATTGATTGATTTACATATGCTGCATTTGATGTGCCTTGGAATTACGTCATTTTTGACCCATGTGCATTTGAGCTACAAAGTGAGGAAAAAAACATGGCGTCTACATGGTTGTCTAGCCAGCTAGCTGTGATGAGTATACTTGTGATGAGTGATGTATATTTTCCTGGATAAACAGCGCTCTGTACAGTCAGTGTTATAGGTTTAACAAGTGAACATGTCAGTATGTTGATTGATCTAAAGCGAATACAAATACAATCACAAGTACGAGGTAAGTGGTGCTACTTTGTTCGCTGCTGATGCCTGTACGGAGCCATGTAGATTTGACGTCACTTGCTGAACTCGAAGGAATGCGAAGTTGAGGAGACCATCCCGAGTAGGAATTCCAAGTTGAAGGAGCTACGGCTCTGTCTTTTCCTGTTGTGAGGTTGGGAATTACGAGTTATGACAGCATTATTTCTTGTCAATCATTTATAGTACCAAATAATGTTGTGCAACGTCCGCTAACTCATCAGCCTCTTTCGTTTTTCTCTTGAAGTTAATAAGACATTAAAAAAGCAGCTTTTTATTTTTATTTAGCTCTGTTTATTATTAGGCTTTGATTATGTACAGTGTCTGCCATACATGTACCAGTGAACGAGCTGTTACTATAGAAACGATAACATATTAGAACAAGTGCATTCATATAAACCTGTGATTTGAACATGCTGATGGAGATTATTCAGAGGTGCTGACAGTGGAGACCAACTGAATATAAACCTCCCTCTGTTCTGTCACTCCTTCTCTCCATCCTGAGGTTTCCCCTTCCCTCAGATCAGTTTCTCTCTCTGACAGCTTGTCTTTCATTTTACATTACACACGCACGCACACACACACACAGACTAAACACAAACACACCTCGAGTCTTCCTACTGGCCATATATAGGCAGAGCTACTGAAATGTGTGGTGTGTGTGTTTGTGTGTGTGTGTGTGTGTGTTTGTGTGTGTGTGTGTGTGTGTATGTGTGTGGTGTACAGAACATCGTTTTATTTGTTTCTGTTACATACACCCAGCCTAAACACACTCCTACACTCTCCTGCCAACAGGTGTGAGCTGTAAAGAGGAATATCTATCTATTTACTATATCTATCTATCTATCTATCTATCTATTTACTATATCGATTTGTATCTATCTATCTATCTATCTATCTATCTATCTGTCTATTTACTATATCGATTTGTATCTATCTATCTATCTATCTATCTGTCTATCTATCTGTCTATCTATTTACTATATCGATTTCTATCTATCTATCTATCTATCTATCTAGCTATCTATCTATCTACTATATCGATTTGTATCTATCTATCTATCTATCTGTCTATTTATTTACTATATCGATTTGTATCTATCTATCTATCTATCTATCTGTCTGTCTGTCTATCTATTTACTATATCGATTTGTATCTATCTATCTATCTATCTATCTATCTATCTATCTATTTACTATATCGATTTGTATCTATCTATCTATCTATCTATCTATCTATCTATCTATCTGTATATCTATTTACTATATCGATTTGTATCTATCTATCTATCTATCTATCTATCTGTATATCTATATATCTATTTACTATATCGATTTGTATCTATCTATCTATCTATCTATCTATCTAGCTACTATATTGATTTGTCTGTATCTATCTTAGTAGTCAATTTCAAATAAGTATGTGACATAGTGTGTGTGTGTGTGTGTGCGGTGCCTATTCTTACTTTTTCACAACCTCTCTCTCTCTTTCTTTCTCTCCTCTATGATTACAGAGTCGATCACAAGCCTCCACCCACCCAAAAATCATCTTCATCCTTTCTGAAGCACTAAACAAACTCAAACAAAGCCTGCAGATAATTAAAGTTAACACTGCTAGAATCGGAGATTTGCATCTCTTTTACACATCATTTGTATTTCACAAGGTGATCAAAGCGAAGGACGATTTCTGCTTTTTTTCCCCCCTCTTCTGTTATCATGTGTAATTTTCAAATGAATGGGCTGAATCCATTAGACTACTCTCAGCACTGGGAAATGTACTACTCTGAGTGATAAATGCTACTTCAGACTCCACCACTGCTTCAAAGGCCAAGAGCACTACTAGCCGAAACACACAATACAATTCCTCTGGTTAATTCTGTGGCAGTGATCACTTGTGCTGAGGAGTGCTGCAGTAATATAAAACCCCTGTTTTAGCCACTGGATGTGCTTTAGGGATTGCACAGTCCACTGATACTGTTCATCGACTAGTCACTGCTGTCGAGAGCCGTCTGCTAGTGAGGCAGACGGTAAGGAAAGCAGGCTAAAAGTACACTGTTAGTCTGAAAATCTCATTTCAGATTAGATAAACCCAATCCTTGCACTATGCCATAGTGGATTCCGTCGTGACCAGCTCTGTGTGAAAGAGCGCCTTCGGAGCCACGGCTTGCGCGTCACTATCCAGTCCCACTCTGCTAGCGTAGGATCAGATCAGCGGCGCATGGCGGCTCAAAGAAGATCCAGACTCGTTTCTCAGACGCTGCTGAGCCCGGAGTTGAATATGGAGGGGAAAAAAAGACCTCCCGGACACTGCTGTAGACACTGCATCCTCCATCCATCATTAAGCTACTCTATACGAAGGTTCTGCTTCTTTCAGAATCAGCCATTTTGTCCGTACGAGTGCATTTTTTAAGAATTGGTACATCCCTCGATAGAGCAGCCTGAGACAATTTTTTAATTTTACTGCACCGGTTTATTTACTTGATTTATTTGCTTTCCTTGTTAACAGTGTAGTTTACACTGTTACACTCATACGCAGGCTACAAATGAAATTTCCCTGTGTACGAGTGTTAACTGAAGCGCGGTGTGGCATGTTCTCTGCTGAACCTAGAACGACAGGGAAACGTTTTGGCCCAGCAAAGAAAGAAAACAGCTTTCTGTCCGTGACGCGATAAGAACTTCGGCCTAATCACAAACACAAACTGTGTTCTTTTGCTATTTATGTGGAATCGCGGTTTTACTGTGCACAGACAGGCTGTCTATAGCAGTATATGAGCTAAGATGATCATGAGCTAAAATAGGAGCCAGCTGAAGGGGAACTGCGGAGTACACTGTAGTCCTGTCAGACAGATCAGAGCTCACCGTGCTGTGAGAAATCCTGATTTACACTGCCATCTTACTCACTGCAGTCACACTGGGCGTCACAGTTTGGCTGTATTTAGCAGTGATGGAAGTCAGCTGTCTATAAAGTCTTTTCACGAGCGCTTTTATAATGTCAGGGGGAACTAGGAAACTAAATAAGGGGGTTATTAAGTTGCTGGAGATAAGACTTCAAGATACGCCTACATGACGGTTTACGTTCACATGAATGCCTGTATGAATATTTGTGTATAGATCTACTGTACACAGTACAATACTGCATATGTTTTATGTACTGTTTGTTTTAGGTCCTGATCTAAACTACATGTTCACCTTGGCTTACGATGGTGATAAGTTGTGTCAACAGACATACGTCTCACACACACACACACACACTCTTCCTGACACTCTCACCTGCTGCACTCGCTCCTCTTCTCCAAACTGCCCCCTCTGCCCTTTAATGATGGCGTCTCCCTGCTGCTCTCTAGCTCCTGAGAGGTGGTAGAGTTGGGTGAAACCACTGCAGCCACAGGGGTGATCCTCCCGGTCTTCCCATGGCCCCTCAGCTCGGCCTCGGAGCTCTTCTTGATGGCTTGGAGCTGTGCCAGTGGCACAATGTCGCAGCCCTGTGGCCGGTGCCACACTGTCTGCTGGCTGGCGGAGTTGTAGTAGTAGAAACGGTTGTTGTTGTTGTCAAACAGCTCCCACCACTGGTTACCGTCGGACTGTCGAACGCTCGCGCCGGCCGGCGCCTCCCAGCCGCACTCGCCCGTCTCCAGGTTAACGTACATGCGCTCACGTGAGCGTGGCTCCAGAATCTCCACCCAGTCAGACCTGCGTGTGCAGAAACATGAGAAACATGGTCAGGAAGAATATCACAATACCACGATATCTAACAGTAACCAAACCAGTTTTGTTAACTGTGCACAAAACCATACCACATTCACAATACAGTGCACTATTTTTGGAGCGTTGCCATTTTGTAGTCACATCCAGAATATCCAGTGCATTCATAATGTCATGTTACAAGTTTTGTCGAAATGATAGATCTTATCAGTTACACAAGTACAGTATGCCAGGACATATGTAAATTGAAATGTTTGTGGCGAGAATAGAGTAAGCTGCTCACGTAACAGAACGTGATACACACACACACACACACACACACACACACAGGGAAGAGCATACACAAAGTACA
The DNA here is from genome assembly GCA_037576675.1 of Pangasius sanitwongsei. NCBI lineage: Eukaryota > Metazoa > Chordata > Actinopteri > Siluriformes > Pangasiidae > Pangasius > Pangasius sanitwongsei. The sequence continues at coordinate 13,558,634 of CM075018.1, forward strand.
AGATATGCTACAATATAAGTAAAGCATATAAATATAGCACATATTATTGCACTCAAGTGAAATACACATACACAATAAAATACAATACAATATACAATACCCATCTTGCAATATTTGTAGGGAACACTGCAGTATCATTTTGGACACAGGGCTTAACGTGTATACTACTAGACATTACAAATGACTGAAACCTTTCACGTAAAATATACCATAGTATTCAATATATGTTTCATTCTAATTTAGCTATCATAATATTTCATTGGAGAAGCAGCATTTACGTCGTCCGGAGACAAAACCTGGCCAACAGCTACCTTTAGAGGTATTTCATTTTGGTCAAATGTAAAGGCAGAATTGTGTGTATCAGCTCACGTATCTAAGTTTGCCTCCTGTCTTACTACTTCTTATGTTTTTATTAAGTGTATATAGTGTTTGCAGGAGTCGTTCCCATGCTTAAATGAATCTCAGATAGAACGCTTTCGATGATGATACATGCTTTGTGGTGTTTATGCTTGGATTATTTGTGATTACTCCAGTAGGATGACTGCTCAAGGCTTGATAAAGGACATGTTTTTATTGCCTGCTACTGAAACAATAATCATTTCAAACATCATTTAAAAAGTGCGTTTGTATACAGAAAAACGGCGCAGATATTTTCTCAGTAACATTTTCTGTGATAGAGCTGAGAGCTGCGTGTAGGAATGAAAAAGATATACAGAAGTCTAACTTCAGACACACACACACACACACACACACTACAAATAACGCTTGTTTGTCTGCTGACAAACTGTGACCTGTATGTTGATGGGAACGTCTTCAGTAATGACATTATAAAATGTGCAGATAACACTTTCCCACAGTGCAATCCAGATGGTGCTGTAGAACTGCTCTCCCTCTCGCTCTGCGTGTGTGTGTGTGTGTGTGTGTGTGTGTGGGTGGGTGAGGTCCTGCAGCTAAAGCGGGCAGGCAGGAGAGGCTGGGCGTGGTGCCCGGCGAAGAGCCCCGTCAGCACATTGACACACTGGCATAAAGCCCCAGAGTTCTGTGCCTGTAATATTATCTCACCAAGAGGCACAACACAGGACCTGGAGCTTAACATTAACACACCTGTGTAACTCTCATACAGATGGTCAACAGCATGCAGAGCAACAGGCTCTCTCTCTCTCTCTCTCTGTCACACACACACACATATATATATATATGTGTGCGTGTATATATGTGTGTGTGTGTGTGTGTATATATATATATATATATATATATATATATATATA
>CM075018.1:13560001-13571550 GCA_037576675.1 Pangasius sanitwongsei
TCTATCCACTCTTTAGACCCCCCCCCACACTCCCACATCACACTCTCACTTTATTTTTTTTTTCTTTTGTGTGTGTGTGTGTGTGTATATATATATATATAGATATATATATATATATATATATATATATATATATATATATACATATTCTTGAATATGGACATCAGCAGTTAGATCGACTATTAATACAGATAGATAGATAGATAGATAGATAGAGAGATAGATAGACAGAACCACAATCTAGTTCGTATGATGTTTGTTAAACAATAATTAAAGACTCTCAGTCCTAAAACAGTTCAAAACAAATCCCAGCACCTGTTCAGGTCTTTCTTTCTGTAATACTGAGAAACACACACACACACACACACACACACAGAGAGAGAGAGAGAGAGAGAGAGAATAAAGCAGCTGTTGTGGTTATTCAGGGATTCTGATCTTTCTGTTCACTCTCCCTCAGTTCCTCTACCAAATATCATCTTTACACGTGTTTATGGGGTCAGTAAAAAATGTTAACCTTGTTCTGGGGTATAGCTCAGCGCGGCATGGAAACAAAAGCAGTGCAAACATTTCGGAGAAGAAATAGCGGATATAGGCACTGTCTATTTGCTCTATAGTCTACAACAGTTATGTAATTCTTATATCAACTGACCTTTTGTGAAGAGCAAATATGATAGGTACGTATATTGGTATCATCGTGATGTATTGCTTCCTCGAAGTGATGTACTGTGATGTATTGTTGTTGTCGAAGCACTGCCTCATGAGACGGCACAGACAGCACGGGATCACGGCAGCTGCCTTCTCTTTTGGACCCAACTACAGTGTCATAAATGCTAAAGCCACTCTACCACAGCTGCCCTGCTGTTCTATAAGTGTCAGGAGCTTTGGGGTGAATATGGAGAGGAGGGCATGAGTTGAACTAAAGGGGTCAGTTTAAGCCCGCCCCTCTTCTGAACATGGGGAAGTGGTTCTGGTTTCAACAGCAGCTGTAATGGAAGGGAATGCTGCTAATTACTGATCATTTATTCAAGATCATACATTTTGGTGGGGCAGGACGACTCCAATGACAACGTAGCCTTGAACAAAATTAAGTCGAAAGGCTATCACATTTGACTTATGCTATAGGCTTCTATCTAGTGATTTTTTAGAGTAACCTCATAATAGGTAGTAACCAGGGTTGTCAGGTTTCAGCAATATTTCCAGTCCAACTACAACCTCAAAAACCTGAAACTAGCCCAAAAAATTCAGGCAGAGGAAAAGTGAGACACGTTTTTTTTTTTCTTTTTGTCAGCATTTGTGTGGGGAAACAAGCTCACCGTAGTGCACACGCATTTCTGATGACGGACATTATTCTCATTACAGACATTACCCACTCCATAATCCCCCTTTCCCTCTCCCAATAGTTTGAATTTACTATATCTTGCAACAGAAATGGTTCTGTACATCATAGACACACTGTCTGCACTTACACTTTGCCTTAATTAGATTTAATTCTGATTATTTGCCATAAAACAAGCTCTTGGCAACTCTCGCATTAACAGTCCTGTCTGTCCCAGAACAAGGCCCAGTGGGCCTCTATTAGCACTTGCTGCAGTTCCCATTATTGACCACTAGGTGCAATAATAACTCCATAAAAGCGAAGCTGTTCGTGCAATATTTAGAAAGGTGAGGAAATCCATTTCAGCTGAATTTAAAGTGTAAGGAGTTGTGAATGAGGGCTTTGTAAAGTTGAATATTTGCTGAAAACCTGATGTAAATGCTCGGGCTCTGCCTCACCTGCCGCTATGGACGAGCAGCCACTGCCAGTGAATTCGATTTCAATTCAATTTTATTTATATAGTTCTTTTAACAACAGCAAAAAAAAACAGTCAGTGGCCGTTTTAGTGCAGAGGTTTCAGCCCTGTAAGCAAACTAAACCAACAGGACAGAACTGTAGTGCTACAGAAATGCAATGTGTTCTGGATATTTGGATCAATGAACAGTTATTTCTAGTTATTTATATAGTTTTACACGTATGTATTGAGCACTACATACTCCTCAGCAAATTGTTTTTTTTTGTCTTTTTTTGCGTTCATTTAATTTTTGTAACGTGAAACCAAACCAACTAACAAACGAACCAAAAGTATCAATTTAGCTCTGACTTGGCAAACAGATTAATAGGTGTGAAACACGTGCATATCAACTGGCTGAATGAGTTAATAAGTTCATCAGGTGCTTTGAATCTAACTTCGTCAAACAGGAAATAAGGTGCTGCGTTATCAAGCATGCAAAGTCACTTTCATTATCTCATTCGACCTGCAGACACAGCTCATGTCCAAACTTAATAATGGAAAAAAAAAACCCATCAAACTTTAGTGTGCCAGTGCTAATCAGTGCATAAATGTAGGCCAGGTCAGTGCATTAAAGCAGGAACGGTTTCTTCCTCCCCACTGAGGACTGGATGTAAAGAGCAAGTTATTTCAGCAGTCGGCCCATCCCTCCCCCTATAAGGAGAGTTAGAGCCATATGGTGAGAGATAATCCGGCGGTCCGCTTGGTCTGAGCTCATCTCTGACCTCCAGCTGGTTCCTCCTTCACACACCCACACACATACACACACACACACACACACACACATATATATACACACTACCCTAATACATGACCAGCTGTATAGGCGTAGTGACCCCACTGGACGAAAAACCAGTCAAGTAGGCATAACTGAGAGTGTGGAAATGGTACATAAAACACAGAAATTAAACGAACAGAGAGAGAGAGAGAGAGAGAGAGAGAGAGAGAGAGGCAGAAGCAAACCGTAGTGGAGGAACTATTTTATTTTTGTCCCATTACAACAAATCCTTTCGCTTCATATTTATCTCTTCTCTTCAATCTGTTTCTCTCTGCTTATATATCCTATTTTGATATTCTATGTCCTGCCACTTATTAGTCTGTTCATATTTTGCACAAATGGTGCCCAATTTTTTTTGCGTCCCATTTAAAACAGAAGTCAGAATTTATAACACATTTGCAAAAAAAACAAAAAAATCCCAACATAGCGATCAATAGTTATAGAGTTATAACTGAATTAGGAATCCTTAGACAACTCTAGACTAGTCTGTTTCATGCACTGAGCTGTTTCTGCCTCCCCCTACACACACACACACACACACACACACACTCCTGGTGATGGCGCCCCTTGAGGCTCATCACTGAAAGACCAGTTTGTACAAAATGAGGTTGAACGGGAAAATGACTCTATAAAAAAATGCATAGAAGTTGGAGCATCGGAGAAAAAGTCAATGTTGTTTTGTCTTCTTGACATTTAGCACAGTGTGTGTCTGCCCACTGTCTTCTCCCCAGCAAACTGTTAGTGGCAACACAAAACTTCCCACGCTCTCTCTTTCTCACACACACACACACTATTTCATTCGAAAAGGGGCCACACACACACACACACACACACACACACTATTTCATTTGAAAAGGGGCTACACACACACACAGTGAGAGGCTTTTGCTAAGGCACAATAGCAGTGGGTTGCATTTCAGACAGCAGTGTTATCAACTGCTCCAGTCCCCCACCGACCTCATAACTCTCCCCAAGCTTCGCACAAAGAGCTCATCATGATGACCTCATCACTGGGCAATGCACTGCACCACATTTTTCTGGCCTTTCATCCTAAGAAAGAGCAAACCTACTGCACACTGGTACACTTCATTTCTAAAAGCCATGTATAAAAAAGCTGTGCAAGTGCAGTCTCAGTAACGTAATGAGAGCGCTGAATATGAGGGACGAGTCTTAAGCTCTGCTCCGGAAAAAAAAAAACACCTTTGGGTGAGTCAGTGCTTTTTAAAGCTGTTTTCAACTGCCGATGGTGAAACAAAGCATCGGTGCAAAAACAGAGTAACAGACAGATGTAATATCAGGTGACTCGGACGTGCTGTAACTGCGTAAAGCTTTGTTGCTCTTCTCGCTCCCTTTAATCTCAGTGAGAATTCGAGTTATCAGTTATGAACGGATTTTTTTGCCCCTCTTTGACCGGGTGCTACTCTTATCAAGTCAATAAAACACTTTCAAAATAACAGTGCACATATCGTTATTCATATTCTGCAGCATATTATTTTCTGTAGCTACCACGACTTCCTCAGTAATGACAGTAACGCTAATAAGAATATGGGTGTATCTATAGTGGTGTACTATTATGCCATAAAATTTGGGAATGTAGCCAAATAAACTAGCTACCATTAGCTATCACTTTTCCACAGCTGTAATGCTTCATTCGACATACTTCGGAAAGAGGGACGTCTGCGCTTGGAACGCCGTCAGTTTCGACCTTCGCACGTTCGAGCTACAAAGTGGGGGGAAAAAAAACATGGTGCTTCCACGTTCGACTTTTGGTAACAACAAGCTAGCCAGCTAACTGTGATGAGAGATGTATATTTTTCTTCTCAAAACAGCGATCTGTATAGTCAATGTTCTGTACAGTCAATTTAACAAGCGAATGTCTTATATTGATTGACCTAAAGCAAATACGTGTTTGATGCTGTGCACAGCCATGCTGATTTGGCGTCACTTGAGGAGACCACATCGAGTTCCCGAGTAGGAGTTAAGGCGGTTTCCTTTGTCAGAAGTTGGGGATTACGCGTTATGATGATCTCCAGATCAAAAACCAAAATCGAATGTTACAGAAAAATGTCACAGGGAAGTGTACGTCAGTAAGGACGCTACCATGTTACGCAATAGACCACTTTTCAGACAGAAAAATGCTGGCGGTCAGGTATTAGCTGAAAAAAAAAAAAAACAGACGCAAATGTGACAGTCAGAGTCTCCAGAAGAACGATTCTCCAAAGATTCTCCAAGATGCTTTAAATACTTACCAGTTAATATTCTCATCAAACTGTATGAAATGCACCTGAGACTACTGATGCACTTTTAAAGACAAAGGGTCGTCACGCCAAATATTGACTTCGTTTCGTTTAGTGCTGTTTACTGCTCTATTTAGCTTTATTCAGTGTTTACTGCGTTTTACATAGAAAACGTTTCATTTCATTATTTTTGATGGGCTCTTTGCTTTACAGTATTTCTTTACGACATTAGACTTTTTGCACAGTACTATAGTTCTGAAAGACATTTAATTCCTACTTTAATATGCAATAAATAACACATCCGACTTGGAATATTTTGTACGTTAAACACCTGATCAAAGAATTACAAGCTTGTTAGCACCGTCTGTTTATAAAGTCATTCAAAAGAGTGTAAGGGCTATTCCCTGTTCTGATGGCGATGTGATGGCACAGGTGCATCATGGACATTTTGACAGCCGGGATCTGATTACAAACGGAATTGATTAGACTTGTGTCCGTTTCACTGTCTAACAACGTGATTAAAGTGTGAAATTCACTGTGTGAGGAAAGCACACTTTTTTTTTAAAAAAAAGACAACTTTAGGCTAAAGCCTGGTTGTTAATCTGGCCCTTTAGCCAACATGACCTTTGCAGAAACCTTAGGTTGTAAAACCTTAGGTTCTTGGAAAAAATTCCAAGATGTTTTGCTGAAATATATTTATGCTTCCTTAAAGCAGAGTTGTTGAAGTATGGCACAGACAGAAAGACTTCATTTTGATCAATGGCAAGTTTTCCCAGAATGCCTCACAAATCGGTGCCCGGAACGTAAACACTCAGCCATCTGATGAGCACAAGAGCGTACGACGGGAAATGTTAGCCCTCAAGAGAGATGCCAGCTTGTGTTGCTCACGTCCGTCTCTCTTCTCCTGCACTGATTCGCTGGGCTGAACAGCTAATCAGTGAACTCTTCCTCCTGCCAGCTTGCAACACGGATTAAAAGCACTTAACTGGGCTTGACAAGAGTCGATTAGTGGTGACGGGACTCAGTGGCACCCGACTGCCGACAGAGGAGAACTGAGAACTCGGAGAACCCGGACTATGATTCTGGGCGGGCTCTGTTTTTTCCTAGACAGCCAATCCGACTGCTAAAGAGACAAGCAGGAAGGAGTCATGAATAACTGGACAGGAAGTGGTGGGAGAAGGAAGGATGAGATTAGAGTAGGTAGGTAGGTGGAAGGGAGAGATAGGGAAAAGTGGGTGGAAAAGAGGTGGAGTTTCAGGTGTGGCCTTTCTCCTAAACATCTTTTATTACATGATATCTGCATTATAATATCTGCATATTTAGTGGCACTGATCTTTCCTAAACCTCGTAGCAAGCCTTAAAAAAGTGCAGTGTATTCAGTAAGGGTTGGAGTTCATGCTAGGTGAGGAGTGAACTGAGAGCTGCCCATATACTCACATTACTTATTATATTATACCTCAGAGGCTATACTTTACATATGTTTGTAGTTAGAAGCAACTGACCTCAACAGAGTTACAACGCAGCATAAAATCGTTCCCAGACTCTGTTTCTCTCATTCTCCCATTCTCTCTCTCTCTCTCTCTCTCTGTCTTTTTTGTCTTTGCTGCCAAACACAAGCAGTAATCGCTGAATATTTTAGGCGTGTGATTCAATTTGGAATATGTTTCAACGACACTTTGGGAAATGTGAGAGGACTGTGTATGTGACCGAGAGAACCTGAAGACATGTCCACACATGCCAGAGGCACACACACACACACACAAGCTGGGCGAGAGAAACCATTTGCAAAGTAGTTCTTTGAGAGTGAAATATTCAGGAACGAGCGGGTTTCAGAGACCGTGGAGTTCCTGCCTGGATTCTGCAGATGATGAAAGAAAACTGCATAAGCTCGTGGAGCCAATCTTAACACAACACTTGGTATTCGTAGCTCTCTAAGTAAACTGTGAACGAGCTCTTTGAAGATTCCTGGATTCTGAATGGCAAACAAGAATGTCTCTTAGATACACACTTAGGGGGTGTAAAGGTACACAAAACAATTTAAATGTGATATATGACACGATGGTGTCTCAATACGATACATTTTCGATACAGCAAAAAATAAGCACCTTAGGTTTCCGTGTTTAATTGACTAAAGCATTCAACATTATAAAAGTGCAAACTTAATAACGACACAGTGTTTGCACGATCCATTCGGACTCTTGACAACATGTAACTGATTTACTAAGATCCCGAATACAAGCACTATTAAGCTTGTGCGAACGGGTAAATTGGGGGTGTAAACAGTAGACGTGCTGCAGATGATTTAAGAACAGCTGCATAAGTTATGTCACATGCAAAGCAGAGGGAGTGAACAATATGTAAATTAGATATCTGGGTGTGCTATTTGCTCTTGATAACTGCCATCAGATTCTCTAAGAGGCTCCAGGAAGAGTCCAACTGAATCGGAAGAGTGTCACATGCATATAATTGCATGTCCAGTGCAATGCAGATTAAAATTAAATAGTGTACGTTTTGCTCCTTATCAGACTACAGAGCTCAATAATTTATAACATGAATAAGCAATAATAAGAAAACAAGTATAAGGTTAAAAAAAAAACTTTGCAGCAACCTATTCAGCAAACTATTCACCTTAAATTGATCAAGTAACATAATGTAAGCTAATGTCACAGACTCCCACACTACAGCGTGTCCCAAAAGTCTCCATACAGAGGGGAAATTAACACTTTTTAGCAAAATGTCTCCCAAAATATTTCATACTTAGTTTCTATTATATATTTTTTTCACATAGCCTTTAAGAATGCCTTTGTATTGAAATCATTCTAATGGCTGGATCGGGAAGCTGTAGCAAGGTTGCAATGGACTTTAACAGGAAACATGGCAAGCACATCAGACACCACACTGTTGCCAAACTTATTAACGAATTCAAAAAGACTGGCAGTGCCGCAGACAAACCAAGAAGTGGACGTCCACGAACATCCGCTGACGACGGCACAACCAACGTGGTGCTGGCAAACATAGTCCCCTGCGTATGGAGAATTTTGGGACACCCTGTAAATTAGTTGCATTATGAAACACAGCCTACCTGAGCAACTCAATTCAATGGTGCTTGGTCAAAAATCCAACTCCAAATCCAAACTTTAGTTAAGATTTGAGGTCAAGGGCTCCTGAGTGGCGCAACAGAAAAGGGTCCAGAGTTCAAATCCTGACGATGCCACAAACATCCATGGCTGGGAGTCCAAGACAGCACTACTGGCCGTGTTCTCTGGGTAGGAGGGATGATATACTCTTTCTTCCCTGTCAATCAGAGCAACACTAACCAATCTGTGAGCTCATGTATGCGGAAGAGGGCGGATAGCGCTTTTCTCCCAGCGTGCTAACGCGACGCTTGTTTGAAAACATGTGGCTGGCTGGCTTCACCTGTCTCAGAGGATGCAAGTGTTAGCCCTCACCCTCCTGAGATGGTAGCTGTCGTGTGATAGGAGAGAGCTGGCTGGTGGGTGGGAATTGTCCAAGACCAAATTAGGGAGGAAGGGGGGGGGGGGATCCTGCCCCCCAACCCCAAAGAAAACTGGGAATTGAGGTTGAGTTAATGGGAAGCTAAACAGTAATAAACTCAACTTGCCAGCCTGCCTTAACTCCTGCATAAAGTCCCATAAAACCAATAAAATCTCTAGGCCTTCTCCTGTAAAAAGGAATCCTTCTTCTCTTGTTTTGTGGTTTCGGAGGTTCTTATATCCAAATGCTGCACAGCGTGATGTCTTTCAGACAAATCTTCATGGCTACTCTGAATACCATTTAACTCGAGGAGGACAATTTGGAAAGCTGCCCATGAGGTCGGTGCTCCTGACGTGTCAATCTCAGCACATGATTTTTACATATCTATAGGTCTGATTGTAATGTAGTACGTGTGCTGTTCCAGTGTCACGGAGTACATCTTGATGGCAGGATAGTATTCAATACTTTTTACAGATTCTACATCATTCTAATGTAACTGGAAACAAGGGTTGGAGGATGGGTTGGGTTCCGGCGATAACTCACTCGCCACCATTTGAAGATCTTGAACCTACAGTAACTCACAGTTTCATATTGGTATACACTATTTATCTATACTTTACTACATTACTATCTGTCTAGCAAGATATTTATATGCATAAGAAAAACCTCCTTTTCATAATAGTAATATAGATATTATATTCTATTCTCAATACAGCTGAATTGCTGGTAATACATGCCATATATAATCAGTACAGGCAGCGCTCTACAAGTTAACCATGACAACAAACATTTTACGACATTCTACTGACTGCTGTGTCGAACAGATCTCTTGTTTATAGTAAGATATTCACAAAATGGCTGCTAGCAGCACTCGATCTTTTCTTCACTACCGCCAGCTCGCTTCACATGCTTCAGTTTGTGGAGTAAAAAAAAAAAATCATCCGCAGCTTACAACTCAAAGAAACAATGTTCTGTAGTGAAGAAAAAAAAAACCCCAAAAACAACAACAACAAAAAAATACTACATTTGTCTTTCCAGGTAGCCGCATGTCGTACCCCACTGTAGTATGTTTGTTACATAACTGACTCTTAAAGAACCCCAAAAACAATCAGTCTTGATGAGTCAGTCATGATTTCTCTCTATTAAAAGCAACTCACGCTTCCACAGCAAACCAAAAAAAACGGATAAGAAAGAAAGGACATTTGGTTAGCATTAAAGAAACGTGTATCACATAGTGGAACTGTTAGGAGTCAGTGATTAGACACGTGTCCTAAACTACATGTGGGATGTGTTGTAATAAAAGGCTTTAGCTTGTAGATGGTGCTTGTTTTAAAGCTTTATACTCGCCTGTGCTTATAAAATCGAACTGCTTCATGTGCATGAAAAGTCTTTCAAAATGAATGAACGATTCATGAACCATCTATCACTAATTTCAGTCACATGTGGGAAGGAACTCACACACGTACACACACACACACACGCCACAGCTGGTGGTCTCACTCGGGTTTGGGAATCTCGGGGACACAGGCAGAGAGATTAATGATTAAACTGTAAAGGATGTGAGGCAGTTATTTTTTTTGCCCACCCACTCGTTACAAGACGTGGCACAAGATCACATGAATTTGGCATCTGTTTTGTTTTATGTTGTGGTCAGATGTTAAACGTCACGTGTGTGTTTGTGTGTGTGTGTGTGTGTGTGTCTATAATCTGTCTGAATCACACGTTATAATTTATCTCCTGCAATTCTGTTAGTGCAGTCCATACTGTAATAATCATAAATATGTTTACTATTCACTATTTATTAGGATTGTTTATATATATATATATATATATATCTGTACAGTTAACAGTATTTAAGTGAAACTACCTGTCACAGAATGGTAGAGGAGGCGGATGCAAATGCAGATTTTGTTTATTACAAGCGAAAACACACGAAACATAAAGACCGGGAAACAAAACGAGGAGTGGCGAAGCGAGGTAATAACACGAACATGACAGGAATTAGGCTACGAAAGACGAAAGTGCTGTACAAGCTGTGACGTAAATACTAGCGCTCGTTAAACAGAAACGTGAATCAGGTGCAAACAGTCATGTGACCTGAGTGTGCCATGATCATGTGATTTGCACTGGCTGATGGAAGTCATATGCTGCGTCTCAATGCGCCTACTATCCGTCCTAAATAGTATCCGAGATCGGAATTAGTGTGTCCCAAATCGTAGTATGTTGAAATGAGTATCCCAAAGGTACACGGATGGTCTACTATCTGCGGTAGATTTTCAAAATGTGGATCCGTGGACACTTTTTTCAGCTACTATTACCCACCACTCCTTGCGCGAGGGAGGAGGAGTTTTGTGACGGTTCACATTTTAGAGAGGTGTAAATGAAATGTGGAAAAATAAATCAAGGGAATGATAAATTCAATTATATAAGGAATAACGAATGAAGAAAAGCTGAAATGCAGCGAGGAGTTTGTTTAGGGTGACAGTGTGCGTAACTAGGCAACAACGCTCTCTTCCGTTCCATGGCATGTTAGTAGGTCCCAGTGCTTGCATGCTCTTTTGCTCCACACTCAAAAGTATGTACTTATTCTTCCCAAAAAGAGTATATACTTTTAGTGCAAAGTATAAGTAGGCAAATTGAGACGCAGCAACAGTCCTGCATCGTATTCGGCGCAACCATGACTTTACCGCACACATTACCATAAGTGAGTCAGATGGACAAAAGACAACAATGCCAATTTAATATTCGGTGTTATCTTTATGTATACAGCATAACATATTTTGAAAGAAAGACTCGTGTGTGCTTACTGAGCGGGGATCAGAACGGTAATAAAAAGAGTGTGTATGGCTTTAAGAGCTGGCGCCTCACAGCCCCTCAGAGTGGCGGTTCCTGTCTGTGAGACCTTTTACATTTTCTTCTCTGCGTCTACATGCGTTTTTCCACAGAGTATTCTGACTTGGACAAATGATAAACTCATTAGCTAGTAAAACCTCCAACGTGTTGGCCAGTCCCATGTTTTGTATGCTTGGAAAACTAATTGACTAGGCTAAAAAAAAATGTTAGTTAATGTAATGTAATAAGGCACATAGGCAAAGAAAAGCTGGAATCCTCTGCACAAGATCCTCGCAAGCTCGCGAGCTCCACAACATCTTTTCTTCACTACTCAACCCACCAGATCCTCCTGCTCCATCCTCCCTGACTGCTGAAGACTTT
>CM075018.1:13571650-13596975 GCA_037576675.1 Pangasius sanitwongsei
TGACCTAGTGAGCCAATATCAGAATGTATTTTTGATAGACTTCAAAGCACTATTGTAAGTCGCTCTGGATAAGGGCTTCTGCCAAATGCCATAAATGTAAATGTAAATGTAAATTAGTTAGCTACTAGGGCTAACACTTGCATCCTCTGAGACAGATGTGTGCAATGCAATGCTATAACTTCGAGCTGAGGCAGTCGCAGTAAAAAAAGCTAACTATATATATTATACACTATACTAATACATTATGTGTTGCGTATTGACGGGAATGTTGCAGGGTGTGGGTGATGTGCAGAGAAATCCAATATTATGCCATCACTAATATTGTTAGCCATAAGGTGAAAAGCAGCAGAGTACACAAATATTGTGACGTGTAATCAAGCCGTGGTGTAATCTGTACTATTAATATTTGGTCATTAAAATATCAAGACAATACCATAAACTGTGCTAAAATGTTAGCCAAGGTTATCAAAAGAAATTTGAAAGAAGTGTTTTACTCCGGTGCTTTTCAACATAATACTGTATCTGTAGTGTATTGGTTTCTGAGTACTGAGAAAAAAAGTAAAAAAAAAATAAAAAATACTGTTTACAGGAAACACTTACAATAACATCTGAGGGCAGTTCTGACAAAAATATGCAAAACGTATTTTCACAGAACGCTTTCATGGATCCTTCAGTCAAAATATTTGTAAATTAAGCTCCAAATCGGTGTGTTTTGCACAGTTTTGCTCAAACATTCTCACGTCTGTCTCATCCTGTCACGTTGTGTAACGGCCGTCGCTTTAATACAATCGCCTGGTGTCGGAATTCAACACCTGCCCTTAGGCTTATACTGTGAGTGAGTTTTGAGTAAACAGGCTTTTCGCTCTTTTCTCGATACATTTGCGAAAACCTGTCCACGTCCGTCTTGGCCATCATGTGAACACGGGCGCTGGATAGGCTTTAGGCTGAAAAACGCTGCGTTATTTCGCTATTAAAGGCACATGCAGAAGTCAGGTTGTTTTTCTACACACAGCACACGCAAGTAGAGAGAAGCTGAGTCACATAGAGAAACCAGCAATCACACACCTGACTCATACAGGGCATCTGGGACTACATCCGCTCTCAGCACACACACACAGAGACACACACAGACACACACACAGAGACACACAGGCACAGGGGTAATACAAAGGTAATGCTAATGGAAAAATTAGTGAGTACTCTTTTAACACACTCTCACACATACACACCCCTAATAAAGCGGTCATGGCAACACGCAGCACCTGTTTAAGTCTCTTAAGAAAACGAAAACACACACACACACACACATTCTACTCTGTCTTTTACACTTGACCACCTGTTACACTTTGGAATGAGAAACACAACACCTCTCACCTATCTGACTAAAAACACACACACACACAAGTACTAATACTGTTTCGGTAAAAGTCAGTAATTCATTCTGTCTAGTTTTTAATGGAATAAGGAACTGCAAGATGGAAGAGTATTTACTTCCATGATGTTCTCGCACAAATTCCCCTAAACACACACACACATTTGTATTAAACCTTGTACACACTACACAATTTTAGCCCTACACAATTTCCTGGTTGTGAGTAATTTTGTGCCTCAGTGACTACACCCCTGCCACAAAACATAAAACTAACTTTAACCTCAGTAACCAAAAGGAAACCTTTTGGCGCTTTTAGCTTTTTTTTTTTTTCTTTTCTTTTTTTTTTTTTTTAAAAACTGCAGTAAAAGCCACATACACACACACACACACAAACACCTGAGGTGCCATTGCTAAAAAGAACATCCTAAAAGGTGAAGAGAAAAGTAAATTCCACCAGTTTTAGTTAAACATTTCTGTCTACATTTTTCTAGACATTTGTAGATTTGAACATTAGCACAGCATTAAAAATCGGACTTTAATACTGACGCGAAAAACTAATACCAAACAAACCAAGCAACGTTTCTGCTCATAGACATTTACATCACAGACTAATTGTACGGATGTGAAAAATACACACTGAAATTCAAAACTTTATTCATGTATAGAAATCAAAACACCACACTCTAGGTTTACAGTCGCAAGCTTTAAAGCGAAAGGCGCCTGTTCATACAGCAAAATACGGTATTTTCTCAGGTTTATGCAAAATTAGTGAGGACACGGTAAAACAGCTGGCTCAGACAAGCTCCTCCCACCATTCCTATAGTGTGAGCTGAAATCGCTACTTTAGATCCTGCCTGAGTTTAATTCTCAATTAACAGCGACGGCTGAAAAACTGAACTTAATGAAACTGAATGAAGCTGAAAAACTGAATTTACTTCGACTGATGTCTACAAAAAAATACATTTAACATCGATTTTGCGATTTTAAAGATATTTTAAAATGAGCTCGGGTGCTTCTAGTTTGTAACCATAAAAAAAAAAAGACACTAAAAGACATCACGATATCCATGATATCTCAGAAATAATATATCACAACATTGATATTATATCATCATATTGCCCAGTCGCTAACACTCACGAGAAACGAGCCTGGAGTGACTTGAGTGACGGTGGGAACGAAAACGTCTTGCTCCTTTAGTTTACAGTCAGCATAAGGAGAAACGACTTGCGATAGAGACTGGCTGTCGAGAGTTTAATCTAAGAACAGTTATTAATAAGAGAGTAGTTTATTAATTATTGTTCTTGCGACTCACCACACTCACCTGGCACGCTGTACCAAACGAAAAGCACTGAGGCTTATAAAAACCGATACGGTGCTCAACCTTCGCACCTATAGGATTTAGAGTAAACCTTTCTGAATCAATACGGCAGACACGTGCACGGTACGAGTAAATGACTGAAAGTGTGTGTATTGTTCTGGGAAATGTTTATGCTGCTTCTTTATGCCGAGCGCTACATTCTCTCCGCGCATCAACACACTCTGTGCTCAGCCAGCCGAGCGTACAGCAAAGCTTTAGTACATGCATCGACCTGATCTCTATCAGCGCTAATGTAAACAAGAACTGTGTTCCAGACTCATTATACGTCCCTAGCACACACACACATGCACTCACACACTCGTACACACATGCACCATATGCTTTATGAGTATATGTTAGTGCATACTTGTAGCTCCTCTTCAGTGCCCGGGAAGCATTTTAGATCAACTCGGTGTATAGATTAATCTACATCAAGCCTAGTATGTGCAATTGTGTGTGTGGTCTGAAGGCAGGAATTTACTTCCTTCCTGTCTGCCTTTCTCTCTCTTTCCCTCACTCCGTGTGTGTGTGTGTGTGTGTGTGTGTGTGTGTGAAGACACCTGTGTGTCACACTTTGCTGTAAAACTGACTCACTTTGAACCGAGAGATCCAAGTGAGCTGATGCAAAGTACATTCCTCAAATTCTGCTGAATTGCACACACACACACACACACACGCACACACACATGCACACACACGCAGACAGACATACACACACAGCTTTTACACAAAATACCCCAGGGATACTGTGTAAGCGTTCTCAACAGTTTCTGCTTCTTCAAAGGTTTCAAGGCTGCCTGTCGATCTGGCAACCCGACTACTCTTTATCTAAACTTCTACAGCAACTAATCAACAATGGGATTAAGTGTAAACACAGGGAACTTCCGAAACCGTTTTACACGTCAACAATTAACCGAATGGCCTGATACACTTCCTGGGAAATGATTTACAGGACTCCTGTGTGAACAGAAGCTGCTACATTAATGGAAAAGAGGCTCATGCCTCAGTAAATGAAGAAGAAAAAGCATTAAGAAATGAACGATCTGTTCATTCACACATAGAGCAAAAGTCTTTAACAGGTGAGCTGCACAGCTCAGTGGGTTGAGCATGAGCCTCTTAATCTTGGGGTCGTGGGTTTGAGCCCCACGCCGGGCGCCAAACCCAGCCACTGAGAGAGCTAGTGCACTCTCAGTGCCGGTCCCAAGCCCGGATAAAATGGAAAGGGCATCTGGCGTAAAAACCTGTGCCAAATCAAATATGCGGATCACAAACCGGATTTCCATAACGGAGACGGAGGATCTGCCGCGGTGACCCCTAACGGGAGCAGCTGAAAGAAGAACAACAAGTATGCCATCATACATCATGTACAACTAGACTTGTCAAGTGTAAATATGTACATCCTGGTAAAATACTGTAAGTGGTGTGACACAGAAAGGCTTTTATGCTATTGTATTCTATAGTTCCTAATACTAATAGGATATTTGGTGAAAAGAATGACCTCTGACGAAATAATAATCATTAAAATCTTGTGCTAGATATGATTCAGTATCATAACCTTCACTAAGACTAATCAAGCCTTTCCGAGAGGTCAGTTGGGGATTGATTTCAAGGTCTGAAAGACGCAAAGCCAGAACATTACCAAAATCAAAACCCCCAACTGACCTGTCAACACACTGGTGTGCTTCACAGGCCACGCCCACCCCGGCACACGCCCCCTTCACAAAAGCTAAGCCAAAACAGTTCCCAAAAGGGCCTGACTCACACATGTGTCATTTGGCTTCTGTGTGTGTGTGTGTGTGTGTTTGCGCCACAGGTGGAGTCTTCTACAAGCAGCAACATGCTTGTAATCTGTAAGTGAATAGGAAGACTCTCTCTCTCTCTCTCGCTCTCTCTACTTTTTTGCTACTTGTGTGTTCATATGTGGATGTGTGTGTCTGTCCACATTCCTTCTACTGTTAAGGTAATTAGTTTGAAATCAGACCCTGGCTCATTCTGTTCACACTGTCGATAGGACACTCATGCTGATTTTCCTCAAGACGATGCAGTACTGTCACTAATCCGAATGAAGATCTATCTGTACACTGACAAACAACCTGCCTCCGTTTTCTACCTGACAATGGAACATGTTAAAGGAGCAGGATTTTTTTATTTTTTTTATTTTTTTTTTGGATCTTTATCTTCTCAGATAAAGAGATCATTTCCCACGTGACAGTGCTGTTAGCACAATGGAGGAGCTTAAGTGGAATTTTCACAGACATCCAGACAACTGACAACCTGTTTGGTGATAGTGTGCAATTTAAGACGTAGCCCTAGGGATTTTTCAAAATGGCGCGTCAGGTGACACCTCATGACTTTTTTGTGATGACTGAATTTCACCAATCACTGGTCTTCAGTCTCTAGCTCCACTCAAGTGTCCCTGTTCGGTACTCGCGGTACCCTGTAGTGATGGGAATTTCTGCTCTTTTCTTTTCTTTCAGACCATCTATTTTTTTTGACTATTTTCATGAAGAAAATAACATTACTTAGCACCGCATTTAGCAAAAACTACTTAAATAACAGTTAAATCAGCAAGGCATTACGAATGTGCATTGACAAATACTGTCTTACTGTCCCTTTTGTGTCTGGGCTTCGTTAAGAAGATTCGTTTTCATTTATCATGATATCTGATCGCCTGCTCTGACTCATACTGCCTCGTCCAGACCACTGGAAGTCGGACACACGGCGCACCGTTCATACTAACGAACAGCTTTGATGCTGAAAAGAGGTTCCTGTGGCAGAATGAAATGGAATTACGCTGCACGAGTAACGGCATTGCCTACATCTCCGAAACAAACGGATCTTATATGTGAGTCAGCGCGCAATGTTCACCTAAAAGAGCCGTTTTGTTTGTGAATGACATCTCACTGGCACCCTGGAAAGAAGCAACTTTAGGTCACTTGGATTGGAAACGGTGAGAAAATGCGGATTTGTGGATTTGTTACCACAGCGTCAGGTGGAAAAAAATGCTAAAGCGTCCAAAGAGACACAGAAACCAAAGTGCTGAAAACACATCTCGGAAACGTCATCCAAGCAAAAGTTCCAACCTGACAATCCCCTTCTCTCTCTCTCTCTCACACACACACACACACACAATGATAAGATACTCTCTCTGAGACCTTCTACATGGATCCAAAAATATCACCGAGTGTATCTAGAAAACAGATCACAGCAGTTGTGTGTTTCCTAGAGATGGCCAACAACACCATCGGTGCTGAAAGGTAATACTGCTAACACTACTGAATAAAAGATCCACGTTAACATTTTAACCTTTTACGCCGCTACACCTTCATATTCATATCCCTACCCTGCACATTTATCCAAAACCAGGCACACTGATAATGTGCTCTGGCGCATGCACGGTGGAGTTAAACAGTTCTACTTTCTCGAGGTGTTTTGGAAAAATAACTTGCGCCACATGCAACACGCAGAAGCTGGAAATGATCTAAAATTCGACACCACGTTACTGTCGAATTCTTGACTGAAGTTGCTGATTAATTCTCTGTAGCAGCACAGCGCTGACAAAGTTTCTGTTAATCTGCTTGTTCTAGGTGATCGTTTCTATAGTGCAAGAACTCGCATTGGCCATTTATTCCACTTGAACAAGTAAAAAAAAAACAAAAAACACAGAGTTCTTCATATGATGACATTTTCTGTGAGGAGATGTTTCTTTAGCATTTTTTGGAAGGAGTCTCCAGTGTCAGTGCTTTGTAACAGTCAGATGTAACTGTAACTTTGAAGTTTTCCAACATGAGGAAGTCGTCGCTTTCTCTGTAACATGATAAGCTGCATTTGTTTGTCTTATTTAACTTTGAGAAAGAAAAAAGCGAGACTGAGAAGAAGCAAAAGAGGGGGAGTGATTGTTTATAGCTGCTATAACGTTACAATAACAGGAACTAACCCGTTTCGTGAAACAAATGATAAAGTATGACGTGGCGCTCTTTAGTTAATAAAAAAATGTAATTGTTGGCAAATTGTTGTGGTAGAAGAAAAATAAAACACTCCAGGGCATGCTGTTATTGGAAAATCATCAACTTCGTACCACCCCGTCGCTGATTCTTTTCCTATAACGGCATGCTCTGGAGTGTTTTATTCCTTACGTAAGTAACTGTTAACAATGATTAAGGGCTTGGCCTAAGACAAATGCAGCAGGTCTCGTTGCTCTTACAGGAGTTTTGTAACTGAGAGACTATAAATGTTACTCAGACAGAGGAAAAAAAAAACGCACTTTCCTATTCCATTCTATAGCATGACAAGTTCGAATTTCTCTCTAATTCCGTAGGAAACTTGACCTCTGGGGCTTACGTACGAGCCCCTCACCAGACGAGTGCACTTTAATTCACATCAGTGTCATGAGAGACAGAGAGAGAGAGAGAGAGAGAGAGAGGAATAACAATTTAACTGTAAAACACATTACATTTTATATTTCATTCGTTTGATCATCTGAACTGAAAACCCACACGAACACACGCACACTCTCATGTAACTGACGAGAAGCAACAAAATCCCCTGCTGCGTTTTTTTTTTTTCCCCCCTCTTGTCTGTGATCATACCAGGGAAAACGAGAGGAAGCACACCTGTTGTTAACATTAACCGTGCATCTGTTCCATCCTTTGACCTTTGCATAGGGAATCAATTTACCTGGAAAGATCGCTCATGAGAAGGAAAGGAAAGAGAGCGGTGTGCATAAGAGAATGAGAGACAGAGGACTTATAGTGAGCTTTAAAGAGCAGTGTAGCGGTCCCTCCTGCCGAGCTGCTCCCTACAGACACCATACGTACTGCTCATGGGCTTTTACTCACGAGGCGGGAACGGCTGGAACACTGCTGATATTGTAGCGCTAAAAAAGTGAGGAACTGTTTGCTAAAGATAGTGTCGGATTGCTGTTAAATTCGCTGTTGAAGTATATATGAGTATGTTATTTAAACATACGTAGCTAGGCAGCTACGTAATAGCAAAGAAACCGATTAATTATTAAGATATTAAATATCTCGAAATAGCTAGGGTTACAGAAAGGTGTCAGTGGTGTGAGCGGTTATGCCTTTAAGCTTCAGCCCTCTCTGGCAGAGCAATGCGACTGCAAGCTATTCGTGCAAGAATGTTTCGTAACATGGGTAGTGCTGAGTACCGAATCAATAAACATTCAAAGAGATTTCAATTCTGTGTCATTTTAACAAAAACACATGGAGACAGACCAAACGCAACTATGTTTTCCCATTAGACAGCTTTCGATAAAACAATTTAACAACTGGGCAACGATACAAACTACACAAACGGGATGAATCAGTTCATTCTCATCTATCGTTCACTAACTTGACCACCAAATTAGAGAACAAAAAATGCCTTAAATGGTCAGGAAAAAAAGCTAAAACAGCATGAGTCATTTTTACCCTGGCTCAATGATCTTTTTTTGAAAAATTATTTTAACAAAAAAAAAAAAAAAAAAAAAATCCTACACGCTGTAGCTTTAAATAAGATGACTTCACACCGAGACGCTATCACTGCCGGAGCTAAACATTACCTCCAGAACCTAGATAGCTAGAGCACCAGCGTAGCTTGGATGGGGTTCTTAAGGGTCCTTTTGTAAGGATGGAGTCGTGGGGGAGCATCAGGGTCATCACACTGGTTAAAGTGTGACCGAGTAACAGTGTGTGTGTGTGTGTGTGTGTGTGTGTGTGTGTGAGAGAGAGAGAGAGAGTTGCTTTGTCTTTCCTAATTTTCTCCACTGTAAGCGGTTGAACTGAACAGCACAGGAGACGCTAAAGTGCATGTAGTTGTGGGGGAAAAAAAAGTCTCTTCTCTTCAAATGAGGCCATTTGTCTTTGTAACTATGATGGCATGGCCTTGTGCAGGGGTCGAACGAGAGACGGCGAGTAAAAAAAAAAAAAAAAAAAAAGAGAGAGAGAGAGAGAGCTGATTTAGCTCCAGCTCTGAATCTGCCAAAGTGTTTAGTGACTCCTGGCTGCAGGATTACGACCGTCTTGTGCGCTGTTCGCTTTTAATTCCAGCGTTTTTTTTTTCTCGGCCTTGTCGGCCCCCAGAATAACATGAGAGTAAGTGGGGAAAAAAACAGCAGGAACAAGAAACCGAGAAATCAACAAATCAGACAGAAACCACAGCAGTGTGGCGTGAACGTACAGTAGAACCACGGTAATATATGTGGAAATAAAGAGCTTTCCAAATGCTGGGTTATATTGGAAGACAATGCGCCTACGTTATATATTTGACGGCGGTACTCTTTTCAAGTATGGACCTGGCACTTACGTCTGTCGCGTGCTTTATTTAACGCAGGTTTATCCTGAGCGAGAGGTCAGAAATACTCCGTAATGACACAGGATCCTGAGGCGGCTCATAGTCTAGACTAAAGGTGATTTATCTCCACAAACAAGTAGTAGAACATTAGCGGAACCTCAAACACACACACTTCATTTTAGTAGAAGAGGACAGTCAATTAAAGCCAGAAAGGATCCGAATTTTTTTTTTAACGTTTCAAGTCTATTCTTTCCTCACTCGGGTGTATGAGTGAAGCGTGAACTCTGCGGAGATCCCTCTAAATCGTACAATTGGGCAGTGTTTCTATGAGAATGGTGCAACATTATACAACATGTGTTACCAGAATAAATAAACACAACCTGTTTATTCACGCTCCGATTGTCTCGGCATATTTTTATTGCTGTAGTCGCAGTGTGTAGCAGTGTGGGCGTGGTTTAGTGGGAGTTGGTGGTGTTTGGGGAATGAGCTACAGGTGTAATGACTATTGCAATGACCCTGTTTTCCTCATATATTAATATGATCTCTATTTCTTTCTCTCTCTCCATGAGCACTTGTGTGCATACGTGGCCATGTGGCAAAGCAGAAAGTGACAAGAGAGCTGGAAAACCCACCAAACTTTGTGCTGAAGTTTTACGTCGACTACTGAGCTATAGGCACACGCGTAAATAAGAAGTTCACGTGCCATCTTACTCTGGGTCTGCTGTGTATCTGAGCGGCGTACAGCTATCCGAGTTTTGTCCGCCCCGGCATTGCTGAAAACAGAGTTCACTGTTGCTAGTGGTGTATGGATTGGACAGAAAGTCGGGATATGCTATGTTTGCCTTACACGCACATGCTGTTTTGTGTTTTTTTTTGCGAAGAGTCCAAGCGTTTGAGCATAGCAATCTGCCATGTGCTGCTAAGCGATCTAGCAGATAACCCCTGGGAGCTCCATTCTCACTTTCACGTGTGTCCTGAGTGTGTTTCTCAGAACCACGAACACACACACATACAGTGTGATGGAATTTACACATGATGTGGGAAACAAAACTGGCGCAGAATGAGGAATAACAGCGAAACAAAACGTTTCAGAAGAAAATAAAATGTATTTCTTTGCTTCTTATTTCATTTCTAACGAGCCTAGCTGACTTTTATTTATTTTTTTTATTAGCATATGTATCTGAACACAAATTTAAAATCATAATACAGGCTACATGAAAGTGAATTCATGAATGCAAAAATGTTTGGTTGGGTTGTTTGAGTGTTGTCTGAATAAGTGCATTGCCATAAACGTTCATGTTTAAGATTCTTTTTTGTTTATTCAAGCCCAGTAAGGTTTTCCTGTCACTGATATTCATATATTTGTTTCTTATGTTTTTTTTTTGTTTGTTTTTTTTACAGATCAACATAAAAACAGCATCTTCAACTTGTCTCATTTATGTAGGCCTCTCTGGCATTGTAAAAATTATGTAGTGCACAGAGAGTAATTCCAATAAGTACCGCCTCATACCCAGTGTTCCCGGTTTCACTGCGACCCTCAGCAGGATAAAGCACTTACTGAAGATGAAGGAATAAATGTATAAACATTTGAATGTGGATTTTTTTTGTCTTTAAATATGTAAACATTATTCAAACAGTAACAGTTTGAATCATAATTGGTCTTTTTCGTGCTGAGCTGTAGCAGGCTTCAGTCACAACAAAGACTGACTTTAACACTGAACCCAAACATTCTCACCAACAGTCTCACCAACAACAGTCTCGCCAACAACATTCACACCAACAACATTCTCACCAACAACAGTCTCACCAACAACAGTCTCACCAACATTCACACCAACATTCACATCAACAACATTCTCACAAACAACATTCACACCAACATTCACACCAACAACATTCTCACGAACAGCATTCACATCAACAACATTCTCACAAACAACATTCACACCAACATTCACACCAACAACATTCTCACCAACAACATTCTCACCAACAACATTCACACCAACATTCACACCAACAACAGTCTCACAAACAACATTCACACCAACATTCACACCAACAACATTCTCACCAACAACAGTCTCACCAACAACATTCACACCAACATTCTCACCGACATTCTCACCGACAACATTCTCACCAACAACAGTCTCACCAACAACATTCACACCAACATTCTCACCGACAACATTCACACCAACAACAGTCACACCAACATTCACACCAACATTCTCACCGACAACATTCTCACCAACAACAGTCACACCAACATTCTCACCGACAACATTCACACCAACATTCTCACTGACAACATTCTCACCAACAACAGTCACACCAACATTCACACCAACATTCTCACTGACAACATTCTCACCAACAACATTCTCACGAACAACATTCACATCAACAACATTCTCTCCAAAAACATTCTCACTACAAACATCACAGACAACATTCTCAAAAACCACATTCTCCTCTGCCAGGTTCTTCACTCCTTTACTCTTTACTCTTCACTCCTAACAATACTAACAACACTAACTTCTAATACTTCTACCATTACTAACACTACTAACATTCCTAACACAACTAAACACTATTAACACTATTAATACCACTAACACTATTAACAATATGAACATTACTAGCACCACTAATAGTACTAACACTAATAACAATATTACCACTACTAATGCTACTAACACAACTAAACAGTATTAACACTATTAATACTACTAACACTATTAACAATACTAGCACCAATAAGACTATTAACACTACTAACAATACAAATACTACTAACACAACTAATACTAACAACAAAAACATAACTAATAATACTAACACTAATAACAATGCTAACAGTACGAACACTGCCAACATATTACTATCTCTCTCTCTCTGTGTGTGTGTGTGTGTTTGACAGGGGTGACCAATAAGCTCTTGCACAATGTAAGGCTTGTCTCCAGGACTCTGATACGACTATAATCCTATCAGCATTGTCCATTTCATCTGCTGAATGGATACAGGTCACACACACACACACACACACACACACACACACACATACAGACTGCCTCGGTGTGAATGGCTCCACTCTTAATACCACCATCTTTGTGCGCAAACTTAAATCAGAAGTGTAATTTATGTGAACATGGCCTTTACAAACAAACCAGGGTAGTCAGTGTTGAGTGTTTCTAAAGAAGCCTGCCAAAACCAATAAACAGACTACACATCCTTCCTAACAAACTGGTTTATACAGTTTGACGGCAATGTACTGCACATAATACCACATACAAAAAAAGGTCATTATTTTTGAAAGGAAGCGCTGAAAGAGCTTTAAGTAGGAAATTGGTTCCTATTTATTTAAATTAAGGTGTGCAATCAACAGAAAACTATGACTGTTGTGTTTTGTATTGTTAAGCCACCTAAACACATCATGCAAGTACATACAAAGCATACACATATACTGTATATTTAAAACGGAAAACTTAAAATCTGCAGAGAAATCACGATGACATTCTCAGCATGTCTTATCAGCGACACAGAGACCTCAGCTCATTTGTTAACGACTGCATTTTTCCACAAACGTATTCATCGCCAATCATTACGGCTGTTTATTTCGTGTTTCCAGACAATTTAACGGGGACGAGCTATTAATCCCTGCAATTAGATGCAGGGCAAGGTCAATCTTCGATCAACTATAATTGAAGGCACGCCAGCGTTAGCATCTGTGCTAGCCACTCACCTGACCACAGACAATGGCTGGGATTGTCATGTAGACTTGTGCACTTATGACATTAAATACTGTTTGGGTTTCTCACAGGAAGTGATCTGCAGAGCCTTGCTTTAGAGGTTCAAGGCTAATACCACGGGTGAAGGTTTCTATTTCACTAGCAAGGTCGACCTGGCTCGTTTCGGGATTGTTTTTAGATTGTGTTTGCTGCTGGGACATTTCGTGGTGGTTAACTTCTTGGTTCCGTTGACTAAAAGTACGAAAGAGGTAATTAACCCTTAATTAGCTCTTGCATTACTTTCAGTATAAAACACTAGTAAGTTAACCACCAGCAAACAAATCAACCACTTTTCCCAAAACTCAGCCACTTTTCCTACTTTTGGCTGCAGCCATAGAATCAGGAGAAAGGGAAAAAAAACGAATGTAGACATTAACAAAATTATTTTAAAAAAAAAATAATTACAAAGCCTTTTTTGGGCTCGACAACATGGAAAAGCTGTTATATCAATAAAAATGTAAATAAATGCTGATGTAGATAAAGATGGACTTTTTCAAATAAATGATGATATAGCCACTATGTGTGTGACTCAAACTTTTCTGAAATGCACTTCAAATTTCAATTCAATTTGATTTGTATAGCACTTTTAACAATAGACATTGTCACAAAGCAGCTTCGCAGAAATCTGGATGTAGATTTAGAGCCCTAATGAGCAAGCCAGGGGTGACGGTGGCAAGGAAAAACTCCCTGAGAAAACATGAGGAAGAAACCTTGAGAGGAAACCAGGCTCAAGAGGGAACTCATCCTTTTCTGGGAGACAGTGGATAGTGACAGTGGGATTATAAATCATTACTGTATGCAGGTGTGGAAGAGTAAAGGCAAACAGTACTTAATGTGTTGAAAGGATGTTCAGTATGTTCAGAGACGGGACAGTCTTTATGAGTTCAGCAGCAGGGTCCAGATGTGATTGCCCCCTGAAGCAAGAGTGAAATGTTTTTGGAAGTGTAAAGCTTTAGGGTATCCATGTGGGACCATGAACAGCAGCAGAAAATTTGACTGACATTAGGATGGAAACATGCCTGCAGAGAAAAAAAAAAGCACATCACTCACTGTGTGTGACTTGAGAATTAGCTGATGCTTTAAATGAGGCGTGTTAGAGCAGGAACTAAACGGCAGAACCTTGGGTGGAGGAAGTCTGTTCCAGAAATACTCACAGACTAGCAGAATATACTGACAGACAAACACCCAGAATCGCCTCGTTTTAGCTTTGGAGAAACAGCCTCTCTCACACACACACACACGCTCGCGAGAAGCAGGAAGGATGAAGCCTCGTCTGACACTAAATATCAGGCGCCTGGTGCGCTGGCTGAATCTGCCCCCCCATAAATGTCACAAAAAAACTTATAGTTCCTTAGTGAAGCAGCAGATTCCACTGGGGACTCTTTAAATGCCAACAAATACTTAGTGAAACAAAGAACTACCCAGGGTTTAACCCTGACGACTCAAGTGGCCGGAAAACACATAACAGGAAAGGGAAAGTGCTGGGAAAAAATATGGCTAAGAATGTGTATGGGTCAGCACAAGAACCCCAGCTTGGAGTAGAACTGACCTTGGCCTTCCTGCAAAGTCCTTGCTTTGCTTTTGTCTACAGCGTAAAAAACTCAAAAATACATCAGTGATTCATGGAGCATGATTGCGTGAGTAATACAATCATTACCATTACCCAGCCATTTAAATTGCTGAGTAGATTTGTAGAAAAGGTCACCTGGTTTGAGCGGAGTCTAAGGAAAGCTTGCTCTTTTTTTTTTAGGAGTCACTCACCTAAAACCAGTTCGACACGGCATGCTAAGATTACTCAGGATGTAACCAGCGGCTAAAGTTTATGTGCAATTCACTTAAGAGCAGCCGACACCACCACAAATGTCAATCAAAAGAAGCCTGTTCATCTGGGGCGTGTTAGCATGGAGCCACATTCTCAGCCATGTCACAGCAGTGTGGTTTTTTTTATTGGCTGTGTGAGGAAAGGCAGCCGTTTGTAAGTAAAGCTTGGAACAAAAAAAGTGCAACTGCCAGTATAAATAGGATGGCGAGCGAGTATGCTACCAGTGATGGAGTATTTTAGTGTTTAAGCAATAATACTGAGTTGCACAAGTTATACCTTGTCGGTGCTGTCAGGTGTTAAACTTATTGATTCTATCATGTTTAATACATTCAGTTCTGCACTTAAACAGTCAAACCGTAATGTGACTGTATTTTGGTTAGAGGCGAATCGAATTGTGTGTGCTAATGTAACTCTGACGGGCGCGGCGCGCAGAGTGCACGGATAAAGAAAACAAGGTACAAATAAAGGCTTTACGCCCTCGACTGTAGAAAAGACATGCTCGAAAAAGTGAGATCTGGACATATTATTGTTTTATAGCTTGCTGAAGAATTTGGCAGAGAACAGACACAACAAACCAGCCAATGAGAACAACCTGTTGGTGTATTGGTGAGAAATATATCTGGAAAGCTTTTGACCTCGGCTTAGATTAGACTAAACATTTTACTAAGAGTTTAATTCAGACCTACGCTCTGAGAGTGTACCAAGTAGCAAGGCAGTATAGCTAAATGTTAAATGCCAGACAGGGTCTAGGTATCGAGGAGAAAATGACTACCAATCGTTTTTTTTCAGTGGATAATTCGTAGGGTTCTTAGCTTCCAAAACCTTGGAAACCTTTCTGATAGGAAAGAACGGTACAATCAAAGATACCTTAAGGCTTTTTGAAAAGTGTATGATTAACAGCTTTTCCTGTGTCGTCTCTCGTGTAACTACACATGTCAATATTTGTCCAATTTTTACGGGACCTAATTTTGAAGGCGTAAGATAAAATGTTGCGGTTTTAAAAACAGAGACAGATTTTAAAGGCACAAATCGCTGTATGTGTGTGTGTGTGTGTGTGTGTGTGTGTGCGAGTTCTAGGTGGGTAGTCAGCCTCAAGTCTAAGACGCTTATGTACTTTATGAAAAGATTTTTTTTTTTTTTTAATCTGAGTGCACAGACTCATGTGTGGGATGATTATACATGTGTGTGTGTCTGTATAGGGGAAAGAGGATGCTTACTATCACCTGCCCTCATGACATGGATTTTTAAATTAGAGAGACTAATGGCCTGAGAGAACTGAGAGAGAAAGCAAAACCAAGCTTTATACACAAGGGATAGAGAGAAAGAAAAAGGATAAAGAGGAAGAAGATGAAACACATTGACTGTTTCTGGGTTTATGAGTCTGTATCACTCATTGCATCATTTCAAAACCACCCCAACCCCTGACATACACACATACACATGTGTATTTATGGTGTGGTCTCTATGCGGTCTCTGGCTTCTCAGATGTTCAGAAGAATGGAACATGTGGTAGACATCCTGAGCGTAAACCAAGCGCATTGACTACAGACTGGATTCTGCATTACTGGAACACATAAAGCGAAGGAAAATAATAAAACAGGCTGGGAGCTGCTATTTTTTGCTGTGATACTGCTACCATGGGGAGCTGGTAAGAGACATGCCATCACTGACAATAAGTCTTGGTTTTATATGGAGAAACACAATACTAATCCCAATGACAACAGCAATGGAAATTTCATCAAAATCCAAAGTCCTAACATTGCCAAGCTTGATTACAGTCATTATAGCTGAGCAAAGCACGGCACGTTCATATATAATGCTCGAGTACTAGTCTTCTAACACTAAATACAGTGTTGTGGGGTTTTGTTTGTTTGTTTTTCTTTTTTAGTTCAATGCATCCTAGGCTCCCACCAAATTAATCATCTTTCCATAAGTAAACACTAACAGACATTTAGTCTTAGTCTTTTATTAATATAATTTTACTGTGTGTTTCCTAAAATAAACCCTATACTACTAAAATGAACACACACTATGATACCCTCAGGGATGAAAAATGATATATTGCAATTTCATGATCAAATATTTTTTCAAACAGTTTATTTATTCATTCGTTTGTTCATTCATTAGGGCATATTTTGGAGTACGTTGCCATATGGCAACGCAGTACAACAATGGATATTGGCCTGCTGACCATTTGAGACATAACAAACGTATTTCCTTTCAATAGAGCAATCTTTTTAGAAATGTTTAGAGTGTCTTTATGTATTTAATTTTTTTTCTCCACCAGCTCTTAATAAACACTTAAGATCTACTAGTTGACAGCAAATTTTAAATGTTGGAAGATAAAGTGAATAAGGTAGGTTCTAGTTTTGTAAACAAATGAATGAATGTGTTCATTTTTCTTCCACAGAACAGCACAACACGGCACAGCAACAGATCTGGTTTCACATAACGCCTAACCTGTGAGAGTAGGAGGAGTTTCAAGTGGTGACTAATGATAAGCAGGAGAAGTACAATAAGATGAAATAAAAAAAAATGAAATATAAGATAAAGCTAAACATAAAGAAACATAAAACTGAGGGAGTAAACTGTCATGTTGCCTCTCAAGTCTGTCAGAAAAAGAGCGCTTAAAAAGAAAGGGTAAGAAACTTTGGCAGACAGTCACTACGCTAAGGCAGATTTTTTTTTTTGTGCTGGTAGAGAAGAGACTCCAGTGTGAGACATTAATGAGGATCATTCTGTGCGATTGTATTTGATCAGTCGATGGTCTGCACTATTGTTGCTCCACAAGTATGCCCTGGCTCAGGTCACATGGTACCTGGGTAAGAAGGGTAACTCATTTCAGCATAGCACGGCTGACGTGGTGGTGGAAATAGAGACAACGTACGGAATCACGGGTCACTTGACAAGCCGAGATGTGCCGTATTGTCTGGTCGAAAAGCGTGATCTGTTTCTTATGGCTCCTAATGGCTCAAATTGTGTTCACTGGAATTCCAAGGGTTTAAAAAGACACATTTGTCATACTTCCACAGTGAACCTGAGACTTCGTCTGCTATTCCACCGGGCCAGGAAAAAAAAACTCACGTCGAAACAGTCGATCTTTTCTACACCGGTCTTCTTCGTCCACCCCATTTCCACCGGAAAACAAACCAGCGCAGCCACCCTGCCCTTTCACACAGAAGGCTGAAACCCAATGTAGCGTGAACACCTTAATAACCTTAATGGAGTGCACATCTGCCTGCCTTCTTAAGAGAACGTCTGAACAAGCTGTGAACGTGGATGGACCTAAATGACAGCAGCAGTTCAAGTGTTAAAAAGTTAATGAAAGTATTATTTTTTTTTAAGCCCACTAGAAACGAGGACTGCTGTTACTCTTCAGGAGTTCATCTAAACAGTGTAAAAGCAAGAAGCCCACCGCTGATCAGAGGGAGAGACACAGCGTGGAAGAGAAGGAGTGAAAAGTGGAGTAGGAGCTCGGGGGTTTCGCTCTTGTTTAAGGCAGTTTGTTTCAGACAGCCGCAGACGTGCCCCTACTGCGCCTCTAATGATCTAACGACAGACGCTTCAGGCTACACCACTTCGAGTACAGAGTTTCTGGGAGGCACAAATAATCCCTGAGCCTGAAGAGCATGAAGAGGCCTGTTTTAACACTTGTGATCTTTTCAGAACAAACTGAGATTTTTTTTTTTTTTTTTTAAACTCACGGTAACTTTTTTTTTTTTTTTTTACTAAGAATGGACCAATACTGCACCAGGTGTAAACATGGAACATTATGTGCTTGACCCACTTTCTGAAAATCATAATAGAGAGATTATATTCAGGTCATTTTGAGGTCACAGTAACAAAGTAAAATGAAAATGCTACAAAATGATTTATAACAAAATGAAGCTCTAAGGTGACATGCCTTAGAGTGATTTTATTACAGGTGTTCTTAGGTGTGATGGGAAGTCATGACAATAACAATATGATAACATCCAGTGTTCAGTTCATAATTTCATTTATTATTGATAATACTGGCAATAAACAGTTCTTCTCCTATGCGATGTAATCTGTTAACAGTAAGCTTTGGTTGCTAAGCGACACAACATTTAAGATTTTACATTTAACATTTTAAGGGCTATTCTATGGACAGAATGACGGATGTAGTGTAATGGTTACATGTTACTCTTCCTACTCTGAAATACGGAGGATCCCCAAACATGTGAGGGGGCTTTGTATGTCCATATCCATAAAACATGCTCAGTATAATAATAATAATAATAATAATAATAATAATAATAATAATAAAAAACATTGGGTACTTTATAACTGTATTGCGATCAAACCTTAAAACCAGATCCAGGATGTCCACTGCTAAGTGAATTCACACTGAGTACATTTCTGGAGTGTTTTATTAGTTTGTCTGGGGTATACACTGGTGCAATCTGAAGGTCATGAGTTCAAGCCCCAGCCCTGGCATGCTGCAACTGTTGAGCCCCTGAGAAGGCCAAGAGCTGTAGATGTGCTCTGACTCCAGCTCCCTAACAAGCTAGGATAAGCAAACAAAAGAGGTTCACTGTACTGCACCTGCATGTGTGACAATAAAGTCAGTCTTCTATCTAGCACAGATCAGATTAACTAGCTTCGTGAGGCGTGCCACTCGTCCGGGAAAACACAGCCCACGCGCTACTATTTTCTGTTTGCTCGGAACTATGAATTTAAAATCGTAATCTACTACAATGTTATTCTTGTGCTGCCCTTTAGTGTGTCTGTACAATAATGATATTCATTACAGCATCATGAGGAACGAGAATAAACGCATAAACACATTGTGTTTGTTCACTCTCCCACTGTTCCATGTCAGTTTTAGCTAATCGGGGATGTAATTACAGCTGGCCCAACACGGACCATCTCCAGCCCACACGTGTACGTGTGTGGAGCGAAACGTGTCACTGTTGCTGTATTCCCATCAGTCGTGCTTAAGGAAGGTAACAGAAGCAGAAGCGTGGATCCAACGCAAAATCACCTCACGTGTGGATTGTTTTTCAGTTCGGTGTAATGATGTGTACTGACACACAATAGCGCATGAAAGACTGTGAGTCATCAATCCTAACAGAAAAACGTTTCAGGGGATAAAGTTGCTCAGTTATTCATCACCTTAGTCACTGACACTGTCAGATCCATGCACATGGTCTCTCTCTCTCTCTCGCACACACACACACAAAAGCAGCTGTTTTGCCGAGAGTGTGTAAAGCACACCCCTTTCGTGGCTCGCAGTATGCAGCCCAAATTCTGCGGCACGGCTTGCAAATGCACGTGAACGGCCTGCGTGCGATTTGCATGTGAACAAAGCTTCAGCTGCAGCGGAGGCCACCGTGGAGCTTTTCGGCTCGACCCTACAGTCGGCATAATCTGCAGCAGCTCACATCACTAGTGTGTGTGTGTGTGCGTGTGTGTGTGTGCATTTAGCTGTCATGAATACACTCATGAACACAAGTTCATTCGTAATCGTGGTTGCCGAAGCAACGAGCAGCCTCAAACCAGCGAACAAACAAGCAAACAAATAGAACTCCATTTAAAGGGCCGCCACGCCAAGTTAAACAGCGGAGTAATAAAGGCATGTCAATGTCATACATCACTGTTTGCTCAGGTCACTGAAGTACAGAGAGAGAGAGGGAGAGAGAGAGGGAGAGAGAGAGGGAGAGCCTCAAGCCATATGCAGATAAAAGAGACACACCTTTTCCACACAGTGGAACAATCTAGAGCATTCTGGAGTGGACAGACAGGAAAAGGCAGGACAGAGGGGCTGCTGTGTGTGTGTGTGTGTGTGTGTGTGTGTGTGTGTGTGTGTGTGGTGAAAATAGCTTAATGTAGGCTGTTTTATGACATGACGTGTACAGGATAAGTCCAGCTGTAAATGAATGGGGAAGGGTAAGCATCACATACACACTTCATTGTGTTACAGCAGAGACAATTTGAGTCTCTCTCTCTCTCTCACACACACACACACACACACACACACACACAGATTCTCTATCCTGCCTTTCCTTTTCCTGCAAACCCTACCAAAAAAAAAAAAAAACTTCATGGGGACCAACCAAATGTCCTCACAAAGACAAATCTGTCACACACACACACACACACACACACACACACTGCACTTTTTCCAGCCAGTAATCACAGGCCTAAATTTAACAGTGAGTCTGAAGCAGCGCAGTGGATGTCTCTGTGCTCTAGTTTAGCAGCATGAAGGACAATGGGGCAGTCGATGGCGACTACTTGTCCATCAGCGTTTTATCTGTCTACGCGTGAGAAATTACAACAAACGTCCACGACAACACAAGTCGAAGCTTTCCATGACAGATGGCTACGTTTACCGCACCATCGTTCCTATGGATGGGGAAATAATAACTTCTTAGTTTCATGGTGATTCTCGCTTGCATCTGTTCACAAAATCGATTCATAATCAGACTTCCACTGAACTTTCTGCATAATGCAATATGTTTAATGTGATTAGTGTCAAACATTTATGACACAAAACAATGCTGTCCATGGTCCAAAGGTCCTTTAATTGCTTACTACAGATTAAACGCTCTATTTTCGTGCCAGCACACGCGTCACATATTGGTGTGTAATTATTGCGGGTGGGTGTTAGCTAAATCTGCGCTCTGTTTTCATGGCAAAAATGAATTGCAAGTCTATATATTCTATAGTGTTTATAGCAAGACACCATGCCGATTGGGAAATGTGCTGTGTATCCATCTATCTTGGTATTAACCTGCTATCTTTGTATTTAACCCTTTGCATGCCATTACAAAAAAAAAAAAACATGTATCTAGCCACGTCTCTACATATTACGCTACCTAGTGACAGACAAGGCTGAAAAATACATTTGCTATCATTTCTGTCACCTAGCTAGTTATTTCCACTACTAAAAAAATCCGGTATAAAAATCGGAAGGTGAACTCTAAGGAGAGGAGCTGACTTGATTGGATATCAGAGTAGCACGCATAACCACACCTCTTAATAACGTATTCATTCAAATCCAGCATCTTTTTACACTTGCGCTGCTCTGTGCCGCCTTACCACCTGCAGGAACATCACGAAAATATCAGAAATAAGCAATACAATGGTCTTGTGCCTTGTTTTTGCGCATGATCACTAAAAGCCGTAAGTGTGTTATCCTGCCACGGATATCAGTAGAAGCGCTACCGTTACGTTGTGTGTTCTTATTAGCATGAAAGCAAAGGAAGCTCAAAAAGCAACATCATATTTTATCATGAACTTCTTCAGGTTTCTTTCGACTGATAGCTTCACAGTAAAGTTTTTCCAGCTTTTTAGTTCGATTTCTTACATTTACGGTTACATTTATGGCATTTGGCAGACGCTAATTTCTTAAGTGATCCAGGATCTGCCATCTTTAACTCACCTTGTATAGCACTTTCTAATAATACCTCTTAATAAATAAATATTGTTAAAAATCAAAAACGTGTTTGCTCTGGTGACCCTGATGACGTTACATGAAGCGTAGCGTTTTTTATGATGAATGTATTTTAAAAGCAGTGTTAAAAGCTGTAATGTAGACTCAATTCGTCAAAGGAAATCAAGATCCATCAAGATTCCTAAATCCTTCAAGATTCCTAAATCCGTCAAGAGTCCTAAAGAATCAATTCATAATCGCACTGTGCTCCCATGAATGTAAGCGATTCTCACCCCTAACAGTCTGATTTGAACCAGAACAGTATTTTTTGCCATTTTCTGTGTATCAATAATAACAGAAAGAAAGTTGAATTTAACTTTAATTAAATAATCAACTCCACATCTTCTACTGGGCCCACCTGCGTCCTTCAATACACAAGTTTTATTAGAAATGACAAGCTGGCAAACAAAACATTTGTTTTGGGGTTTTCCTCTTTTTCCAGCAGAGCCAAGGCAATTTGTAATTTTGTCTGCGAGGCTCCAGAAAAGGAAACTAGTAATTAAGGCCCAACCACAAGCCAAGGAACCGAATCTACCATTTTTCAAGCCACTACAAAGTACGGCGTAGTGCACTCGAGTAACATCGGCCTTAAACCGATGATTCGAGGGCAGCGTGCAGACTGCAGCCTGGGAAAGATCCATCTGCGCTCAGGGCCAGCTGCAGAGAAAATATTTACCCCCCATTACTGGACAAAGGGTTCATGAAGCTTATCATTACGGTTTACATGGATTTTACTGGCTGTATAGATAAGATGGCCGCTCGACAGGCAAAGTCATCAACTCTAAACAGTGTGGATTATGAGATGGACATGACGCATGTTGTTGTGAGGGATCTAAATTAAGTAAGGAATAAAACATGATGCTGTTATAAGAAAATAAGCAGGGACAGGCTGGTGTGAAGAGATATTACGTTTTTATATCAGTGTGTATATTACGACACATTATACTCTTTTAACTCGTTTAATGTTACGTCTGAAAGACAAGTTCATTCCTGTTATCGCTTACATTATAACAGCTATAAACCGCAGTTCCCTCAAAAGCCTCTCTTTTTCCTGTCTCTTTAAGCTTATGTTGGAAAAGTTACAGCTTCACATCTGACCGTTACAAAGCACTAGCACTGGAGACTCCTTCCTTGACATGTTAAATCAGCATCTCCTCAGAGAAAAGTCCCTGTGTAAGTTGCTACTATAGAAATGATAATTATATTACAAGAGTATTGATAAAGACCACGAAGCTGGAACTACTGTGAGAGGAAATGAATCAACACCTATAAAAACCGACCAATCAAAACCAAGCGTTCGTCAGAGCAGTGGTATAGACTAAATTCATAAATCAGTCATATGTCGCCAGTTAAGCTATCCACAAGGTTATATGTATGTAGTATTGATTCAGTCTTCATGACTGTTGGCCATGGACTAACAAAATCAGTAGAAAGCCTGTGTAGATAGATTATCAGGCTTTCTATCAGCCTTTTGTTCAACTCCATGTGGCCTAATGAATATTTTACAGGTTTAAAAGGCACGCATTGTGCGACAGGGACGAACTTCTGAACAAATGAAAGAAACATGGTGAAATTCACTCATTAACACCTGGAAGATGAGGCGTGAGTGATGGAGCAGTCGATTAGCTGAGAGCACTGAAGCATTCAGAACAAGCTCGGCATCACATCTGGTGCACAAGGAGTGTTAAAGACAGGCCCGACAGCTATATTAGCGTCTCTAACGATTATTCTATTTCACTGAACTTTCTTCTCATTAATGTTGGTACCTCATTTGGGCAAGGGGTGTACAAATCATAAATTCATTAGCTAGCCCATGGGGCAAGGGGACACTCTACTGTGTTGCCCAATCCCATGTTTTGGTTACCCAGAAACCTGAATGAATACGCTAAAAAAGCTAGTGGAATCTAATATACTGTAATAACACACAGCCAGACAGTTAGCTATTTATGAGCAATAATACAGAATAAGTATATGATCACGTAGCATACTGCACTTGCTCCCTCAACAACAACAAAAAAAAATCATGGTCCAACATTTCGACAATGAGATTTAGCATCCTATCTTTGCACGGCACGCAAAAAAATGGTGGCTAGCCTTGTCATTTTCTCTAGATACAGTGTGTTTAACTGCAAGGCGACTGCATGTGCTGCTAGCTTGAGAGTTATATGACAATTCTATTTATGCTGCAATTTATTTTGCCCAGTTTCCATACACTTGTGCGTTCCTGATTCAGAAAAAAAGATTGTCTGTCAGCAGTGCGCTCTCATTAATCCGCCTGATAAAGAAAAGTTCTACCTATCGCCAGATCACGCCTCGGCTGATGTGTGTAGTGCAGCAGGGGGTGGGATGTGGAATGAATACTTCGCCGTACAGCACTGAGGTCCATCACACAATCATCTTAATCTGCGCTACATACCAAATGGAAGCTTTTGTTTGCGAAAGTAGAGGTTTTTTTTCATTTTCAGAATGTTGAATCTACTTCTCCACCAGGCCACTATGAATAAAAAAACCTAACAGCCTGGACATTAGTTTGTCTCAGGTGTCCAGGCTACTGATTTGTCCCTCCTGTGGGATCAGTACTAAATTCTTATGGTGCAAATATATGGCCACTCAGCAACACATTGTCTAGAACAGGATTATAAATACGCCTATGCCACTGCTCCAGAGTACACAGCAGGTCAAGCAGGCCGAGTGCCTTGGGGGACTTTTTTAAAAACCGAGCAGAGCTGATAAACCACATGCTCGGATGGGACAAGTATTAAGAGCATGTCTGATCTTGAGAGGCATGTTTCTGAAACATCCTAGTTTGGTGACTTCCTCGCCTAAATCACCAACCCGAGCTGGATTCTGTCTATACACGACACACGTGGATTTTATTGTGTTTATTCTGAATACACAAACTCCTAACACTCTTTGCACCCAGTTGGTGGGTACTGCTTTACATTCCTCATTTAATCTCATAACTATATAATAATCATGCAAGCCTTACTGTAGTTACTAAATAATTTGTTGTAATTAATGGGTAATATGCTTTAAGAAGAATAACTAAACAAAAAGATGGAGGTTTGTGCAGTTCAACCCAATCAAGTTGAACAGAATGAAACTAATCCGAGTAGAATCACACAGAATTAGAATCGAACCGGAATGAACCGAATCACTGAACCGAACTGAATGAAACTAATCCGAGTAGAATCATACAGAATCAGAAACGAACCGGAATGAACCGAATCACT
>CM075018.1:13596985-13612684 GCA_037576675.1 Pangasius sanitwongsei
ACTGAACCGAACTGAATGAAACTAATCCGAGTAGAATCATACAGAATCAGAAACGAACCGGAATGAACCGAATCACTAAACCGAATCACTGAACTGAACTGAATTAAATTAATCCAAGTAGAATCATACAGAATTAGAATGAACCGGAATGAACCGAGTCGCTGAACCGAGTCACTGAACCGAATCACTTTAGTGAGCAGGTTTACATGTTAGCGGAATTAGCGCGTACTTCAAGTCATAAAACAGAACACAGACTAAAACAAACAGATAAGTAAAGTTTGAATTGTTGTATATGAACAGATATTGGTGGTGAAATGAAACATAACGGTGTCATTTGTACTTATATGACACATAAACACTGGACCAGGTGCAACGTTAATATGAGTGTTATTAACCTTACAAACGGTTAACTACAGAATGAACTGAACAGAGGAAACACACATAAATATATATACCGCAACTCTTCAAACACATGGAGAGCCATTTGAAACAACTACAGCTCGCTTTAGTTTATTTTATAACTTTTATCCAACACCTAACCCAAAGCCAACTCCTAAAGTCGCTCCAAAACATAAATAAACACACCACGCTTTCAAACACACGAGACAGAAAGAAAAAAACAAAAACCCACACTGGAGCTGCGACCTCATAACTTTAAGCATGAGTCCACGAAAGCTTCGACGTTAAAGGAAGTAAATCCTCTCACCTTCGCTCGGCCATTTCCTCACATTGTATGGAAAAGTCGCAGTGAAAGAAGTGGTGTAAGTTCTCTCCTTCTCAGAGCTGCCTCGACTCGCATACACAGCTTCTACTCTGAGGATTCCGGACTGAGTGAGTGTGTCCCGGTCCCAGCAGAGCTAGTGTGTGTGTGTGTGGGAGAGAGAGTGTGTGTGTCGGGGGGGATTCCTGTTTGCCCTCCCGCCCTCTCTGTTCCTCACTGCACGGAGCTCAGAGACCGGTTTGTCATTTGATCTGTGTCCATGCTGCTGCGCTCTCAGGCTGGAGCATCGCGCTCTGCTCGTTAGCGACATCTGCTGGTCGATATGTGTAATAGCAGGGAGCTATATTTCCAGAAATCTCCAAGTGTATCCGCCTGCGTCCTGCTGTTACAAGTTACGCCCACAACAAATAAGTTAAACATCCTGAAAGATTACAAACCACGCCCCTTACAAGGTACGCCCACTATTACAAGTTACGCCCACAACGAATAAGTTAAACATCCATGAGGATTACAAACCACGCCCCTTACAAATGACGCCCACTCTTACAAGTTACGCGCCAACAAATATGTTAAACATACCTCAGGATTACAAACCACGCCCCTTACAAACCACGCCCCTTACAAGGTACGCCCACGATTACAAGCTACACCCACAACAAATACATTAAAGATCCATCAGGATTACAAACCACGCCCCTTATAAAGCACGTCCACGATTACAAGTTACGCCCACAACGAATAAGTTGAACATCCATGAGGATTACAAACCACACCCCTTACAAGGTACGCCCACGATTACAAGATACACCCACAACAAATATATTAAAGATCCATCAGGTTTACAAACCACGCCCCTTATAAAGCACGCCCACTATTACAAGTTACACCCACAACGAATACGTTAAACATCCGTCAGGATTACAAACCACGCCCCTTAAAAGGTACGCCCACGATTACAAGTTACGCCCACAACGAGTATGGTTAGGGTTAGGGTTAGGGAAATTGAAGAAATTCATGTGCCTATCGTGAAGTGGGTGTGGGAAGGTTGTGTAGTGTGATTTGCTAGTAGGCGTTCCTCATAATGGGAGTTCCTTGTCATGGGCGTGGTTTGTGGTCTTGCAGGACGCAGACAGACCCTTCTCAAAATATGCCTCATTCACTCATTCAGGCATGGAAAGTACCTACTTCCTATACTTAAGTATTATTTTGACGTATTTATATTTTACTTGAGTATTACTAAAAATTTAATACCTTGAACTCCTACGTAATTACATTTCCAAGAAGAAAACTTTTTTCTCCTTACATTTTAATTTAGACCTTCAAAGTACAAATTTCAAACCTCTTCTTTCAAGCATCCAATCACTGTACAGTCCACATCAATCGAAAGGGCTCAGTTTAGCATCCTAGCATTAACATCCAATCAGGTTTATTACTGTAAAAAAAAATAAATTAAAAAAAAACTAGCAAGAATCATAACAGTTAATCACATCCCATGACCTTCTCGTGCCTTCACAAGAGCTATCCGTGTGTGTTTGAAGATGGATAAGCCACTGGACTGAGTGTGGAACTTGAACAAGAGTGCCCCTGGCCCTAGCTCAGTCAAATGTTTCAATATGCTGTAATAAGCAAATACTTGTAGAAAATAAGGGGTCTCCTTTGCCTCCTTAGAAGGCATGAATTCCATTTAATGTGGAAAAAAAAATGTTGAGGTAAGGTTCTCTACTTTTCTAACACTGACTGGCTATATTTAACTACATTAGCCTGTTTTCTTTGCTAATACCAGGTTCGACTAGCTTCAATTCCAGTAGCTAACATCACTAGGCAGGAGCTCTAGCTGGACATATAGTATGTCTGATAAGTAATATTGCAGGAGATCATCTGTGGCTACTAATTATGATCAACGCACACCTGATAAGCGATCTCTGTATAAATCACAGAAATCTTTACAAGTGTTTTCATGATGTACACATGGTTGTCAAACTTAAAATTCCATGTGTGCTACTGTACATACACCTTATTTTAATACAAACTGACTGACCTGCTTCTTGTTGTTGTTGTTGTATGTCGGCGTATCTGTGCTAGGAATTTAACTTACCTAAAATGCCCCGAAATGTAGTTTCTCTAACAAGTCCTTTTTAATGTTATCTGTGCATCTGTGTCTAATTTCACTACACATTGTCCCGTGTATGGTTGTGTGTGTGAGACAAATAAAATTTGAATTTGTGTTTTATTATTTTGCATTTTGATCTCAGCCGGTACTTCGGCGTCAGCCATAAACTCAGCCATTACTTCCTGGAGCATCTTTATACTTTATATTATATATATCATGGAATTTTTATTAACAACTCAGACATGATATATTACCTGGGTTTGTTTCCGCTGGTCATTTTGTAGAAATGCGGCATAATGCAGCACTTCTGTAATCTTGAATATGAGAAAAGTGCTATGTAAAATTTAGACTTATTATTATATCATTATATCATATATTACTATATATATTATTTATGTCATTATATCATTTTTAGTGAAGTAGAATTTAGACATAATGATCATTTAAACCATATGAGGCCAGTGGTGAGGACACATTACCCCCTTTAGCTTGCATTCTTCATTGTGTGATCGAGTGAAACATATCAATATACTTATGAGGGGAAAAAAAAAAATCTATTAAAGTAGTTACAGAAATCACAATGTGGGCATTCAACACTTTATTCACAACTAACAAGCGCTATGAAATGTCCATACGTTAACTGAAACAAAAATAGAGATATGATTAATCTATAGTTAACTGTACAAGGCATTGTTATGTTCAATCCATCTGTCATATGAAATCGTCTTTCCACTACAGTAGTCCCTTTAAAAAGTGCTGAGGGAATTCCATAGAACAACTTTTTAGCCTCTTACTGAAGTAACGACATAAAATCTGGTGCAAAAAAAAAAATTGGCTTTGGGTTCAGTCAAGAGAGTTCGGGTGTATAAAATGATTTTTTTTTTTTTTTTTAAAAAGTCAAATGTCAAGTGAACAAGGCATCAAAGCATGAGCTAGAGTCAACACTTTAGCTGATCTTAATGTCAGATATGGAGGCTTGTCAGATTCAGCAACACTTTCATGAATATTAACCATGTTTCCAGCCAAGCGAGGAATGAAATAAAATGAAATCCGTTCGAAACGGTGCGTAAATTAGGTGTTTCGGTTTAGGCAAATGGACATACAGATGATGGGTGACAAATTTAAGGAAACCGGGTGGCTCTGTTATGCTGTGGGAGAGACTTCGCTGGCATGGTTTGGATCCACTTGTGGCCTTAGATGGAAGAGTCACTGCAAATGAATGCAAAGTTATTGTGACTGATCACCTTTTTCCTACGGTGAAACATTTCTATCCTGATGAGAGTGGTCCACAGGGCAAGAGGTGTCGCTGCATGGTCATCTCAACCCAACTGAATAAGTACTACTAACATGTTAGACAGAGCTCACCACCACCACCACCACCACCACCATCAAAACACCCACTGAGCGAATATGCTTTGGAAAAAATGGCGTTAATCCCTCTGGAACAGTTTAAGCGACTTGTAGGATCTATGGCAAGGTGTAATGAAGCTCTTTTTCTTTCTCGTGGTGGCCCAAAACTTTACCAAGACACTTTATATTGATTTTTCCTTTAATTCGTCAGAAGTACTGGTGCTGAAAATGGCCATCCACCTGTAACAGCTGCCTTACATATATTTGTTATTTTATTTATTCAAGAAACGAGATTCGAATGCAGTTTTTACATATTAAATAAAATCTCCCTAAACCCTATATCGGTGCCAGACAGGCTGGATTGAGTATTTCAGAAACCGATGATCTCCTGGGATTTTCATACACAACAGTCTGTAGAGTTTACACAGAATGGCAAGGAGTCTGCGGTAACTCATTTAAACATTCTTTACAACCATGGTGAGTAGAATGCACAATATGCGGATGCTTTTCTGCTTACCACAGTTGTAAAAAAGTGATTATTTGAGTTACGGTAGCCTTCCTTTCAGCTCGAACCAGTCTGGCCTCTGATCTCTCTCAACACCAAGACGTTTCTGCGCACAGAAACGCCGCTTACTGGAGGTTTTTGGTTTTTGGGCACCAAACTGTAGAGGCTGTTGGGTGTGAAAATCTCAGGAAATCTGCAGTTTCTGAAATACTCAAACCAGCTCGTCTGATCATCTGTATCTGCATGATATTCATGCATTGTGCCGCTGTCACATGATTGGATGATTGGATAATTGCATGAATACGTGTTCCTAATGGTTCCTAAAAGGTTGGTGAGTGTATATTGTATTACATTAAAAATGACATTATTTATTTAGCAAATGAGCTTTGTCCACAGTTTACTGCACTTCTTTGTTTTTAACACGTTTCATTAGCAGATTGAATTCGATTTGATGTTTTTGTTGGATATTTGTACTTTTTTGTTGTTGTTGTTGTGATCGGACATTTCAATTCCACAGAAAGTTCCTTGGCTGGAAACATAGCTACATAAACAGTATCCATATAAAACCAACAACCTACAAATAATCTATTTTAGTTACAATCTGTCTGAGTGAGCACTCCTGTTCTGACCAAATGACAAATGACCGGGGACTGAATAGAAAGTCGACTGTTGTTACGATGTGCTGATCGATAAAATATCAACATGATCCAAAGCCAAAAAAATATGCCTGATGGCATCGACTGTTGTGTGTCATAGAAAATATACTTTAACATTTACAGCATATTAATTTGCAAACGTACATTCAAATACATACTGCCATTTTATATAGTTGCTCAGACTTTAGTAGCACCATGTATAGCACAAATACCTAAGAAGAAATCGGTTAAAAGGAAATTCACACTTGATAATCACATCAAACCTTTATCATCATGTCTTTAAAAAAAAAAAAGAGCACATTTGTGTCAGTAAATAATATGAATTTCTTTTCTTTTTTTTTTTAATCTTATTAATGGGACACAGTACAACATCTGAAATACATCTTGTTGCACTCAGTTTATGGAGAGGCAGGTTTATACTCAAGTGGCTCATCAGCAATATTTCCTGTCTTTTTATTTGATTTTATTATTATTTTTTTTTTTTACTGATAAGCCACACGCCTGAGACTGTTGTGACTCAAACCAGGAGTAGTAAGAATTTAATGAATTTAGTGAAGGGACCTTTAGGGGTGTACGCCATGTTTTCTCATAGACAGACCCAAAATGGGTCAGCAAACCTAAAAATAAGAGCGTCTTTAAAGAGAAGAAAAAAACATTATCAGTTTGGGTGAAAATATATGATGTGCTTTAATTTACACCTGCCTACATACACTGTCCAAATTACACACTTTCCTTGCAAAAAAGGGGGGAAAAAAAAAAATCTGTCGAGGTGAGGAGAGCAGGAATAAAAGCAGTGTGTGAACTGCTCATGAAGACCTGCACTCTTTCCTTACTTCTTTATACAGATGTTACAGCTGCTAATGTGTTAACCCTCCTGTTCTGTTCATTTCGTACCAATAAGTATCTTACTGACTCTCGCCATGTGCTCTGATTTTTATAGCAGTACAATTTCATTTAAAATATATCTCCATGTCAATTATTATCAGTATAGCTATAGTTAGAATCAACAAGGCATTAAATTATATTCTTATTATTATATTCTTTTCACTGTCTTTCCTCATTCCTTTTTTCCATCATTTCCTGTATCTCTCTTTTTTTTTTTTTTTGCTGACATACCAACGACACCCTAATCGCTTATGAGTTTATAGCAACACAAGTGTAAAACTGATTTGAAAATATCTTCATCACAGCTTTATTAACAGTATTTATGGGAATAAACTCTATTTCAAGTCTGTGTGCACACGTGTGAGGGTTTTTTTTGTTTCCACGTGTATGTATTTTTTTTATTTCTCCTTGCTATTCTCAGGTGAAAAAGCTGAACCTGAATATGGCCTCTGTAATAAAAATGATTTTCAACTGCGACTAGCACAGACAGTGTCGTAAAAAAGAACTTGTAGTGTGGTTTAACTTTTTGT
This sequence comes from Pangasius sanitwongsei, assembly GCA_037576675.1. Taxonomy (NCBI): domain Eukaryota; kingdom Metazoa; phylum Chordata; class Actinopteri; order Siluriformes; family Pangasiidae; genus Pangasius; species Pangasius sanitwongsei. The sequence goes on from CM075018.1 coordinate 13,603,743, forward strand.
AAAAAAATTTACAATGGGTCATTTCGACTCAAACAGAACAGAACATAAGGGTTAAACAAGAATGTTATATTAGCGTGGCCTCGAGGTCAACCAGGATATGGGATAAAGTGTTGTTGGACATTGACGCGGTTAAGGAAAGAGACTGGAGAATGTGCCACATGGTCTGAAGCTGTGCAGGGGAGACGTAAACACAGCCATCAGCACTTACAGAACTCAAAAAAAAAAACACGTACACGTATCCACAGTACAAAACTCAGTCCCAAATGCGTCAACTTTCTTTCATTTGTAACTTTCTCATCACTCCCACAACCTCACCTACCAAATATTTAATGAAGAAATGTGCTCTCTTTGAAGCCTAGCCAATCTCTGGAATATTATTTATGTAGCATGATGGACATACTTAAAGGAGGGACAGACGGACTGAAGAGAAACAGAGCCTGGAGGCTGTGGCTGATGTGGAAGACTGATGTGGACCGAAGAGGCAGAAAGAGAGAACGAGAGGTAGGAGAGAAAGAGGTTGGCTGTAGGCTGGAGGTAAACTTCTGTACGCTTCCTTTGAAGGTTAAGAGTCTTCTCTGAGGAACGAGGTAACGACAGTAGGCCCATACAGAAAGTCAGACGGAGACCTGGAGATTAGCTGCAGTCACAGTGGGCGGTGCCGAACCTCCGTCGACCTGTCCGTTTCTTAATAAAAACCTCCCCCTCGTCATCTTCATCACTGTCCTCTTCCTCCTCCTCCCCCTCTCTCTTGTCCTCTTCTGTTCGTCCACTCCACATATGCTTATTCATTATGTCCTCTGAAGTGTCCCTGTCCTCGCGTGGGCCGGAGGAGAGCAAACGTGTGGAAGGAGGAGAAGAAGAAGTGGGAGGGGCCGAGGAAGAGGGGTGTGGCTTCGCTCTCAATCCCAAAGCCTCTCTCAGAAGTTCTGTCCCCGCCTCCCTCAGCAACAAAGCAGGAGTGGCCAGAGTGGTAAGGTAGACGACTGAAGCCGATCCACTGGCAGAGGACACGAGGGCACAGTCTCTTCCTCTGGCCCCTCCCACCAGGTCATGTAGGCAAGGCCGGTTATGGTTGCTAAGGAACGTGTACGTGTGGTCCACGGAGCGGCTGAAGTGGGCCCAGTCCTCCAGGCTCAAGGTGAAGTTGAGGTCGAGATCGTAGGCGTGCTCATCGAGTGTGTACAAGGGTTGAAATTGGCTCTTACCCGCCTGGTTCTTATCCTTCCCATCCTTCCCAAATCTGCCCTCTATGTAGGCAAATACACAAACACACACACACACACACGGACACACACACACACACAAAACATACACATTCACATTTGCTGTTTGACATTAAAAATAGAAATGTTCTCAGTATAAAAGGGCAATGTGTAAATAATAGAGACAGGCCTTAAATGGAATGGATTGATGTTCACAGTTTCAACATGGAGCAAATTAAGCAAAACAATGATGAGAGAAATAAACCAGGCACATGATCAGAGAGAGGAATAAAGGTATATAAATGCTCCAGGCAGTCCCCTACAGAACCAGAGAGGTGTAATAAGTGACTTGTTGATGAGCTGAGGAATATAGGAGGTGTATTCTACCCTCTAATGGCCCAAAAACAAAACAGCAGTCCAGGTACATTAAAACAAAAAAAAAAAAACTCACATGCAGACAGACAAAGCAAGAAACCTTCTCTGAAACAAGCAGATAGGAAAGCAAGTCAAACAAAATAAGAGGAAAGGGAAAAGATGATTTAGACTGGGCGGTGGTTTAGTGGTCTCATATCCCAAAGGAAGGTGAAGAAGCAGAACAGTCCAAACTCACAGCAATTTGGAGGCAGACTTCCTCATTTTGGGCCATTTGCGACGCTGAAATTGCCTAACGCCACAAGCAATGATAAAACAGTGTTACTCTGCCACCCAAATTCAAGCAGGTGACCAAGGAAAGCCAATCAGAAGGCTTGCAAGCTTTAACATGTACATCTCAGTGGCCAGAGTAAACATGCAAGAAGACGAGAGAGGGACAGAGAGAGAGAGAGTGAGAGAGAGAGAGAGCAGTGTAATGCCCTCTATGGAATTAAAATAAAGGAGAAGACAATTTAATAGCCAAAAAAGTGGCAACTACACGTAAATGAAAAGCTGAGAATATCCTGTCCAGTGGACGGCTGAAATGACATTCACTGTTTCACTACAAACCATTAACACTAAACAGTGCTGGTCAAAACCAACTGTCTTTATATCAGCAATTCAATTCAATTAAAATAAACCTTATCACATACATTGAAAGTTATTATTTCAAATATTAATATTGTCTTTCACAATAATTGTACGAATTAAAATTTCATTAGGCATCTTTTTTTTTTTTTTTTTTTTTACAGTTTGACATACTTGGATATCACTTTTTCATGGAATTATTCGTTTCATAATCGCCTTTTCATTCATCCATTAATTCATCTACAGGAAACGCTTTATTATCCTGGTCAGGGTTGTGGTGAATCCGGATCCTATCCCAGGAACACTGGGCATGAGAGACACCCTGGATGGGACACCAGTCCATCTCAGGGCACCATGCACGCACACACACACACACACACACACATTCACACAGACTCATTTACACCTAGGGACAATGTAGTGTAGTCAATCCACCTACTGGCATGTTTTTGACACTTAAACCAGACCACCCAGAGGAAACCCACAGATTAAATTCAATTCAATTCAAATTCAGAAAGTCTTCTCCTTTATTTTACCGTCGGCACATATCTATCATATGTAGCCTGTTTTAAAACTGTTAAGGTGTGTTGTGTTCATCAAAACACTTTGCATTCATCAATGCAAGCAAACTGTTGGCTACTAAATGCTGTTTATAGCAGACGCTCAGTCTGTTAGTGTCATTCTACTCTACTGAAGTCATGAATTCATTTAACGAAGATACCTGTATTCATCATAGCTGCTTCTCTCTTTGCCTCCTGAAGAAGAGACAATATCATTAGTTAGAGAGCGTGAAGACAGATAAAGTTACAGTGACGTACACACTCCTTTATAAAATAAAGAGCTGACTGGCCTATTTACATGCTTCTCATTCCATTCACTTTGTATGTACTACTCCCATAGCCTCTATTAGCTGCTGCTTGGATAAATACTTACTGAGTTGAAAGCTTAGATTATAATTATTTGTTTATATATTTTGCAGGATATCAGGTTTCAGATCAAGGTAACATGTCAGTGTTTTCCGAAACTGGTTTCTGCTGTGTTCAGTAGGCAATGAGAAAAAAAAAAAAACAGAAAAAGATGATGTAGCAAGGTAATATATATGACAAATTTTTTTTTTTAAATTTGACAAATTCTGATAGATTTGAATTAGTCTCATTGCATACTACAACAATCATCATTCATAAGGAAACACACAAGATCAGGTTCATCTCTGCAGGATGCTAATAATAGACACCTGACTCCAGCAGCAGAGTAGCTCAGATACTTAACATGAGAAGGTCTGTTTGCATGAAAACAGAGAACAGAAAGCAAGGCAGGGCCAGGGTCATGTGAGGATGAGGATGATGGAGACGTGGGAACACTACTCTCAGCACCATCCGTAGCCATGGCACAGAGGTATGGAGGACGAGCGCTGTGTGTAATCTGATAGCAAATATTCCAGCAAATACTCCATCTTAAGTGAGTGGATCTGTGTGAGTGTGTATGCATGTATGCATGCATTAGCGTGTGTGTGTGACTCACCCAGGTCCATATTGCGTATGCGGGGGTTACACTGCTTGTGGCCCTTGCAGCCTCGCAGCTCCATGAGCTGAACGTGCATTTGGTTCAGAATGTGCCGATCCAATGTGTTTACTGCGTTGATCAACTATAAACACATAAACACAACACAGCAGAACTGGGACTGTGTATCCGGACCAATGTTTAACCTGCTGTTTCTGAGTTCGCTGCAGAGAACGGTTTCGTTTAATGAGTTATGGTCAACTGTTACAGCTTGTACGTTATATATTTCTTTAATTTCAAACTTCATTATTGTAGGATAAAATTCGTTTCAGTCATTAAGAGACTAATAGCGTAGTGCTGGGACACTATTTTGCACTGAGCCAGTCTTAGGATAAGCTCACTGGACAATAGTTTAACTTTATCACCATCCCCTATTCATATTCATATGCACTGCCACTCCACTTCTATTCATTTATTATTTTTCTTTCATTTTCTCATATTCACTGTATACAATACTGTCTATCCTTGTTCATTTTATTGCTGTTTACACTTTTTGCAGTATATATATATATAAACCAGTATAGTATAGTATAGTATAGTATAGTATATAAACCAGTATATATATATATATATATATATATATTCTTATTTTGTTTCATTCATAATGTTAAATTACTTTTAGTGTACCTCTAACTCTCCGTGCTGCTGTAATAGGTGAATTTCCCTCTGGGATGAATAAAGAGAAATATCTATCTATCTATCTATCTAGAGGTGAAGACAGATGGTAAGAAAACCAAGCAGTCGCTTTGAGGCATTGGATACCAAATTAAGAATTTTGCCGATAAATGAAGTTCATATGTATTGGCGGTATTAAAAATTAATTATAGGATTTATACATTTAACACCACATGAACATTTTCCCTTTTTTTCAATTTTCAAGTCACAATGCAATGTTCCTACATAATCAATGTCTCCTTTAGTGTAACAGTCTGGCACTGCTGAAGCATCATCAGGGGTCATGACCCTGAGTAATGGCCATCCTCCTGCACAAGATCCTCCTCCACCAGGCAAAACTCTAGTGTAACGCACTTTATATTCACATCATGAAAGTGAATAACAAGCTGAGGAAGACCCATGTGAGCAAGTCACGGCTAATACTAGTCAGTTTAGTGAAGTTACATGACGGCCCTTGGAAAGATTCAAGGTAAGCCCCTCAGATTTAAGATGATTATTTTGATAGAATATAATATAATTACTGCAAATTGATAGGAACTGATACCATAGGAAACAGTTTATGATGATTAATAGAGTGAATCACACATGTGCAAAGGTGGTTGGGGTGGGAGGTGGGGTGTGTGTGTGTGTGAGAGAGAGAGACAGCAGCACAATGAACAGCAGTTCTGCAGGTGGAAACACCTTGTTGATGAGAGAGGTCAGACTAGAATGGCCAGACAGGTTCTAGCAGACAGAAAGGCTACAGTAACTCAAGTAACCATTCTTTACAACCATGGTGAGCAAAAAAAAAAAAAAAAAGCCTGTCAGAACACGTGTAGGAAGATGGGCTACAACAGCAGAAGACCTCATCAGGTTCCTCTTCTATAGATTCAGTGAAACTGGACAGTTGAAGATTTGAAAAAGACCAGGTGATGGTATATTCAATAAACTGTCCAGTTTCTATGAGCCTGTGCCCACTTTAGCCTCAGATTCCTGTTCTTGGCTAACAGGAGATGGACAGGAGAGTACAGTATATGTACACTATATGGGCAAAAGTATGCGGACACCTGACCAGCGCACCCATATGTGCCTTTTGAACATTCCAGATTTAGTCCCCCTTTGCTGTTATAATAACCTCCACTCTTCTGGGAAGGCTTTCCACTAGATTTCGGAGTGTGACTGTAGGGATTTGTTGCCATTCAGCTACAAGAGCATTAGTGAGGTCAGGCACTGACGTCAGACAAGGAAGCCTGGGGAGACGTCGCCATTCCAATTCATCCCAAAGGTGTTCAGTGGGGTTGAGGTCAGGGCTCTTTGCAGGACACTCAGGTTCTTCCATACCAACCTTGCCAAACCATGTCTTCATGACACATTTTCAATACACTGTGAAATTTACTATTTGCATACTATATTGCATAAGTGTCTACGGCAATTTTGATTGACATGTTTGTACATTTAGCTCTTTTTTTATTTGACAAATGCCTAAATAACATGCCTGTTGTTATCCCTCCATTATCAGTACCTTTTGCATAATGGCAGTAAGTGTTTGGCTACTAATTTTGTCATACAAAAGTAAAGTAAAATTTTGTCTAAACTCTGACATTATTAAATGTTCTACAATATTGTATAATATATAATATGTATAATAACAATAATTACGCTGATGTTGGACACTACTGTATAGGGGAGAGAATTTACTACAGCAATTCCACATCTTCTTGTGTATTAGAGCCAAGTAACAATTTCATGCTTCCACCTTTCTTTTTATATTCTACCAAAATTCTGACCTGGTATGGATCTGTGTTCAGGTCAAAGTATTCCAGGAAGCCTGTAGCAAACTCGCAGAACAGGAAGTTATGAGTCTCATTGATGGTCCTCATGCACCAGTATGTGTTGTTGTTGGCGCTGGTGCAGGCGCAGAAAGGTCCCACTGTAAAGCAACGAAGCATGGCCATAAATGAGAGGCAAAGGCAGCCAATAATTAAAGAAGCGTGTGTGTGTGTGTGTGTTTTGTATGTGGCATACAGGTCCAGAAGGGGGCAGTCTGCCAGTGCTGGTTATCATGTGTGAAGCAGGTGAGGCCCGGCATGCTGCATGTGTCATTGTTACGCAGGCGCTTCAAAATCTTCCTGAGCTTCTTCCTGCGCTTCTGCTCCATCATCAGCCATGCCTTCTTATCTTTCTCCTGCGCTTTCCTGCATAGAGACAATGTTAAATCCACTGAGACACACACACACACACACACACACAAGCCACAGACCAGAGGTGGAAAAACCCCCCAAAATTCTTTACTCGAGTAAAAGTGCAGTTGCACGTCTAAATAAAGGGTGCTAAAACTTGAAATTCTTCACTCCAGTTAAAGCAGAAAAGTAATAAACTCTTAACTTTAATAAAAGTAAAAGCACAAGGAACGAAAAATACTGTATATCAGCCTCAAATCACAGACCGATTTTTTTTTTTTTTTACTGATGGTAAATTAGTGCCTCTTTCACCAAGGAACCAAGGAATATGGGAAAACATTAGCTAAAACTATCTAACAGCTTTCTTCCTAATCTCTCAACTGTTAGCTAAGATGACAATAACTTCGATCATGCAAACGGTTTGAATCTTAATAGCTGGCTGTCACAATACAAACTGGAGTGATTAATACAAAGTGTCCATAGCAGCAGATGGTTTACAGTGATATAAATTAGGTCTCATCCTCGTTCTCATATCTGATTTAGGAATTTAATTCAACTCCTCGAAGATGTCTGATGCTTAAAAACTAACCCTATGACATTGCAAATATATGATTATAGAGAAATGTTGTGATGTAGTGCTTGAAAATGTCATTTTTTAATGTAGTAAGTAAAAGACAAAGGGATTAGGTGAAAGAAAGACTTGAATAAAGTAGATATTTCAAAGTCTGCCTTAAACACAGTGATAAATTCTGTATGGTTTTTTTTACTTCCCACCTCGGACACAGACATACATATACGTACATACATGCCAGGACTGCACATAAGTTTATATAATCTGTGAGTATGTAAGTCTAGATGATCATGTGAGCCAACAGAGGTTGATTATTTTACTCAAAATAATTCAGGCCAAACGCTAACCTGTGATAATGGTAGTGGTTCAAGTTAATGTATACTGTGCTACATATTTATATACCTCAGGCCCATGCACGCACACACACACAAACACACACACACACACATTTTTATTCACCTGAATGGATGCATGCTGTCTGATTTATATTTCCTCAGCTTACTCTTGAACTTGGACTTGTAGCTGAAAAATATCAGAGAACAAGCAATGTATTATTATTATTATTATTATTATTAATAATAATAATAATAATCCAAATTCTTAAGTTTATTACTTTTTTATCTTTGAAAAAACTTGTAACAATTATATATATATATATATATATATATATATATATATATACATAATAATATATAATTGTTAAAAATAGTTTTTTTTTCAAAGCTAAAAAATAGTTTAAAATATTTATAGTGTACATATATTATAAAAACAAACCTATGCTTATTCATTTTATATTCAAATAAACAATAAATGTAAATCAAACCTGTCATAACCAATCAGATTCCAGTCCTGTCTACTCAATAATGTTTCTAAACATCACTGTGAAGCTCTTAGTGGCCGGGTACAGGTATAAAATCATGATTGACAGCTGTCACTCTTACATGTACTTGCTGCAGTCGCAGTCTCCAGGCCTCACCCTCTTCAGGTGCCCTCTGACCTCTCTCAGGTTCTTAATCTTCGTCTGGAGTGTTTCGATCTGAGGGGCGAGGATGTAATCTTCAGCACAAAAATCTGAGTGTGTGTAATGTTTGTGAAAAGACAGTGTATACAGTATGTATTCATATGTTTTGCCTGCCTCGTGATCGATGTGGAGTTTATGATCTTTCCACGCCTGCAGTGATTTGTACAGTCCTACGTCACACTTTACCGTGTCGTTGGCCAGGATGGAGCACCTGGAAATAAAACGTACAGTCAATACCAAGACTTGCAGCTATGAGAAATTAATGCCGTTTTGTAAAACAGATCTCAAACGGAAGACATTTTCATTTATTGTAATAAAAACAACGGCAAGTCTTCCTCTCTTGAACCAGGAAGAGGCGGAGCTTAGTGCTGGAGTTCTTATACGATTATAACAGATTTAGAAACTTTTACTAATTGCACACTGAACAATTTGTTTATTATGCGGTAAATGCTAAATAAGTACTGAATAAGTGATCTGGTATTAGTTACAAAGAAATGACAACTAACACTGTGTTATGACATACTGTAACTCTCATGGTGTCCAGCAATTTAAAAAAAAAAACAACTAAATGCTGTGCAAGAAGGAAATTCAGTTCTGACAAGAGTCTATGTAGGTCTTTCTATCTGGGTCATTGTGAAATATCTAGGATTATTAGGATTGGTTTTGTGGTTTCATCTGACATCTGCCCTGTCAGTTTCACATCAGTTCACAGACTGCCATGTGAATTCTGTATATTTAAAATGAAGGGGGGAAAA